>JASFXZ010000029.1:8852595-9452595 GCA_032209605.1 Mactromeris polynyma
TTGTGTTAATAATCATACTCTAATAAAAGCAATCATCTTGATAGAGTGAATGTTAAGAGTTGAGATTTGTAAAGAAGTGAATTGGGCTATGCTCTGTTTTCTGTGTCACTTAATTATCCATCAATAATCTGATATAGAGATGCCAAAAGTTTGTGCCAGACTTACACATAATAGTAAAAGCATCTTTCTGACACACATACTGACATAGTAGATATTGTGAAAAGGGTATTACTTTTGAATACCACGAAAATGGTTATGTGCAGCATGTACGTACCTTATATTGTCGAGTCTCAGGTTCAGTGCAGACAAGAACTTGTTGAAGAGTCTTGTCATACTGGACTTTGACACTCCATGGAGATCCCCAACTTCAGAATAAAAATCACCCTTGGCCAAATATCGCAATGACATGAGAATCTGGAATTCAATACCACTTATTTAGTACAAATACAAAGCTTTTAAACATGACTGGTATTGTCTATAATCATTAATCTGTAACACCCATTAGCACCTTTTTCCTTACACTTTAATATTGGTATCTTGATCATACAGATACATGTATATATAACATCTTGGTCTGAAAAAAGGAGAATGTGCCAGCCTGATAAGTGACATTTATCATAATTCATGATCCGTAAAATCCCTAGAACAAACTATGCTGCATTACATTTCCATCTCAATTGTAGTATTCTCTGCCAAACCCGGTCATAAAGAAATTGACTTTGTGGTTACAATATTAACATCTTCAAAGGCATTATGTCAGTATAATTTGCGCTATATAAATGCTATTTGTATTTGTATTTGTATTTGTATAATAATAAATATGGTCATTTTGTTGAGTTAACTGGAATTTGTAAACATATTATGGGGATATGAGCGCCTTGAAAAAGCAAGTAAAGTAAATAGTAGATATTAAATAGCAGATTAAGGCATCACCAATGTTACGTTATAGACTGAAGTCAATATTAATGTGATTAAAACATAAACTCACTTGGTATGTTTTTCTTTCCCCACCCACTTAATGACTTAGCTGGAAGGTTAACTTCTACACAAAATATCTATTTCCATGCAATGTGTTGAATGCAACATGCCTTAAACGTTCCTTGAATGAATGATCAGATAAATGTACGACCAAATCATTCAAAAAGTCGCTTCAGGCTTGTTAAAATCCAAATGATAGCCAACACTTAAATCCACCGATCTCCTATGCTGTTATCTCCCTTTACAGTTATGGGTTAATGACGTACTGCAAGGAAAGATAACTACTGCTTGGAGTTCGTACATCATCCCATAACAACAAATGAAGAGTTAGCTCCCTAAACAATACAGTAGACTCGCAACCGGACCAAAGTCTGAACATACAACACACAATTATTACCGTTGTGATGGGTTCTACTGGGTGACCCCTGTCAGTACTAGCAACTAGATCCTCGTGTAACAACTCTTCCAAATACACGATGAGACCCCTCGATAGTCTATATCGCTCTATCACTTCGGTGTCTCGCATATCATCAACAGATACTCTTCTTGCTCGAAAATTTCGCTCGGCCCTTCTGCGTCTGTGGCGTAAAACGGCCGCCATGACATGTACGAATTTTTCTTGCGATATGTACTTACCTTTCGTAGAAAATGTTCGTACATTTACGAATTCGTACGTACGAACTTCCTACGATATTTTTAATAAAACACCTACGAATTATTACATAGTTCGTACGAAGTAAGTACGATAAAAACGTTCGTACGAAGTTTAATAAAACGCCCCCCTGGTACCTAAACTATACATTGTGTCATTGGTGATGATGTTTACGTTCTGGTACCCAAACTATACATTGTGTCATTGGTGATGATGTTTGCGTTCTGGTACCACAACTATACATTGTGTCATTGGTGATGATGTTTGCGTTCTGGTACCCAAACTATACATTGTGTCATTGGTGATGATGTTTGCGTTCTGGTACCTAAACTATACATTGTGTCATTGGTGATGATGTTTGCGTTCTGGTACCCAAACTATACATTGTGTCATTGGTGATGATGTTTGCGTTCTGGTACCTAAACTATACATTGTGTCATTGGTGATGATGTTTGCGTTCTGGTACCCAAACTATACATTGTGTCATTGGTGATGATGTTTGCGTTCTGGTACCACAACTATACAGTGTGTCATTGGTGATGATGTTTGCGTTCTGGTACCCAAACTATACAGTGTGTCATTGGTGATGATGTTTGCGTTCTGGTACCCAAACTATACATTGTGTCATTGGTGATGATGTTTGCGTTCTGGTACCCAAACTTTACAGTGTGTGATTGGTGATGATGTTTGCGTTCTGGTACCTAAACTATACAGTGTGTCATTGGTGATGATGTTTGCGTTCTGGTACCCAAACTTTACAGTGTGTGATTGGTGATGATGTTTGCGTTCTGGTACCCAAACTATACATTGTGTCATTGGTGATGATGTTTGCGTTCTGGTACCCAAACTATACATTGTGTCATTGGTGATGATGTTTGCGTTCTGGTACCTAAACTATACAGTGTGTCATTGGTGATGATGTTTGCGTTCTGGTACCCAAACTATACATTGTGTCATTGGTGATGATGTTTGCGTTCTGGTACCCAAACTATACATTGTGTCATTGGTGATGATGTTTGCGTTCTGGTACCCAAACTATACATTGTGTCATTGGTGATGATGTTTGCGTTCTGGTACCCAAACTATACATTGTGTCATTGGTGATGATGTTTGCGTTCTGGTACCACAACTATACAGTGTGTCATTGGTGATGATGTTTGCGTTCTGGTACCCAAACTATACAGTGTGTCATTGGTGATGATGTTTGCGTTCTGGTACCCAAACTATACATTGTGTCATTGGTGATGATGTTTGCGTTCTGGTACCCAAACTTTACAGTGTGTGATTGGTGATGATGTTTGCGTTCTGGTACCTAAACTATACAGTGTGTCATTGGTGATGATGTTTGCGTTCTGGTACCCAAACTTTACAGTGTGTGATTGGTGATGATGTTTGCGTTCTGGTACCCAAACTATACATTGTGTCATTGGTGATGATGTTTGCGTTCTGGTACCCAAACTATACATTGTGTCATTGGTGATGATGTTTGCGTTCTGGTACCTAAACTATACAGTGTGTCATTGGTGATGATGTTTGCGTTCTGGTACCTAAACTATACAGTGTGTCATTGGTGATGATGTTTGCGTTCTGGTACCCAAACTATACATTGTGTCATTGGTGATGATGTTTGCGTTCTGGTACCTAAACTATACATTGTGTCATTGGTGATGATGTTTGCGTTCTGGTACCTAAACTATACATTGTGTCATTGGTGATGATGTTTGCGTTCTGGTACCACAACTATACATTGTGTCATTGGTGATGATGTTTGCGTTCTGGTACCTAAACTATACATTGTGTCATTGGTGATGATGTTTGCGTTCTGGTACCCAAACTATACATTGTGTCATTGGTGATGATGTTTGCGTTCTGGTACCTAAACTATACATTGTGTCATTGGTGATGATGTTTGCGTTCTGGTACCTAAACTATACATTGTGTGATTGGTGATGATGTTTGCGTTCTGGTACCACAACTATACATTGTGTGATTGGTGATGATGTTTGCGTTCTGGTACCTAAACTATACATTGTGTCATTGGTGATGATGTTTGCGTTCTGGTACCTAAACTATACATTGTGTCATTGGTGATGATGTTTACGTTCTGGTACCCAAACTATACATTGTGTCATTGGTGATGATGTTTGCGTTCTGGTACCCAAACTATACATTGTGTCATTGGTGATGATGTTTGCGTTCTGGTACCTAAACTATACATTGTGTCATTGGTGATGATGTTTGCGTTCTGGTACCCAAACTATACATTGTGTCATTGGTGATGATGTTTGCGTTCTGGTACCTAAACTATACATTGTGTCATTGGTGATGATGTTTACGTTCTGGTACCCAAACTATACATTGTGTCATTGGTGATGATGTTTACGTTCTGGTACCTAAACTATACATTGTGTCATTGGTGATGATGTTTGCGTTCTGGTACCTAAACTATACATTGTGTCATTGGTGATGATGTTTGCGTTCTGGTACCTAAACTATACATTGTGTCATTGGTGATGATGTTTACGTTCTGGTACCTAAACTATACATTGTGTCATTGGTGATGATGTTTGCGTTCTGGTACCTAAACTATACATTGTGTCATTGGTGATGATGTTTGCGTTCTGGTACCCAAACTATACATTGTGTCATTGGTGATGATGTTTGCGTTCTGGTACCTAAACTATACATTGTGTCATTGGTGATGATGTTTGCGTTCTGGTACCCAAACTATACATTGTGTCATTGGTGATGATGTTTGCGTTCTGGTACCACAACTATACATTGTGTCATTGGTGATGATGTTTGCGTTCTGGTACCTAAACTATACATTGTGTCATTGGTGATGATGTTTGCGTTCTGGTACCTAAACTATACATTGTGTCATTGGTGATGATGTTTGCGTTCTGGTACCTAAACTATACAGTGTGTCATTGGTGATGATGTTTGCGTTCTGGTACCCAAACTATACATTGTGTCATTGGTGATGATGTTTGCGTTCTGGTACCTAAACTATACATTGTGTCATTGGTGATGATGTTTGCGTTCTGGTACCTAAACTATACATTGTGTCATTGGTGATGATGTTTGCGTTCTGGTACCCAAACTATACATTGTGTCATTGGTGATGATGTTTGCGTTCTGGTACCTAAACTATACATTGTGTCATTGGTGATGATGTTTGCGTTCTGGTACCTAAACTATACATTGTGTCATTGGTGATGATGTTTGCGTTCTGGTACCCAAACTATACATTGTGTCATTGGTGATGATGTTTGCGTTCTGGTACCCAAACTATACATTGTGTCATTGGTGATGATGTTTGCGTTCTGGTACCCAAACTATACATTGTGTCATTGGTGATGATGTTTGCGTTCTGGTACCCAAACTATACATTGTGTCATTGGTGATGATGTTTGCGTTCTGGTACCTAAACTATACATTGTGTCATTGGTGATGATGTTTGCGTTCTGGTACCTAAACTATACATTGTGTGATTGGTGATGATGTTTGCGTTCTGGTACCTAAACTATACATTGTGTCATTGGTGATGATGTTTGCGTTCTGGTACCTAAACTATACATTGTGTCATTGGTGATGACGTTTGCGTTCTGGTACCACAGCTATACATTGTGTCATTGGTGATGATGTTTGCGTTCTGGTACCCAAACTATGTTGCACCTCTTCTTTTCTGTTGTGTACGTAATAATGTACATAGACAAAAACAGTCGAAGTTCATAAACGACGATAAGTCTGTGCATGGCCTTAAAACGGTTACCCAGTTTGTTTGTCTTGATCACAGGTGTGTATAGCAACATTTGTGGTATATGGAGAGCATATTGAACTTTCATGACAAATCATGGCGCTAGGCAATTAATCGGACAATGACCATGACCAGGTACTTGTATAAGGAAATTGTGAAGGAAACTACCAGAAGATGTGCTAGAAACTACCTCATGTTGACCACGTATTAGTCATAAGTTACAAAATTAATTTTCAATATAACAGTTATTCTTTTCATATACTTAACATATATTACATACGTCTGCTGGCATGTTAAACATTAGAGGGTAAATGATTCATATTCAAATGTTGTTCTCGAGGAAATTTAGATTTTTAATGAACTACAGTTTAATATAACAATTATACAAATGGTAAATCTCGAGCAATAATCTTCCAGACGATGGTTTTGTATTGAACTTGGTATTTTATACATTTGTATAAATGAGGTTAGCTAGCTGTTAAATCGATTTAAACCCCCAGTATTTTTTACTGACAGTTCCAAGGCTGTAATTCGCTATATGGTTATTGTTTCTGTTTGTGTTATGAATGTTTTATGTCTCCCTTTCCCCTATGCAATTCTGTCACTTTATATAGTGTTCAGAGTGTTTCCTGCCCAATTTTGGCCTATTGTGGCCAGTTGTCTTGAATTGTCATGTGAGCTTTTCCATCCATTAATTCCCCCCTCCCCCTCCTTTTACTGTCCACTTTGATTCTCTTAATTAGTCCTTATGGTCTGTTGGGCCGTTCCTTGTGCCTCTGTTCCTTAATATGTGTACAGTTTGACTTCCTTAGGTGCGTTATGTTTTGTGGATTGTTGTTTTTCCTGAGGTCTGCGTGGGGAGGTATTGTCTTGTGTATGTGGCGTTCCCCGAAGTTACGTATTCTCTCTGTTTCAGAATTTAAACATGCGGGTTTTGAGAACGAATATTACTTACGTTTCTCTTCGTATAGGTTTGCTAACTGCGCATGCGTAATACCCCGATTTGTACACATAGTTGTCAAGACGAGTATCATTTGCTGTTAAAGAAAATAAAATGGGAAATCATTTTAATACAGTATCTGCCAAGAGTAGACACTACAAATAACAACCAATTTGGAGATTCTTCGTAAGAACTAACTTAGTAAAGTATAAAGTATGTACGAATACAATGAACGTGTTAATCTTCCAGTCAGACGGAATTATCCACAGTACACATTTAAGTTATTGCTAGCTGTAAGATTGAAACGCTGGTACAAACTAGTCACATATACGGCCATACAAGGAGTCGTAATGTACCCTCTGGTGAACAGATACGTGAGGGTATGGAATAGGGAACAATGATGTGATAAGCAACAACACCGTACAACCCTGATGTCGTGTGTTCACAGTTTCCATATAACAACGCCGTACAAACCTCATGTCGTGCGTTCACTGTTTCCATATAACAACACCGTACAAACCTCATGTCGTGTGTTCACAGTTTCCATATAACAACACCGTACAAACCTGATGTCCTGCGTTCACTGTTTCCATATAACAACACCGTACAAACCTCATGTCGTGTGTTCACAGTTTCCATATAACAACACCGTACAAACCTGATGTCCTGCGTTCACAGTTTCCATATAACAACACCGTGCAAACCTCATGTCCTGCGTTCACAGTTTCCATATAACAACACCATACAAACCTGATGTCGTGTGTACACAGTTTCCATATAACAACACCGTACAAACCTGATGTCGTGTGTACACAGTTTCCACATAACAACACCGTACAAACCTGATGTCGTGTGTACACAGTTTCCATATAACAACACCGTACAAACCTGATGTCGTGTGTACACAGTTTCCACATAACAACACCGTACAAACCTGATGTCGTGTGTACACAGTTTCCATATAACAACACCGTACAACCCTGATGTCGTGTGTACACAGTTTCCATATAACAACACCGTACAACCCTGATGTCGTGTGTACACAGTTTCCATATAACAACACCATACAAACCTGATGTCGTGTGTTCACAGTTTCCATATAACAACACCATACAAACCTGATGTCGTGTGTACACAGTTTCCATATAACAACAACGTGCAAACCTGATGTCGTGTGTACACAGTTTTCATATAACAACACCGTGCAAACCTCATGTCCTGCGGTCACAGATTCCATATAACAACACCGTACAAACCTGATGTCGTGTGTTCACAGTTTCCATATAACAACACCGTACAAACCTGATGTCGTGTGTACACAGTTTCCATATAACAACACCGTGCAAACCTCATGTCGTGTGTACACAGTTTTCATATAACAACACCGTGCAAACCTCATGTCCTGCGTTCACAGATTCCATATAACAACACAGTACAAACCTGATGTCGTGTGTACACAGTTTTCATATAACAACACCGTGCAAACCTCATGTCCTGCGTTCACAGTTTCCATATAACAACACCGTACAAACCTGATGTCGTGTATACAGTTTCCATATAACAACACCGTACAAACCTGATGTCGTGTGTTCACAGTTTCCATATAACAACACCGTACAAACCTGATGTCGTGTGTTCACAGTTTCCATATAACAACACCGTACAAACCTGATGTCGTGTGTTCACAGTTTCCATATAACAACACAGTACAAACCAGATGTCGTGTATACAGTTTCCATATAACAACACCGTACAAACCTGATGTCGTGTGTTCACAGTTTCCATATAACAACACCGTACAAACCTGATGTCGTGTGTTCACAGTTTCCATACAACAACACCGTACAAACCTGATGTCGTGTGTTCACAGTTTCCCTACAACAACACCGTACAAACCTGATGTCGTGTGTACACAGTTTCCATATAACAACACCGTACATACCTGATGTTGTGTGTTCACAGTTTCCATATAACAACACCGTACAAACCTGATGTCGTGTGTACACAGTTTCCATACAACAACACCGTACAAACCTGATGTCGTGTGTTCACAGTTTCCCTACAACAACACCGTACAAACCTGATGTCGTGTGTACACAGTTTCCATATAACAACACCGTACATACCTGATGTTGTGTGTTCACAGTTTCCATATAACAACACCGTACAAACCTGATGTCGTGCGTTCACAGTTTCCATATAACAACACAGTACAAACCTGATGTCGTGTGTACACAGTTTCCATATAACAACACCGTGCATACCTCATGTCGTGCGTTCACAGATTCCATATAACAACACCGTACAAACCTGATGTCGTGTGTTCACAGTTTCCATATAACAACACCGTACACACCTGGTGTCGTGCGTTCACAGATTCCATATAACAACACCGTACAAACCTGATGTCGTGTGTTCACAGTTTCCATATAACAACACCGTACACACCTGATGTCGTGCGTTCACAGATTCCATATAACAACACCGTACAAACCTGATGTCGTGTGTTCACAGTTTCCATATAACAACACCGTACACACCTGATGTCGTGCGTTCACAGATTCCATATAACAACACCGTACACACCTGGTGTCGTGTGTTCACAGTTTCCATACAACAACACCGTACAAACCTGATGTCGTGTGTTCACAGTTTCCATATAACAACACCGTACACACCTGATGTCGTGTGTTCACAGTTTCCATATAACAACACCGTACACACCTGATGTCGTGTGTTCACAGTTTCCCTACAACAACACCGTACACACCTGGTGTCGTGTGTTCACAGTTTCCATATAACAACACCGTACAAACCTGATGTCGTGCATTCACAGTTTTCATATAACAACACCGTGCAAACCTCATGTCCTGCGTTCACAGATTCCATATAACAACACAGTACAAACCTGATGTCGTGTGTACACAGTTTCCATATAACAACACCGTACACAGCTGATGTCGTGCGTTCACAGATTCCATATAACAACACCGTACAAACCTGATGTCCTGCGTTCACTGTTTCCATATAACAACACCGTACAAACCTGATGTCGTGCGTTCACAGATTCCATATAACAACACCGTACACACCTGATGTCGTGTGTTCACAGTTTCCATATAACAACACCGTACAAACCTGATGTCGTGTATTCACAGATTCCATATAACAACACCGTACAAACCTGATGTCGTGTGTTCACAGTTTCCATATACTCCAGTTTGTCTGTGAGACATTTAATCTTTTTAAACATCAGCTTCATCAGAAAATGGAAGTTATCCTTCACGGCAATAATCAGACCTGCATAAATAAATCAATGGCAAAGAAATTAAAATGTATAAGATTCAGACCATTCAGTCATTTTTGGCTGCTACTTAATGATTAAGACAACTCCAGCCGAGTAACCCAAACATTGTTTTCACTTTTGATCTTTTATGGTAGAATTGTCGACCTTAGTACCGATATCTATATGGAATCTGAGATTCAGGCTGGAATCATTGCAGTAAATACTTGTTAATTGCTAAGTTACTTATTACATTTTATTCTAATTTATTTTGTCAACTTAATGATAAACGTCTCAGGGAACGGAACAACAGTCGATTGTCCAAGGCATGATATTTCTATCCAGATAAGGATGCATTAGACTGATATATCACTACCAAAATCTCTAGAAGTGACAAAAGGAGCGAACTGTAGAAGGGATAAAGGGAAAGATCTCTAGAATGTGTAAAGGGAGAGAACTCATGTCACTCTTCTGTGTAAAATTATCACATTATGTACACTTACTGTTCAGGACACGGATAACTCTCCATGGTATCATTATAGCAAGTATAAGTAGGAAAGATTCCACTGAGTAATTTGTCAATCCTTTGATATAACACACATCTAGTGTGAACGACGCCACAACAACGATACCATCAAATACCTACATTGTATGTAGTGAGAGACATTGATTATAGAATATACATGCGTACGCATTTAAAATCTTACAACAAAACCGCGCATATTTGCTCGTTCATTCAAGGCTGCTGAAGACTCATAGAAGTATTAAACGCTAGTTCAGCTATTTGTGTCGTTAATGTTTCTGCAAATACAATATCAACACATACATTGTACAATAATACTCGTATCTGTTGGTCCCCTGTGAATTGCTATGAATTAGTAGAATTATTTATTATTACTTTGTGCAATAACTTCAGCTGGTGAAATGCAGGTTTAAAAATATGTTTGGTTGGACGTAGTATTTACTGTGCATACGAGAGTAATCTATGAAAACAGTATGAGAAAGAAATAAATGCAGGGGAAGCAACTCCTATTCAAGGCGGTCCAATTTTCATACGTTGTAGATATCATGATAAATACATAAAAGCGACACCTTAAGCTTTCCAGAACGTCATAGACTATGTTGTGAGCGAATAGTCGCGGATTGATCAGTCGCGCATTGCACTGTCGCGCATTGAACACAAATGTATTTTCCCGACAATTTTAATACACACACATGTGAGTCCTAGAATAATGTTTATTATAATTTCTTAATAATCCTACTCGTTATACATCCATTAGTATTTTATTACACTGGACTGCAAATCGGATGTTAAAACCCCGGATGTTGCACGTGTTACCCAGAACAATTTGACAGAAGATACATTCAGAGTCATATACATTCCATCTCTGATGCATGACGGGAAAATTGCTTTCTGAATGAGTGGTTGGTTCTGGTTTGTAGTCCAGGAACACTGCCTTACATAACTAATTAGCAAGTGAAAAACGTTCAAAACTCAAATACAAACGTTTTTTAAGTTATATATTACCTCAAGTTTGTGTTTCACGAACGACAATCCGTGACAGAACACCTTCAGTAATGTCTAAAAATAATAATAATTATAAATGTCGATTATAGTGTTTCCATAATATAAGACGAAATATTTCAAAAAAGCAGCAGGTCTCGTGTATTGTATAACCAACTCTTAGATTATAACAAAGTCGTAAAATTGGTTTTTATAGCTCCATTGCTTACAACTGGCAATATAAGGTAGTTCTAATACTGGCTGACCCGGTGTCACGTGCCGTATCACTAGGCGTGGTATCATGACGCGTGTCTACTTGTGGCAGCACTGTATCTGCTGCAAGTGATTCTATGCCGCCTCCGAATGACTCGGAAGTTGTTAGTTAGATGTAAATTCAAACACAACGAATTGAACTTACAAATAGAACTAGAATGCCTAGTATTGTGATGCTAGCTTTATGGAAGGCGTGAGCAATGGTCTCTTCTATACTGTGTTCGTGTTCATCAAGAAAAGCCGGATCATCAGCATCTTGGAACACTGTATTCCTCACATCAATAAACTCTCCTGCACTCTAGAGAAAATGCAATTAACAATATCTTACTTGGTAATACAAAATGTTTCATTAAATCAAATAAGAAACCTAAACAGTAACGATTTTAAACTCAGTTAAACGGCTCAGAGTTGATGTACTATCGCTATACTGATTTGCCGACTTTAAACAGTCATCTTTCACCAACTTGTCCATCCACACTGAAACAGCTTGGACTAGTCGCCTTACGTAAATGTTCTTTAAAATAATTCAGCTATTCATCTGTTTCACAAGTTGTGCATTTGAACGTGTGTGCTTAAAATCGTGTGATATAGATCCTATGCAAATTGCAGCAAACACGGTTGATATGATTTGGTCGATCATTTTGACAAATACGGCGACATTGCAGTAACCAGTCATAAAACATTTGATGATATATTGAGTGTATGAAGTTCGTAATGAAATGATACTGTATCTTCTTACCGTAACTTCTCCAACAGTCATGTTTGCATCACAAATAGCACCAGCACGATTTGTGTCCGAATCCCATACAAGCCTCGCTTTGAGAACTTGGTTGTAGAATTTATGAGTGTCATACGCAGGTATGCCATCAAACTGTGTGGGATATTTGTCTATAAGTAGTTGGTTGAATGTTTCCATTGTATGTTCGGCAGTTGTTATCATACCTACATGTACATATATACCAAGGGTAGTTTGTGGGACAACAGATGTAAGACACATTTATATTCAATGCAAACATTCCACAGCGTTACTCTTTGAATGACAAAAACACTGGCTGGTGTTGAGAGATTGTTGCTATAGAGACGGTAAATTGATAGAGCATTCTTACTACTGGAAACATTGACATTTCTTATACAAATTGGTTATTGAAGGCTGCTTTAAAGATGCTGTACTGCACTGTACTGTATTTGAAAGATTAATTTATGAAATGCTTATTGAAAGCACCTTCGCCAATACCAACTATTCCATCTTCAAAACCGGAAATGACATCATTTTGTTTCAACAATAGCTGCCTTCGAAGCTATAGTTGACGGTCTGTAGTTTCAATTCGACTTAAATAATTCCGGTATCTCTCAATTGATATACAAATGTATAGCAAAGGTATTTTGTGGAGATTGTAAAGTGTCTTTTAAATTGAAAATTTTATCAGAAGGGGCAAATAATCAACAATTAAAACCTGGTTGCGGTGAAGACGTTTACTTGGCTTTGTACGATTAAAAGCATTAGGCCTACATACGGCCAAGCTAAACAGTTGTTTTCGTTTATAGTTGTGTCGTCTATGGCGGTCTGGTGACCAACTATACGTGATACATAGGATTGCTTCATTTAAAGGTAAATGCGCAAACCAGTCATACACCGTGACATTACTTACCTCTAACAAAGTAGACGTCCAGGAAGAGTTCACTGAGAACGAGGAGACAATCCAGACAGTTGAGAACAACAACGATCAGTAAAACAGGCTGACTGTGTAGAAACTTACTGCCACGATTCCGTAATCTTCAAAATACAGAAACACTGTACATATGATTAATTGGTTCGTAAACATGATTGTGTTTAATTCTGGTTGGTACTTGAAAAATGTTGAGCACATGTTAAGGTTTGAAGGGAATTATGTTTTGTTCACTTAGGTCATTGGTACAAAACATATTTGATAACACTGCAAGTACACTCCCCGAATCTACATTTTCGTGTTAAATAAAGCGAAACGGTAAATAAAAAGAAAAGCGGCGTGTTAAATAGTCAGAATACTTGGGAAATATATTTGCAATTCTTCGAAATGACTACATTCTGTGTCGTGTACTTGGTAATCTCGAGAGGTATGAGAGACGCTGTACATTATATTTCACATCGGAGTCAGTGTTTTCTTTTATGTCCGGTGTACGGAATCTAGTCATTTGGAGCTATGGAAAAAAGTCACTCCCCAAAATAACTTCAAGTCACAAAGCTACGATTAATGGTGATAATAAAAAAACGAATGATAAATGTATCAGGAGAAAGTCACGGTCAACACTATAAGTCTATATTCAGCATACCGTTGTAGTTGAGTGGTGTGTAGACTGTTCTTCTCGTGCTGTAGAACTTCCTGGAAGTGATCTTCCCATACGGATAAAGTACGGGTTTGTCGGGCATTTAGCCCGGTAACCTCCACTTCCATTATCTTACACTCCAGTGAATACGTTTCCTGAAAATCAGCATGTCTCCTTATCAACTGTCTAAGTAATTGAATATTTGTATAATTTTATTGACAGTATAATTCATAATTCTGCTGTTGAAATTACATTAGTACATATTACAAAGCGTATGTCCCCTAGCTATGCCAATTTTAACTTGAATTTCACGTGCTTAATTAAAATTCCGTGAATATGCGTAAAACACTACAAATTATATTTAAATGGTCATAATGATTTATAAGTCCGTGTCCACTTGAAAACAAAATGTGCAATAGTAGATAAAAAAGGTCAATGTTTCATTGTACTTGTATTACTAAAACGGCTCAAAAAGCAAGTAAAATACATTAACACGTAATCATCAAATTATGTTTACAATTATTGACTATTACTGTAGTAATGTACGGTCACGTGCGTACACATTTTGTCAGAGCATTAATTATGATCTTATGTCAGTAGTCCTATTATTTACAGTAAAGTTATATTTGAATTAATAACTTACTATGTTATCAAGATGTTTCTATCAACTCCGGGTTATACCACTGTACATGTACATGAGTTAATCTCCGTCTATCTCCTCAAAGTACACATACCCAAACTCTAATCTCTGTAGCAGTCACTCACTGACCATGACGATGACCAACATGTCTGAAGTTGTTAATGAACAATTAGTCTCCCAATTAGCACGTCATATTACAGTGAATGTTTTAGTGTATGAGGTTACAGTGATTAATCTAAGTCAGGTATATTTTATTTACAGACATAAGTAGATAGCTAGACGCAAGCTGCGTGCCTGTCAACATCAGTTTCAACTATAGGTATAAACGTATACAACTTCTTTTCAACACAAAAAAGGAAATGTTCATTTGACGTTATGCTTCACGTTATGCAAGATGACTGTGGCGTATTTTTCACAAATATTTAGCCAGCATTTTACTTAGTTTATAAATTCCGGCTAAAACAAAAAAACTGTTTTATGATAACGTCAGAGGAAATTTCAAGTTATGTTCAAACTTTTTGTGCATTTATTACAATTAAAATTGTTCAAATTTTGTTTTTTTTAAATACAAAATTGAGTGATTTTAAAAAAGCATGCTTTTGAATTTGGATTGATTTCATGTTTGTGAAATTTGGCCATGACCTGTAAACGATACTCAAATAATGTAGGATAGAAGAACAAACAAATCATATAGCAAAGAACTTTAATACAAGACTTCAAATATCACATTTTATGAACAACAACATTAACATGCACCACTCATATTGCATTGTAACTGAACAAATTGAAACACAAACATATGCAACATATTATATAAAGCCAGCATGACTGAGACAAATTTCAGAAAGTATTGGCTTCACGGTGCGTAGGAAAAATATACTTCGGTGGAAGTGCAAGTTTATGATGTGGAAATTGTTTGTGAATTTTGTGCATTCGCAAAATTCGCCAGCTTTTCCACCTCGCACACTTTACCACTTATTATACACAGTAATGCATTTCAAACACTTTATATATAACCGTATGTATCTCCACATTTAATGATTGAACTGTATACCATAGATTATAAGAAAATTCAAAGAGTATAATATTGCATGTGTCCAGGTTGATTTTACGTTTCCATTTAGAAATAAGAATCTACAAATACTACAGTTTTGTTTATTGGATGAATGAAAAGACGTCAATTCTGCTTCAGATATAAAGTAAAGGGACACTATGGTTAGAAAATGGACAGCAATAATATACAGTAAACCCTCACTAAAAGACCACCTCAATAAAAATACCCCTTCAAAATTATAAACACAATTTTCGAGTCCATTTTCACTGTTTGTTTAATATTCAATCTCAATATTAAGACCACCTCATTATTAAGACCAGTTTTCAAAGGTCCCAAGGGAGGTCATATTATTGTGGCTTATATTCAATTAAACTTAACAAGTAACTATACTATCTAAATATGAAAATAAAATTCGATGAACATCTGTCATGCTTTCAAAGCTTTTTTAACAGGTAATAATAAATTACAATATTGAACAAGATATAATAATTAAATCTGTCAGTAATCACATACTTGCATTAAATGTGTGATTTCTTCTTAAGAGTATCAAAGTCAAAGAAATATTGCCAATTATAATTAGAAATTTACACATAATTATTCCATTCCATTTTTGATAAAGAAAAATGTATTGGATAGAAAAACTAAACTGATAAAACAAGATTTACACTGATCCATTTTATAGCACCAGAAAATAAACGTGAATGAACATCTCATGTAATCTGTGATGTATGTTGTCTCAAATCACGTACCAAACACTGCACAATGTATATCTACCCCAGTGTTTTATTAGTTACTGACGCGCAATTTTTAGAGGTAGGAAAAGTATAATTCTATCTAACACTATATGTAGGGAAAGTTGCAGTGTTGTTTCTTATACAAAAACCTCATCTAAAGACCATCTTGAAATTAAGGCCACAATTTTCAAGTCCATTTCACTGTTTTGCTCTTTATTCAACCTCAATATTAAGACCACCTCAACAAGAAGACCAGTTTTCAAGGGTCCCAATGGTGGTCTTATTATTGAGGTTTTATTGTACTATCTTTGATAGGAGGCATGATCTGCTAAAAAAATGGTGTATGTGCGGAACATTGTTGTCTGGTCTGGTGGAAACAGTTGGTTGATAGCAAGGTGTACAAATGCTATCAGCTACCTTTTTTACACCAACTAACTTTTCTCGCTTACCTCCCCTACCTCTATTTGCCTTCACACATGGCAGAGGTATTTGTACAATGTAAGGGAGACCACTGAGTAGGTGAATGGTACATGACATGAGTTTACAATCAGTACATAAATAACAACAGCTAACATGAAAGAAATTGCCTTATAAATGGCAACCATTGAAAATGGTACATCACACAATAATTGGAGTGTTCAACGTAAGACTATGTATATATATAGGAGTTATGATAGTCTTGCACTGAACCCTCGACATGCAGTTAAGCATGAATATAACATTTATAATATAAACTTCACTACAACACTTTATATAGCAAGTGAAGAACATTTATGTATATCAGTGTAAAAGGAACTTAATTTCAAGACATTGAAAAATATAAACAATTAAGACTTGTTGAACCAATTATTTTCCACATATGATAACATTAATTTGAAATGAAATATGGTTCTAATATCATATAATTTGTGTTGAGATGTGTAACTTTAACAAAATGCTAAAGTTAGTAATTGCACAAAACTTTTATTGCAAATCTCACGTCTGATATATGAAGTATAATTTAAAGAATTGCCAACATATATGGAATAAAAAGCAGAATATTGCAGACACATACAGTCAGACCTCGTTTATTCGACAGCCTTCTATCCGAATACATGTACTTGGTATCATCCAAAATAAACATCAGATCCCTGATGTATCTTCTTGAGCACGTCAAATTAAATGGGTTATTTGAAACCATGTATTATTCTAAATAAAATTTCCGACCAACTGGATTCGAATGAACGAGGTTCAACTGTATATACTTATGACTGTATCACTGTAAGCCAGACATATAAGTAATAATGTACATGTTTTATGTAAATACATTGTGAACAAGGTTCAAGTACAGTTAATGGACACAGTAGGTAAATTGCACTTTAAAGAACAGACTAAAAAGTGGGAAACAAAACAAGAGATTTTACATCAAATGAGGGCAGTAAATGATGATATTAACCAGTAACAGACACTGATATCACACATACATATACTACATATAAGGTACATTAATAAGTTTGCTGAATCAAATACGTAAAAGTTCATTTATATTACGGGGATTATTATGACATGGAAATCATCAAAAGAAATAAAAAAATCTAATTATAATTGTATGTATAGAAAATGTGCTTTTGGTAACCAACATCATCCCCACTGTCTTCAAGGGATGAAGTTAGACAATTCTTATTCCACAAATTGACAAAAAGATGATAAAATACTGGAATACATGTAAAAATCATAATGACAATATTTGTATAATAAACATGATAGGACTGATGATGAATTAAAACATGGTACAGTATAACAATAATGAAACATGTATGACAATTGCTTAGGCCATTCTTAAAAAATTGTTTGTTTGCGGTTATGCGACCCAGAATTTTAACTGGGTATGCAGGTACTAGGTAGGTTCATTTTAGTTTAGTACTGCACTGGCTTTGTCAACAGTCTACTTGTGCATATATGTATTGATGCATTGTATGTATTATGTGTATTTCCTCCCATGCTGTGGCTTATCCACTCAATTTCATATAAAGGAACAAAAAGTGTACATTCATTGTTGTCTTATCTACAATTGTAGAAACATTCTATGATCTTTCTACCCGCAAGGAAAATAATGTTCGGGGCATTTTTCACGAGTCGGTCACATAAATGCAAACAAACAATGTTTTAAGGATGGCATAAGTATCTAGAAATGCTGCAAGTTCAATTAAATCCTTGATGGAAATGATTTACATGTATTGTCTTGCTACAAGAGACAGAATAACTCAATGTTAACAACAGCTAAATATAGTGTTAGTTAGTATTGCACCGTAACATAGCCAACAGGATGACCAATATATCTCCTGTATAAATGTAAACAGTCAACCTATAATTGAGACTAGCTGTATATATGTATATAAAAGTATGTATATATGTGTTGCACATAAATGAGCTATTTAGAGGTAAAAAGAATTAACTAATACATAAAACTATTTATAACTGATTAAACATAATCAGAACTCTTTGAAATCACAAACATCTCTACATTTCAGTCCTGACTAAACAGACATTTGTACTTTTGTACCTTTGTTTAACAATTTATACTGATAACTCATAACAGACGGATTTTACCAGTTCATGCATCACAAGACTTAATACATGTTAACTGTAACTGATATGCAAACAGTAATATTCATATGATTATCGAGCAAACCGTATAGCACTTCCATGGCAACTATACTGACAAAACAGCACATTGTGCTCTCATTCCACCAGCTAACACGGGATGTTAAGCAATTTCCTGTTACACTATGCCTTCGTTTTTACCAAGTTTACATTGCGACAACATTATTTTAAAGAAACTCTGCAAAACGATAAGCAATTTGTTCGAAGTATGACTTAAGTTAAAACACCTAGATCTAAATAAGACAGAACTGCTCAATACATGATGCTACTAGAGATAATCATGCAATGAGTTACATATACAAGCAAATAATGGATAGAGGCAAAGTTTGGCACCGATGGCAAATTTCAAATAAAATTTACACAAATACACAAAGCATGGATTTAACACGGAAACAAGATGCAAACATTGCAGCCCAATAAAATTCAAGAATAAACCCTAAAATTAAAGAGAAACATTTATACAAATATTTAACACTCGACCACTCACTCTAAATCATACTGATAGACTAAAGTATTCAATTAGAGGAAACAGGTGATGGATTATATTCATTGAAACTTGGGTAGATTCAGTCATCTCTTAAATCAAACTTCTGTCATTCTAAAGATTTTATATCCCATGGTTACTGGAGTGTTCTTGTTGTAATGGGAGACCATAAATGCCAGAGTGTCGACAGACTTACAATGTTAACCAAATTAATACATACCCCCATATAAGAAACAAAAGATACCATTCTAAAAATAATTTTTGACATATCAGTCAACTGTTAACATATTAAATATACATTGCATGTTACTCAGAGAATACAATCATTGCAGAAAGCTATATTGCACGACTATACATGATATTTTAGTCTCAACATCATGTAGTACATGGACCGATATTCCCAACATCAGGTAGCAAACAGGAGACTCTACACTCAGCATTTAAGTAAGTATATAAATGTACATCAGTATATCTGACAATCTTTGATTATATTCCTGTTATGAATCCTATATATCAATCGTCCTCCAGGTCGGAGATCAGTGTATGATATTTAGCGTCTCCTCCGCTACGTCGGTCACGTAATGTTCTAGTCTGAGATTTATCAAAGTGTACAAGATCGCCCATTTCCAATGTTTCATCATCCTCATCTTCCAATGGAAGGAAACCATCTCTGGCATTCACTTTTAAAGTGCTTCCACTTTTCAATGATACACATTGCATGAATATAAAAATCAGTAAGGTTACAACAGTCAAAGCCACAGCTACATACATCAAAGACATTCCACCATATTCTTCATAAAGGTATCCACTCATTATTGGTATCACCATTTGACCAATGGCAGATCCTATAACAAATACAGCCGTCGTCTTACCACTCAGATGAAACTGTGTCTCCGCCCATGAAATACCAGCAGGAAAAGCCGACGACATTCCCAATCCAAGAATCAGTGTTCCCAACCAGAGAAGTTTGTCAAAGTATGGAATCCCTACTGCCAACACAAGTCCACCAATTAGCATAAAAAACAAATCTATAGCCAGCATCATTGTAGGACCACAACATCTGGATATGAATATAGACAAACCTCTCCCAGTGGCTAAGGACCCCCAAAATATGGCAGTAACAACAGCCCCTTCTTCCTTAGTCCAATGATTATATTCAACACTGAAAGTGGTCACCAGAGCACCAAACGTGACCTCTAACCCCATGTAACAAAAAAAGAACAATCCAAGTAGTATAACCAATGAAGACTTGGTACATGTATCAATAGACTTAAATCTTTCAAGCTCATCAAAGTCTCCACTGACAGAAAGTCTTCTTTTATCTCGACAATAGAGCACCAAGAATACAATGGCAATTAGAAACAGAGCAAGTCCAATTATGACGTAGGCAAACTGGATTCTGGAGATATTTTTGACAGCTGTTATAGCATGATTTACAAAACTGTCGACAGTAGTTTCAGGTTTCTTGGAGATTTCAGTGGTAGTTTGAACATTACCGGTACTGTTAACAACTGAACTATTCACTGTAGTTTTAATGATCGATGCATCTTTAGTTGACTGTTCTGCAACAGCATCAGTGGGTTTAGGAGGAATCGTAGATGGTTTAACAGGCAAGGTGACAGGTTTGTGTGGAACTGATGATGTCTTTGTGGGTACTTTCTTTGAAGCCGATGTTGAAGGTACTGTAGAAGGTTTGGTAGTAGTGGGTGTGGTTGTTGTGGTAGAAGTTGTTGTAGTTGTTGTTGTAGTAGGGATTGTTGTTGTTGTAGTAGTGGGTGTGGTTGTTGTTGTAGTGGGTGTGGTTGTTGTAGTAGTGGGTGTGGTTGTTGTAGTTGTAGTAGTGGGTGTGGTTGTTGTAGTAGTTGTTGTTGTAGTAGTTGGTTTCTTTGTAACAGTATTTGCAATTTTGCTAGGCGTGATACCAGGATCAGGTTTTAATGTAGGACCTACTGGAACATTAGGTGAAGATCCATGTTGTGTTGAAGGTTTGGTAACACCTTCAGACTGTGAAATCCCGGAGTTCTGTTTTTGTGTAGTAGGAACAGTAGAATTATTCCCAATTACAACGCTAGAATTTGTCAGAGACTCTTCCAAATCTTGTGTATTCATATTGCTAACACCGTCATCTGTGCCATTCAAAACAACAGAAGATTCAGTGTCTATAGGTGGGGAGGATTTGGGAATAACTTCAGCACTGTCTTCATTCTTAATCTTATGCTCATCTAAGTGTTGACTGATAGGTTTTCCATCAGCAGAAGTAGGTTTCCTGTTCTTATCTGTGACAGCAGTTGGCTTCTTGACCTCTTTTTCCGCAGTAGTGGATGGCGTAGTTGCAACAGTAATTTTATCAGGCTTAACAGAAATACTTGTAACATTGGGGTTATTTTCACTAGAACTAATCACCACTTTACTCGTAACATGTGATGATGTTGACGTTTCCAGATCAGGACTAGAAGTTGCAATGTCTTCTCCGTTACCTGAAGTCATTTCACTATGACTAGTATTTGAGGGGTCTGACACATTTCCCATAGTTACCTCCCTTTTTGATACTCTACCTAAAATTTGATGTTCAGCCATCTTGTTAATACTACTGATATCAGAGTGAACATTATTCTCACCAAATTGTGTCAGATAGATTGATTGTAAATCTGGATGACTTGAATCTTGTTTCAACTTCCTATTGTTATCATTGTACACATATGGCACATTAATGTTATTTGAAATATCTCTATGAAATTTGTCCAACTCTTCAAATATATCTGTAACAGATCTTCTAGTCATGTTTTGAAAATGATGTTCATGTAGAAATGGCGCTACTGGAATATTTCCTTGCACGATTGTTGTGTTATGTGTAAAAGTTCCACTGGATAAAAAGGGTCTTGCAAGAAGAGGGGCCACAAATGCTCCAATTCCAAAAGCAAAATGTAGTGTCTGTATAAAGGGTCCATTCTTCTTACCCCAAAGCTGTATACAATAAACATTGCCACCTAAAATGTAAGAAAATACAAGCTCTACGATACACATTCAAATATGTGGAATAAGATTCAATATACAGAATAAAAACACAACAGTTGGGAAAACTTGGCACAATTGCTTTTAGTGACAGAAAATAATTCACACTTCCTGATATTTAATGGGTGTAAAAGTCGACAAAAAAAGGACAGGATCTGCCCAGCCCGGGAGTTATACCCAGTCCTGCCAGGTGACAGGCTAGCGCTGTAACCAATGAGCTACCTAGGCGGGTTTATAATTCCACCTAATCATAGTCATACAACACTTTATTAGTTTGAAGACTCATATACTCACCAGTGTCTAATACACCCATAGTAATCCCTTGCAGGGCAAACATTGTTGCCATGACAACCAATGTCAAGCTCCAGGGAATCACTACCGTGGCAACTGACGATATTAACAGAGTACAGAAAAGTAAGAGTTGTTTGTCAAAGCAATCAAACAGCACACCACCAAGCAAGGCACCAAGTAGATAACCCAGTGACCTTGAAGCAAACACAATCATCATCTGTGAGGTTGTGGCCTTGACCTGATCTTCAAGGTCAAGGAGGGTGGGTCCAGGAATGGCTACACATACACCCTGAAACAGATTAAATCATAATTATGATAATACAAGTAATTAAACGCTACAGACAAACGGAGATGTCCTTACTGCCAACTTAATTATTATAACCCTTAATGTAACTTTATGAAAGTGAAAACGTATGCATTGTTCTCAAAATGCAGTATCCATGATGATTCTTAACTCTTACAACTAATACAAATAGCCATTCCAACCTATTTTACAGTATACATTTTCAATTGGTATTTTATAATTTGATATCGTATATTATATTAAGGAATGTCAATATTCGGTTATTTTCCTAACCAGTTCACCTCTTAATCTTCCGAACGGTTATCCGGTTAACCCAACATAACATTTGTTACGTGTTTCATATTTATATGACACTGGTAAACTAGACCTATATTCTGACGTTACTACTAGTTCGGATAGTGTTTGATTTCTGCAAAGTACTGAACATAATACATGAACATAATTCATAAAAACAAAAACAAATATCAATTAATTTTAAGAAAATATATTTTTTTATTTCAAACATTATAATATGATAGTTGATAAATTGACATATTCCTAATCACATTTAATTTATCAGACAGTTGCAATCTATTCGAATATAACAATGTTAAAAACACAAAGTTCAGTATGATAACAACATCATTTATCCCAAAGAGTTTTCCGACTGTCATTTGAAACAAACGACAATTAAATGACCTTTTCATTAAATATTTGCAGCAAATACATACGTGTCAAACTGTTCCTGGGTTGCGGATTACCGATTTTGCACCCTTACACAGGGGTTTCACACCTTTCAGGCACGAAAAAGGCCTGTTAGAAGATTAAATAACCAGCACTATGGAGCCGGTTGTGATTGTAACCAATAAAATTTTAACTATATATGTACAGCCCATCAAGTAAAATAGGATCTCAATATAAATGTTAGAAATACCTGCAAGGACTTTGATGTCAAAAAAATTCAGCAAATAGCTATGTACATAGAAGAAGAACAACTTTTAACAGATGTTACCATAAAAAATCAGCTCATTATTAAACACTTCAAGTTCACCTACCAGAACTAGAAATCCTAATGAAAGACATATCGTCCTTGTCAGTTTTCTTCTCCATGTTAGTGACTTCGGTATTCGTACTTCACTTGTATCAAGAAGTAAGCCAGAATCATCACGTATCAAAACTTCCTCCTCAGCAAGCCCCATTGTGTTTGTATAAAGTATACACCTAGAAAGAAGTCATACATGATACATAAAGTTTTATAAATACAACACTGGCAGGGTTTTTCAGCTGTTTTTATAGCCATTATTCGGCTATATTCCCAATGCTTAGAAGTATCTATTTATTTAAAAAGGGCCATAACTCCTCAAAAATCGGTGAATGGTAACTTGACCTGTATCATATATTATCCTACATCTATATATGCGTTATGTGCCCAATATGAATTGAATCCGTCGTTCCTTTCAAGAGTTATTGATTGGAAACCACTGCACTGTTACATGCACAGACTGACCAACGGGGATAACACACTGCCATTCTCTTCGGATGGTAGGGGCATGACAATTAAATGTAGTACAAATGTTAAAGATCTATAGGTAAAACAGGACAATATTTAAAGATGTGGTAGAGTGGCCACAAAAACACTTTCAAATCTGGGGCTGGAGTATTCCATCAACATGTAGTGGTGTGGGCTTAGACGGTCACCCTGTTAGCTCAGTCGGTAGAGCGCCATACTAGTGTTTAGGGGGTCGTAGGTTCGAGCCCCACATCGGGCACAATTTCCCCCTTGATTTCCTTTAAATAAATGGTCCTGTGGTGAAAAACTGATTAAGAGACTGTAATCCTAGACTAATGTTTTAGAAGATTTGACTGAGAGAATATTAGACAAGAATTATAATAACTAAATAAGACTAAAGAGATCTCTGTTACAAATACAATCTGGGTCTGGTTTTTTTTTTACTTTTTCAAACCCATTGGCATTGATTCTGATTTTGTTCTACAACCAAATTCACAAATAAATATTCAGAATTGGGACTAATCACCTCCAGAACTTACCCAGAGTATATTGGCTAATTAATTTCTTGAAATGAAAAGTAAATAAAACACATCACATCATCATCATCAGCCGCTTACGGTATAGAAAATTTGTATCGCTAAACTCCGTCTCTTTTACGGTCTAAAAAAGATTCGCAAACTTCTTGCAGCAGTTACGTCCCTTGGCTATTAGAAGTTGATCGGAAACAGTGTTAGCATTTTTTGCTTCTGGCTCACTAAAAATATATATATCTACATAATAATTGTGGGTTGCTCTTCTCAAACAAATATAATATATTAGAATGCTACTGTATTTTTAACAACACTACCCTATTTACATTCCATGATTCTACGGAAACCGACGTTTTCATTAATTTTGTCTCAAGGACCGGTTGCACGGCATTTAGCTGAAACCTGAATTCATCCAAAGTCCATTTCAACAACATACAACATGGCGGACCGGGAAAGCTATTTCGCCCAAATGCAAACAAACTTCACGACGTTCATCATTCCCGCTGGTGTGACAACAGCTGCTTTTGGTGTATATTTCTTCTTAAAGAAATTTGGAATAATATATCAATGGTTTCACAAGGTATAACTTGTTCATAACGTCAGTTTTCTGTATTGAGTCATTGAAGATACAAAGTTCATCTTTTACTAGTTTTAGATTTTAGTGTGAATTTCGAAATCATGCCTAACTTTATTTCCGGTTTCTACAAGTAATGATTTTTCTGAGATAAAATTGTCTGTTATTTATTTACTAACCTATTTGATATAAAAATGAGTAATTTAATTTGATAAATAAAATTATATGTTTACACAAATTTAATATGGACATTATAATTTATATCAGGAAGTTTGTGTGTATTTATTGGTATTGTTTTACTGGAATCAATATGTATATCAAATCCACATTGACATTTTGTATTGTTTATTGTATATTTAAGTAAATATAACAGGAACCAAGCTTATTCAAGTTATTGCCTTAATATTATATTGTTGTACCCCCTAACTGTGCCCCTCCCCTAACTGAGCCGCCATCTTTGTTATTCTTGTAGTCTCTTGAGTATTGATTGCACATGACCCAAACCGTGAGAAAATAATGATGTCATCACAGTTAGTGTATTAAACCAAAAGACAAGTCAAAATGCGCCCAAAACACGTTTTTATAAACATTTTAACCTTCATCGCCTAATTTTACATGTTTTTTCTTAATACCAAAAAAATCCATACAAATGCCCCTATTAAACTCGTAACTCGGTGAAAAAAATACCAAGATTGGCACGTCTGCAATGTTAATTAACATCTTGATGTATGCTTTAATTTTGTCACTTCTTGATGTCATCACACAGTAAGCAGAGTTAGGTTTATAAAATGGCAGCTAGTAATTTTTCGTTGTGTCTCCTTTTTGACTGTTTTTAGATAAATGCTTTCTTAATGTTGTCACATTTGTTCTACGATTGATTGAAATTGGATGTGATTAACTGGTAAATACATTATTTATACTGTATATAGACAATTCAAGTTCAGATTCGCATACAAAACTTAGGGAGGCGCCGATCGGGGTGTCGATGATATGACACACAAACTTCTACATAATACACTTGTTCGTCTACATATTTCATACTCTCCTCTACCTAATGCAATCATTCCTCGCCAGAATACACATACCAATACCTAAATCACTCATTTCACTACATTATCCAAATACGTTATTATTGCAGCTGTAACTCAAGTTTTGTATCACATAAATATTTTTCATTTCATACTTTTTCAGGTTGATGTAGAATCCAAGCGTCATGGTGGAGAAATTGTGGCTGATGTATTGAAGGTTTGTAATTTATATGAATTTTAAAGATTCTACATTCAAAGTCTGCTGTCAGAGCTTTTTATTTTGCTTAGGAAACAGAATTCTACTACCAGTTGTCTAGAAGATTTAGCACACTTATTCATGCTTGCTTCATATGACTGGCCTGGTGGTTAATAAATTGATCATTCACCTCATGTGCAGAGGTTGTTACAGATGTAGTGGCCTCTTTGCTTGCCATTGGCATTATTTAGTTAGTATTAAACTGGCGAGCCTGTTGTCAGAGTTTGTGATTAGATGTTGTATCGCTGAATGTATGTCTTTGTATGCCTGACATCAAACTTATGGTACACTCAACAACATGTATACAAATCATTCATTTGTTTGTGCCTTGATGTTGGAAAATGTTTAGATTCATTCGTTAATGTAAAAAATCTGAGTATAAGATAAATATCAATTAAAATCAGAGAATCGGTTAGAAATATGGTAAATTTTGCATGTCAGCGTATATGTGTTGTGAGTGTTGTTTGTGCAAGTAATGACATGTGTGTATTTCAGGCTCATGGTGTCAAGCAGATTTTCACTTTAGTAGGCGGCCATATCTCACCTATTCTTGTGGCATGTGAAAAACTTGGTGTAAGAGTCGTAGATACAAGACATGAGGTAAATAATTATTGTTGTTTGTAACTGTTTGTGTACATGATCATGTTTTTTATTGGAAGAATATCAGTGTTATTGATAAATCTGTTAAATGTTCTTCATGCTGTGGTAACGGATGTTTTACATGTATTGCATTCACATTTCCTGATTTAACAAACACAATCCATAAAATAGTAAGTAATGTTTAAAAATCTCAGTGAATGGAGAAGCGAATACATTGTATACAGAAGCTGCAAGAATTGATTGTTGAATGAAAAGAAAAGTTACACATATATATATGGATTATCGGTAAATGACAAGTTCGGTAAATTGATTTTAACGTTCATTTCGTTTGGAGGTTTCGGTAAATTGATTTTAACGTTAGTTTCTTTCGGATGTTTCGGTAAAAAGATTTTTTGTTAACATTGAACAATGACATAGGCTTAGTGTGACCAAACAATGTAATTAAGTCAATTACCTACACAAGTCATCTCGTACCCTTTCTTTGGTCAACTCGTACCTACCCAAGTCAACTCGTACCCTTTCTTTGGTCAACTCGTACCTATCCAAGTCAACTTGTACCCTTTCTTTGGTCAACTCGTACCTATCCGAGTCCACTCGTACCCTTTCTTTGGTCAACTCGTACCTATCCAAGTCAACTCGTACCCGTAATTAATTATAATTAACACGTTGATTGCAGTTCAAAGCTAATGACACCTGATAATCCTATCTGTGTTCAGCTATAATTATACAAATACATGTTTGGTAAATTGTTTGTTTTGTTTTATTTATAGCATTAACTTTTAATTGAAAGTGTAATAACAACACTATTATATTAATTTACCGAAACATTCAATGTTAACAAACCCGAAAGAAACTAACGTTAAAATCAATTTACCGAAACCTCCAAACGAAATGAACGTTAAAATCAATTTACCGAACTTGCTATTTACCGAACTTACTAGTATCCTATATATGAATATTTTTGTAAAGATTTAAGAAAAGATTTTGCAATTTTTCTAGGTAACGACTGTGTTTGCTGCGGATGCTGTTGCTAGGATGTCAGGTACGGTAGGCGTGGCTGCGGTCACTGCTGGACCAGGTTTGACCAATACTGTAACTGCTGTGAAGAATGCACAGATGGCAGAATCTCCTGTTTTACTGATGGGAGGTGCTGCTGCATCCATACTGAAGGTAAACAATGGGCATTTTCGGTCATTAATCTAAACTATTGTCTCTTTATTAATAAAGGTCGTGTTTCTTCAGTAGACCGTAGTCTTAAAGTAAAGCTTATTAATCTGAATCAATGTCTCTTTATTGATGAAAGCACTTTTTGATCTCTTCTAGTTTCACTTACTTCGTGGATATCCATTTTTATGCGATTCCTACTAGCACAGTAAATTCCTGTTTGTTGTTGTGTTGCCAGCATTTGCCAAATTTGCCACATTTTCCTTACAACAAACAATAAATCATATCACATTTCAAACCTGGCTATTGATATAGTATCACCATTCCATAACACACCAACATTAGTGTTTCATTGATAGCAGTGATTCTAGTAAGAATTAAAGTGATCATGTCATTTGAGACAAAAAATGTGGTTTCAACTATTGGTTATGTTTTATGTGTTTTAGGGTAGAGGTGCCTTGCAGGATATCGATCAAATGTCTTTATTTAAACCATTGTGTAAATACTGTGCAACCGTGACCAAAGTTCGAGACATTGCTCCAACACTGCAGAAAGCCTTGCAGATTGCTCAGTCTGGCACCCCTGGTACGTACATGGATTGCTTTCCTTAACTTATTGTATATAACTTTGATAGTACAGTTGTTTTAGATGATAGTTTATGTAAATGTGATTTCAGTCAAATAAACAGCCGGGGTCATGTAATGACTTTTCTGGCATTTTGGTTGGAAGAAGAACCTGTTGCCCCTTCCAGCTATATTTTGGGCATAAGCAGGCACTCTGCTAGAACCACTGATCTTCTGCAAGCCTGCTGCATAGCTTCTTGACTAACCAATAGTACATCCCAAGTTGGATTCAAACTAACAGGGGTGAGAGGCAAGAGATTTGAAGTCTACAACCATAACTACTTGGCCACAAAGGTCACTTATTTGAATGATAATTTTTGTTTTGATTAATATGTCATTGTTTGGACTTTTACTGGCCCTTTGTCAATTTTTAAGATAAAGATTTTCTTTAATCAGAAAAAATGTGATTGTTATATTTTCTGCAAGAGGTTACAACGGAATATAATTGACAGTCCCTGAATTTGCACAAATGCCGGTTAGTAACCACAATATCTGTCAGCGAGAGTGATTTGTATATATTGTATCTGAACTTGTTTCACAATCAATTTGAAATATATTAATCTAACTTATTGTTTAAAGGTCCAGTATTTGTTGAGTTTCCCATTGACTCGTTGTATCCATATCATATGGTGAGCAAGGAAGTTGGTGCCAAGGGTAAAGGAAAAGGAATTGTACAAAAGATTGTAAATTGGTAAGAAAATGTTACTCCAGAAATAGAGGCAAATTTGCCAGTATAGTTCTACTCTGTTTCTTAAAATTCTACCAAGCATTTATGTTGAAAGTTTTGACAGAATTTAGTGATTAACATGTATTTGTTATAATGGTCAATGAATCCAGGTTGGTATCCTGGCATGCACATGCATGCTATTGCTGACAAGTTGTTAACCTTGTTAAAAAACAATATAGTATATTGACACTGTAATTCACAGCAAGAGAATGCATCAGTTGTGTGCTAATTTTCCTTTGGAAGCACCCCATCTGTGTCATAGGATGGGGACAGTCTCCATCTCTTCCACTAACCCTGTGATACGTATCTGGGGTGCAGCTCAACATTGTCCCGGTACACCCCTGTTGGTGTGTGACTGCTAGGCCATGGTCAATGTTTCAGACTGGTTTGATATAATTCGGTATTGTTATGTTTATTTGATGGGCTATTTCTATTTGACTAAACAATATCATTTCCAGGTATTTACAGAACTACGTGGATGACCTGTTTGCTGGAGCATGGGAGGAACGAGATGTAACGCCTTTACCTGTAAACCAGCCGCTTGCCAGCAAGGACCAAGGTAAATCAGCAGCAACACTGGTTTTTCCTCTCTCTTAGCCATATGATGTTTTTTCCCAAAGATTTTTGAAATGTGGTCTTACCGTACATGTTGAGTTTATAATCCTGACTATATCATAGAATGGTTTAGCAGCGTGTTCATCTGTTTTATTTCAGTACAGAAGTGTGTAGAGCTGCTATCTAGGGCCAAGAAACCCCTTATTGTTCTGGGGTCCCAGTCGACACTTCCACCTGTACCAGCGGATGAGCTCCAAAAGGCTGTTGAGGTTTGATATTATATTTCCCTGTTTGCAAAAATGTTCGCAAAATATAGATATTTTTGTATGTTATTTCTGGTACACTTAGTCAGCGGTATGCTTAGGCAATGTTGCGCTTGGTTGTGCACCCGTTTGCAAACAGTTGTTCTTTATGTTTAGTTGTGAATCCATTCATATTTACTTCTACTTTTTTATTTTGATGAAAATTCTGATTTGAGTGTATTAAATTGATACGTTCATTTGTATGATGTTATCAGAGTATGGGTATACCTTGTTTTCTGGGTGGAATGGCTCGTGGATTGTTGGGTAGATACAGTGATATACAGGTACGACAGAAGAGAGGAGAAGCCCTGAAAGAGGCCGATGTTGTCATTCTTGCAGGTATGTGTTACTGATTACTCTGTCTTGCTGTGTATTGGTGTTTCACTAAACTATGCTTTATTAATAGATTGGTATTTAATACTGATATACCTTATTCTTCCTCTGCTGTAAATCGTCTACATCGTAACACCAGGACATAATTGTATTCGCCCTATTTAAGAATGACGTGCAATGATATCTTAATATACAGGGTGAGTTCACAAAGTTTGAATTTGGGTAAAATGAAAATAACGATGTGTACACTGGCTTTATTTAGCATAATGAAAGATACTGCATTTTTCATGAATATCTGTTTTATTTAGAACTCTCACACAGAAGTAAACTATTGGTCCATAACAACATAGATGGAAAGAGCATTTAAAAAAGATACTAAAATTCTAACTTTGTGAACAAACTTTATAAACACCCTGTATATATGAGCACTTCCATGACAAAAGCTTTAAACACTGTCTAATCCTCTTCCTGATAAAGTAAGTGCTGGTAACCTAGGTGCTGGTGCTGTGGTTGCCTTCATGCCGTTTGAATCTGTGACATGAGGTTTGAATCTGTGACATGAGGTTTGAACCCATGACATGAGGTTTGAACCCATGACCTCTGGGTTATGCTGCTGGCTAGTACCTTGTCCACTACACTAATCCTCTCATTGATGGCATTCTTGCATTATCAAGTATACGCCTTCCTTAATGTTTGCTAACTGTTCATCAGTGAATTCGGGGAAAATGTTTACTGGCTGGAAATTTAAGTTTGTGAATGGTTTGTAGGAGCTGTGTGTGACTTCAGAATGGGTTATGGTAGATCACTGAATAGAAAATCTAAGATTATTGCTGTGAACAGAAACAAAGAACAACTGTATAAGGTATGGCAAACAATCTTCTAATGTTGCATCTCAGGACGACCGCTGGACAAGTTTTGTACATTTTGAAAGTCAAATTTTGTCGTTATAATTGGTATTAATTCCTTGGTGGATGATTTTTCTTTTTGTCAGTAAATATTACAATACAAATATGACTAATATTTTCTGTTTGTGGTTGTCTGCAACTTATATTCAGGACACTTGATTTGTTGACCAAATGTAAGAAATATTATATCTGGTGATACATTGCACTTTATTACAGTATATCATTACTCACAAGAAATAACTATTTACGAATGTGCTAACTTTCGCAATATCCATGTCAGTTCATTTTCGGCATTTCCTTCTCATCTTGCATCAAATTTGACTGCTGTATACAATATCGAACACTGTACCAATTATATCTGCAGAATTCAGACATGTTCTGGAAACCAACAGTTGCTATACAAGGTGACGTGGGAACATTCCTGGTAGAGCTAGCTAAGGGTTTACGAGGTTACAAGTGTGATCCAGAGTGGCTTGGTATGTTGAAGAAGAAAGACTCCGACAAGGAAAAAGCCAACAGGTACACAAACATGTACATGTATTGTAAATACATTCAACTTCTTTGCATTTGGTTTGTCAGGATTCACTTTGACTTTTAAAAGTCCTTAAAGGTGCTGAACTCCAGATTGACGAGCGAGCAAAAAAAAAGAAAATTGTCAAATATTTACAAAATCTTGATATTGTTGCACGTAAAACTCTAAAACATTCTTACTTTCATTCATCATTACTTGCGAAACATTGTCATAGCGTAGTTTTTCGTATTTTTCCATCGAAAATTTTACTAGGGTTAGTCTACCCAGTAAATTCTAAAAATAGAACCGTAAACATTGAGCTCATGCACATTCGGAACGTCTCTGTCATTCAAACAATTCATCAGCGCAAAGAAAAGAATAAATGCAGTAAACAAGGTAGCTATAAGTCACTTACTATTTATTTGCACGCAACGAAAATAAATAATCACTGAACAATTATCTCCACGATGTTAGTAGTGGATCACGCCATTGTGTATGTTTATATTGCAAATTGATCATGTGACTCAAGAGGTGCATGCTGGATGGGAACTCCGCGGTATTTTTAAACTGGAAAACCCCGATTGCTCAATACTACGACGGCGATTTAATCAGCCTAATTGCTTTAAATGATTCAAATATTCACCATATACAGATTTTATTTACGTTTATGATGATAAGACTACACATATTTTGCGGAATTGCAAAATACGACGATTTGTTTTCAATCTGGAGTTCAGCACCTTTAACTTTGATGCAAGGCATTGAAAACACCTTGAAAGTAGTCACTTCCCGGTGAAAACCTAGAAAATTACGTCAATTTTTGCTTTGAAAAATGCTTGAATTTTTTTAAAAACACTTGGTCGGTCATTTTGCTCTATGTAAATTCATGATTAGTCCAGAAAAAGAAAATTAATATAAAAAAGATAGCAGGTCACTAGTCGATCTATGTATGTCTGGATAGCATATTTATCATGATTTACATAGAGTGCCATTTATACTATGACTTTTTTGTGCAGTTAATTTTTAAAAGAAAATCACATCAATTTTGATGCCTTTTTAGTGAGTTTGTGATAAAACCAAACCTTGAAAAGTAGTTAACTTTTCTCAAATTTACTGTATGAACTGTTTTAATGAATCAGTGTTTTGTATTTGTTTTAATTTTACTGATTGCTCAACATATGTACTTTATCATGTTTGTCCTTATTGCCCAACTTTGGGGTGTTTTATGCTCTTTGTGGTACAGTCGGACCTTGTTTATTCACCAACCTTCTATCCGAATACTTGGTATCATCCGAAATAAATATCAGGTCTCAATGCATCTTCTTAGGCACGTCGAATACAAATGGGCAATTTGAAACTATGCGTTATTTGAAATGAGATTTCGACCCGATGAATTCGAATGATCGAGGTTTGACTGTAGTTATGATCGGAATGTAATCTCTGCTATGCTATATTTTAGTGAGAAGTGCAGTGAAGTAACAGACGTTCATTTAAATCCCGTTAAAGTTCTCCACTTAGCAGAAGAGGTGATGTCTGATGATACAATCATGGTGGCTGATGGAGGAGACTTTGTGGGAACAGCTGCTTACATTCTCAGGTTTGTCTTTGAAAATCCCAGGGAATTGGATGGATGCGGAATTGTTTAAATTACAGTATAAAACCTCACTTAAAGACCACCTCAATAATAAGACCACCTCAAAATTTCAAGTCTATTTCCACTGTTTTGCTCCATATTTAACCAGTTTTCAAGGGTCCAAATGGTGGTCTTATTATTGAGGTTTTACTGTATATAAAACATCAAAGATAGGCCAGAAGTTCTAGTGACTGGACTAGACATCATCGAGATTAAAGAGGGATATTTGTGTAGGGCACTTGGATGTCTAATCAAGATGTGCTTGGTTCAATCACTCTTACTTAAAATCTTCTTGAATCAGCATAATGGGTAGATTGTGTAGACAGACATTTTTCTGATGCAGTCATTATGCATATTATGTGCTTATATGCCGTTACCTTATCACTTTTCAGACCCAGAGGACCATTAAGATGGCTGGATCCCGGTGCATTCGGTACTTTAGGTGTTGGTGGAGGGTTTGCGCTGGGTGCCAAACTTTGTCGTCCAGACAGTGATGTATGGATTATATATGGTGATGGTTCCCTGGGGTACAGTGTGGCAGAATTTGATACATTTACACGTCATAAGGTGAAGCTTTCTTCTTATATTTTCTGCAATAACAGATAATATGAATTTATCTGAATGATACATTGTATTATGTACCAAAGTGAGCAATATTAATATTTGTGTGTCGGTAATATGTTTGAGAGCTCCTGGGATCTGTTAGGGCACAATAATACCAATTTGACCCCTGATATGTTTGCCCTTAATGGCAATGTAGGTTACACATACAAAATCTTTTGTCTGTCACCTTTGATTTGTATTGGAAAATGGGAAGTTTTTATGCAAAATAACAAGATTGAGAACATGACTTAAATACTGAAATACTGTTGGAAACATCCTAACACATAAATAACAATATATTTTTTGTGTTGTTTATCTAGATACCTGTGATAGCCCTGGTTGGCAATGATGCTGGATGGACTCAGATATCCAGAGAACAAGTCCCAATGTTTGGAAGTAACGTGGCTTGTCAGCTTGCTGTAAGTTCAATCATTTATACAATTACTGTACATTTGTATTTTCAACTCTCAAAAAGTATGTGACATTTACAACATACTGTTCAGTCATTCTTGTCACTGATACATTGGTTCCTATGACAAGTACACATTGTTGTTGATTCTATGTATCCATTGTAGAGTAGTACATTGTTTTTGAAGTAAAGTTTATAGTTTGCACAGTTGTTCTTTAAATATACATGTAGTCTGTTTATATTTACTTGAGAACTTTAAGGTGGTCATCCAATGAAAACGTTTCTTGCAAACAATTGACCAATAGACGTTGTGTACACATTAAGGGTATTCTCAACCAATTTTGAATTGGTACCAAATTATTTTATAATAGATATGTACTGTTCTTGTTTTAGTGACAGGTGTGGGAAAACAAATTATTTTGTATTAACGATGTTCAGAACAATTCAATAGTACATTGGCACCAAATACTGTAGATTTATTATATGTAAAATTTCAATTTGACTGAACATAATAAATACAGTCATTTGTCCTCCACCTCTGATATATTTGGGAAAAATATAAGTTGCTAATGAAAGTACTGGTTAATACTGGTTTGTAACCCAGGAACACTTGTTAACCATGTGGAATTGAAGTATTGTTGATAAAATAACACAGACTCCCATCATATCTATTCTGAAAAGGGCAATAATTTTTCTGTAATAGCTTGGACAATAATATTCTTTCTAACCATACTTAATTATTTTCCATGCGTCAGATTTTGAATTCCTGCAATGCTGTATATCTTTCAGTTCACAGATTATGAGACTGTTGCTATTGGTTATGGTGGGAAAGGTCTGAGATTAGATAGAACAAATGAAGATAAAATCAAAGAAGTGTTTGAAGACGCAATAAAGCAGAGTCGAGGTGGCACAAGTGTGCTTGTTAATGCTTTAATTGGTAAAACAAATTTCCGGGAAGGAAGTATATCTGTTTAGTGGAAATAAATTGATATTTTTTTATCCATTGAGATTTTATGTCATTCCACTCATACAAAGAAAGGTTGTTATGTGATAAACTCTTGACAATTTTGAATAGAAAATACAAACATGTGTAATTTTGCTTTCTAATGTTGTACTAGAACTTTGATCATTTTCTAGATCATAGATTGGTCTTTGTCTTTCTTTTATTGTGTGTATCTTATTCTATAAATTGCTGAACGAGTGATTGGGCAGAAAATATCATTGCATCTGTTTTTATGTCCCTCACTTCACATACTTGTATGATTGCCTGTGGTATGGTCCTGTTCATTTTGGAGTCTGTAGGTAAAAGGTCATGGTGACATTTAGACTGAAAAAAATTCTGGAGAATACTTTGTCCTACAGTTGTCAGGCATCATTTAATGATTGTTGGTGGCCAATAAATGATCCCTCTATCGTAGGGGTCATTAAGTTAGATGTCAAGGTCAATGACCTGGAGATTTAAAACTTTCTGATTTATAATTGGATACTTTTCAATCTATAGCTGTCAAACTTAATGGAATAGGTGTCTGTGAACAGTAGATAACCCCTGTAGTTTTGTGGGCGTGTATGTCAAAAATCAAAACGGTTTTTCTGTGTATGAACCTTGCTACAGATAATGTCTTTATGGCCATGGTTTGTTTACATTTTTAGTACATGAGGGGGTGTTACTGTGATCCTAACAGATAAATGTAAATTAAAACAAAGCAATATAGCATGATATAACAGTATCGTTCTTTATTTCACAACTGAGTTACAAAATATAAATATGAGTAAAAATAGATCTCTTCCATTTTACATGAAACATCAACAGTGGAATGATGGAAATAGAATTATTAACATATATAACATTCTCATAATCACAAATATCTAACAATCATACAATTACGCTAATTTCTTCGATGGCAAGCAGATATACGAACAAAAATAAAAACACCATTTTGATGAATAATAATTACAGAAATACCTCGATAATAAGACCACCCTTATGACCCTTGAAAATGGGTCTTATTATTGAGGTGGTCTTAATATTGAGGTCGAGTTGTTCATTAAAGAGCAAAGCAGTGAAAATGGACTTGAAAATTGTGTTCTTAATTTCTAAGTGGTCTTATTATTGAGGTGGTCTTACAAAGTGATGTTTTACTGTATCCGTGTGCAAACCGAAGTTAGAGGATAATATTTCTAGACAAACCAACCAGTCAAACACAAAACTTGGTAATATTATCTCTACTGTCTGACTTAATCTGCATGTAAACTTCTTCTTGCTTTTACTATTAATCAGTTTCAAGATATAAAACTATTGTATGAAAATAATGTGACCCTTTTTGTTGAATACAGTTTGATAAACAGCAAACAGTATAACTAATTGTTTGATGTTTTAATATAAGAAAACTACAAATACCGCACCATCAAAATTGCACACTGAAAATAAGCATGCCATTAAAATTGTGAAAGGCGACTATCAAGTCAATGATATTGCAAACATGTTATCTATAGCACAAGCAGAGGTCTATATGGTCAATGATCTAGTGACCATGAATTTACAATACACTGACCAGCATGTTGCAGTATTAGTACATGTCAAGATTTATAGATTTTAATGGTAAATTAGAACTTCATGTATTACTTAAAGGGAGGTAATGTATGTCATCAACAAGTGTACTAGAACGTTTGAGAACATTTGCACACAATGCATGGAGGAAAGTGAGCTTATGACATTCACTCAGTATTGTTTCATAATTATTGTTAATGAACAAACTCGTTTGGTAAATCCCTTACAAAAGTAAAAAGCGGTACAGGCAGTGGAAACCAAGACAATGTACTTTCACATCTAGTCAAGCATGTAAAAGAAGACACTGGCAAATGGATTTTTGCATTAAAGTGAATCAAATAGGCACACACATCGCAGGTAAACAAGTGATTCATTAGCAATTACTATCAAATCATACTTTACATAGAGGGTTATCAACATTGTAAGCAGTGTCCTAATTCACAAACCTACTATACATGCTTTGTTCTGTATTCAATAAGAAGTAAAAGCCGGGCCATATATGCAGATGTTAAATAATAATGCATAATTTATTAAGTAGAACAAAAATGGTGGAAACAAACAGAACAACAGAAATTTGTGAAAGACTTTCACTGATGTCTAAACAAAATAATCAATGATATGCACAAATTCACAGAGAATTGGTATTCAGCCAAAAGAAAAAATAGAAAATCTAAGTCTTCAAAAATCATTCATTCTTTTGAAAACCAATTGCTTATACATTAACCAAAGTGGCACACACAAACTTAACACATCAAATGAACAATAAAAATATGACAAATAGTAAATGGCAAAACAATTATTTGTAACTTTATAATGTACAATACAATGCCTCTAACATTGAAAAAATATATGTTTATGAGTTGTGTAATGTTAATGCAAAGAAACATCATACTTTGTAGTAATGTATTGATAAGACTATAATTATGATCCATCTCTATGATTACACTCTAAAAAAACCACTTTCCCTTTACACGTTGTGCATTATTCTGGTGCCAGGGGATGTTATGGATATAATTAAAATACCCGAACACTTGTAAAGCGCGGTTTTATTAACCGCGAACGTACAAATATATTACCTGGACCATTACATTTCAAAATGGGTGTATTGAAATGTTCGTGTTTGTCTGTAAGCTTGACGAAGAAAATCACTTCTGTTTCAAAATTGCCATATGGGCAAATGTTGCTTATTGCCAGTACATGGTGACGTCACATGTGACGTTTTCTGGAAATGACGTCACTGAAAGAAGAGGTTGGAAATTATACAGCAGCGCTCATGTACATTTCAATAATTAACATATGAAAACAATTTTTTGCATAACCTAGCAACACAATAACAAACTAACAATGAGTGTTGCTTGAATACAAAACAAACAAAAATTAAGTGAAAAATACAGGGTCATATATTGGTACAATATCACCTTTAAATTATATTGGAAAATTCAAAAATTCTGAAGAGGTAATCTTGAGCTTCAACGCATCATTTATGCCAGAAATAACAATTAAGCAGAATTAATATGTAAATGTAAAACTATTTTGTTTTATAATTATTCTACAAGAAAAACACAACAGAATATCAAATATTATGCAAATCTGAGATATAAAAATTCAGATCTAGAATTTAATAACATTGTGATCAATACAACTATAACAAATAAACTCTTTACAAAAATATAAATGCATCACATGTACAAGTGTATATGTTTTATTTGCATATAGAAGTCCTTGATTGCAAAATATTAATAAATGTCAGCATCTCGCAAAAAACGACTTGGTATCACGAGAAATCATTCCATACAACAGCCATCCCCTTCTACTACATACCGGAAAATTAAAACATAATTTATGAAACAACTTATCACAAAAGACCACCAAAACATATTCATGTGACGTACAAACTATAAGATCAACTAACATACCGAGGGTTCAGAGCTAGACTATAGTAACTCCTATATAAATACGCAGGAGTTACGTTAGTCTTGCATTGAACTCTCGATACATACAAACAGACAGAGAGACATTTTACAGGAAGGGGTGGGGGATGTATTTATATAAATAAGTGAAGCAAGAAACATCACAAACACTGAACAGACACCAGATTGCTTTGTGCAAAATGTAATGACTTCATGAGTGCTTTGTCAAACATAGCATACAAAATACATAGTGTTTGAAAGTAAATTTGTGTTATTCTAGCCTTGATCTGATAAACTAGTCGCTAAATTGCGCAGAGAAGTTTTTTCACTTTATATTTCCTTTTTCCTCCAACCACCTGACTTCTTCTGCTGGTTAAAATATGTTATTGAAATTAATAGTCCATGCTTATTGGACTATAATGTTACCAACCTTATGTCACATTGTTTGTAATATTATCATAAACTTTATCATTTTCACAACTTTATAGTTAGTTTACTTAACTACTTATATATTAAATAAAACGTCTGACATTGATTAGATGTCAGACATTTCCAGTATACACTTACAGCTATAACATAAGACACGGAGAAAATATCACACAGAAAACACAGAAACATCACACTGTACATGTTGTATAAGGCACTAGGAGATTCAACTGAAAACTTCTGATTCAATGTTACGACGGCAAATACTTATAAATGTCAACATATCTTGCATTATGTCATTTAAGTATAAATTATTTTTTTCATATGTTGTTCTCAATTTCTAGTTTGTACTTTTTGAAGATATATAATAATTGTGATTCCAAATCATTGGAAAAGTTATTTCAATGTATCCAATGCTTTGTATACAAAATTTAATAAATTCTAATTCTTCATTATGAAAAACTTATTGGCAGTTTTTCCTTGGTAATAAGGACGAATTGAAAATTTAGATAATACAAACCAGCTTCATAATGCAGTATTGTACACATGTTAATGGATAGTCAAAACATCATACTGACTGAATGATTTACACAACATTAACAAAAATAGATAACTTAGCGTGTCCAGGAAAAAAAATGTTGAACATAACTTAACACAGAATACTGACAATGTAAGGTAGGATGGATAATGCTAAACATTCATGAAGTAATACATTATCACATTGTATAGATGATATTGTACAGCCACTGTGGTCAGTATCTGAGATGAACGACTGAAGGATCTGGGGTGACAGCAGACATACGTCTATATAAGGCAACAGAATATACCATTCTGAATGTGAAACTGACCGGTCTATAACATTCCTCTATACATGAACTAAACAACTTCAATAGTATGTGTAACATTGAATCATATATTTCTAACTGTCTAGAGAAAACAACAAAAGAAAAACACTAAACTAGATAATGTAATTGTAATAAATTGTATCACTTTCCACACGTCCAATAGCCATAAACAACACAGGAAAATAGATCGACAAAATAAATTGCACTAAATATCGGTCCAACACAAATTAACTAATAAAAGAAAAATAGACAAATTATCATCCTACAAGTTAAGCCAGCTTAACATCATTGCTTGTAAAGATAATACCATATATTCCCTAATAAACGCCAATGGGGATGTTACATTTTGAGAAGGGGGGGGGCGGGGGGGGGGGGGCGCGGGGACGTTTAATAAAGGTAAAAAAAACCTGATACATTGACATACGCATGATGGATATAAAATGACAGATTAAAGAAGTATTTTTCGTTTTTTAATTCAAAACAGGAGGGGGGGGGCGTTAATTAGGGGAGGGGCGTTTATAAGGGAATATTCAGTACACATTTATCATAGTGAGGCAATAAACATACAGATGTACAAAAATAGTATTCATTGGTCCAGAGTTTCCATAAAACAATCAGTGATCAGCTACCAACACAACTTGTTGAATTTCGTTGATATGCAAAATTTTTGAAAAAGTAAATCATTATAGATACAGTATATTATAGGTAACCAGCTAATTCATGACTTATGTACAAAAAAAAATTCATAAAAAAACTGCATCATAAATTTTGTAGAATTCGAGGTGAACTTTCCATCACTCTGACTAGAAGATTGTCTATATATTTTTCTAATTCACGAATATATTGATCTTTTCTGATCAGCTGAGCCTTGTGTGTAACAACAAGTCGTACCAATTCCTGAAATACACAACATTCATAAATGTAATATTATTTTGCAACAACAATAGTTCACCCATATATGTGTAGTATAAAAATGAAATGCTTAGATTCATCTGATCAACTATTGAACATAAAGGGAGGTAATTCAAGCATTATTCATTCCAGAGTTATCCCTCTTGTACAACAATATTAACTATAAACATAATAATATTCTTGGTTTGTACATAGAAATTCTTTTCCTTTACATGGCACAGATATACATGTATGACTTGAGTGATTCGTCGTCATCGTGCAAAATTTACTGGACTAAAATCCAATCAATTGGTTTTAAAATTCAAATCTACAGATCTGTCCAATAAATAGTTTAAGCTACATATGCACCAAGTGAGAAGATTATAAGAATATTTCAATGACTTCTGGTATGGATAGAAACATTTGGCACAAGGGTTACTGTATTTACGTGAACAAAGTCCTGCCAAGGAACATATTATTTTACAGATTAATTCAATTTATTAAATGTTCTGTGCCGTTATTACGTGACATCATCAGCATGTGACTAATCCTACATGATGGAAGGGGATTGGGGTTGCAAGCACCGTGGAACTGCGGGAAATCCTTCGATATAAATGAAATCAAACTGAACATGTACATTGTTCTGACAGACAGAGAAAACTGGAGGAGCGAGGAATTTCACTATCAATCTACTGTGAGGAATTTGTCATCAGGCAAGCTGGAAACAGAATACAAGAACAATCTGTTGTAGAAATACCTCTCTATTCATGTTTCTATATACAGCCATCAAATCTTCTGGTATTGCATCATCTTTGTTATAAACTGGACGTTTGTCACGGATATCTGGAGCTGATCGATATTTATGTATCCCCTCCAATCCCTGTACAGTGTACCTTCGACCACCTGAAACAGTGACATTATACCATACAACAACATGTATAGGAGAGATGAGGTGGTCTGTGGCGTGTCACAACCCTGATCTAAAGTGTCCGAAAAGTTTTCAAAATCCTCACTTTATTAGTTTTTTTAACCCAAGAAACATTCATCAAGACCGACATGCTGTTATAACATTTTGCACACTCGATATCGATGATAATGAATGAGTTTAAACGACACTAAATTATTTCAGAACTGGGAAAATGCATTACATTATTAGTTAACATACAATAAAGTAACAAAGAAAATTTTATTTCAAAATTGTAAAAAATTATCAGACTAGCAAATGGATACATTATATTAAATGTCAGGAAACATACAGTTTTTGTCCAACACAATACAGCAAAGCACCTGACAGACACTTGGGTTTGATTGTATCTGTGAAGAACAAGTCTTAAACAATTAAATCGAGACAAAAACATATTTACAAGACATACTAAGTTATTACCTTTAGAATACTGTTTAGATTTTCTTCTTTGTGGCAGGGAGTCATCATTGGACATCTGTCCAGTATTTGTAAAACTAAAATCAGCCTGTGGAGAAATCTTCCTCCTGGAACCCGACATTGAATCTGTCGAGCCACGCTCGAAAGCTCTCTCCGCTGCTGTCTTCCCTTGATAACTTATACTACTTGACGATGTATGGGTGGAAGTATGTCCATCACTTGTTCCTTGGGAATTCAATGTGTTTGATTTATTTCTACTCTGCTCTCTAGCGATGATACGATCCAGTTCCGATGTGTATTCAGGAGGACTGGCAGACTCACCGAACACATCGAACTCTTCCTCTTCATCATTGTCAACTTCTTCATCACTTTGATCCGCAGCAATTATAGACCCAGTAACATTGTCAGCACTGTTACGTGTTGCATCTGGTTCACTTACAACTTCGCTATTTCTATCACTATCTTTACCTTTTAATCTCACTTTAGGTAATGTGATTTTATCATCCTCATCAGATTCAGATGTCTCTGTTGATTCACTTTCACTCTCCAAAGATTCATTATACATTTGTGCAGAACGTCTACGAGAGTTTGTGTACTCATCTTCTGACACTTCCTCGATATTGTCATTATTCATTCTATCATCCACCTCGCATTCTTTTCGGAACATGTTTTCTAAATATCCTTCCTGTGAAGTAACTGAACTACGAGAACTGCGAGAGCTCATATGTAACGGTCCAATTGCACTGTCATCCAATGAGGGACGTTGACGACTATGACCTCTGGATGGAAGAGTGGCCGATTGTTCCCCGGGTAAATTCATCAACGATCGACTTTTAAAATCTGTTAAGGATATACATAGTCACGTTAGTTTCTATCTACCCAAATCATACGGGTTATTAATAGCTAACAATATTTTACACCAATAGAAACTGTGTTTCGCTAACAATATTTCCTTATCATCATTTTGGCAATCAAAGTATCATAAAATCAAACAGTATAACAATGGAGTAAAAAAATGTGCAGACTGTAATCATAATATAGTTTTACTGAAATAGTAATTACTCAAGGCAAGGTGACATGGGCAAGTCATATCATTTTTACTCTTGCACATCAATTTGAAACACGGCTATTGGGGAATATTCACAAGCAGGCATGAGAATGTAAAATTTCAAAATCAGCTGAAACGGCCCCTGCGAGTGTCAAATCCGCAGAAATTTCTTATGCCTGGCAAGACAATATTTTGTTTGAGGAACAAGTTTAAGCAAGTGAAATCCCATATATTATCAAATTTCTCTTCATTAGCTGATAACTTTTGGCTAAGGTGTGAGGTCATTGGCTATTAAATTGTTATCTGTTAAGTTTAAACCCTGGCCCCGATCTCCATAAGCATCTCAATCTGAACTAAATCTCATCTTAGACCAGACACAAAATCGATAGGATGAAACAAAAAAGATGAGATGAGTTTTATTCTCAGAAATTTTTCAAGAGATCCAAAATGAGATTGTCTCAAACTGAAGCTCTGATTGGAGTAAACTCTCATATTGAGCTGAGATTTCTATTTGAGATGTTTTGACAGATCCGGCCTAGTACCCACCTGAATTGTTCCTACGTTTATCACTTGTCAAGCTGTAACTTCTGGCAAAATTCCCATTTCCCTGCAAGTAAACATTTCACATGATTACACAATTTAAATATACATGTAACTCAAATTCGCTATTTCTTTCATTATCGTGTTTACCTAAATATTGATTATAGGGGTGTTGTTTGCAACCTATTTACAGAAAGTTAAAATGATATCACATTTAAACAACCTTCCCACCCTATACCCAATTTAAAGGATAAATCTATAATGAAAGCCTTATTGAATTGGGTTTATATCTTCAAGAGATGAAATACCACTGTACAACTAAATGTTTCAACTGTAGGACTCAAGATAATGCTCCTGTACCTTAGACAGTTATTAAACAACTAAGTATTGCTCAAAATATACCTGATGTTATTCACTTAAGACATACTCGCTCTATGGATCAATGCCGAGTCAATCTTGATTGCTTTTGTTTAAGAAACTTTACTAGATGTGTCAATAGGACACCAGTGTCCCACTATGGCCTTTTAAGACAAATAAGGGCTATAACTCTTCCAAAAATGGTGGACTGACGAAATCGGACTTGACATGTGTTTTAATATATTGTGCTTATGTGCCTAATATAAACTGAATCTATCCTTGAAAGATTTTGCATGAACGGAATGCTGGACAAGGGTTAAAACACTTCATGTCCCTTCAAAATTCTTTGAATGGCGGGGACATTAAAATGAATATGCAGCGTAGAAATGGGAAGCAAAGTGGGAGAATAACAAAGCACTTAATGTACCACAGCCCTCGATGCTACCAACAGTAAAGCTATAAGGCTGATACAAAAAGCATCAATTAACTGTAAGCACATTATAATAATGAAATGCAAAATAGCAAAATCTATAAGCTCTGTGACAACAAGAAGAAAGCAGTTTACACCTCCACCTTTCTACGGTTTCTGACAAATGAACATACAGAGATTTTAATATTGATTAATATCCTTCATCTTCGTTTTAGTTGTTTAGTAGAACAACTAGTTTGATGGCAATTTTTGACAGTCGCATCGCATTAATACGAAAACTACTTTTCTGGAAGTGGCGCATGAATAACAGGTAGGTGAAGCGGTTTAAAAAATAGTTCAACATCTGATGCAACCTGCATAACATACTAAATACTTGCAGAAATCTTTACTGCGCAATTATATATAATGGTTCAACAATGGACAATAATGATTTGTACATTCTGCAAGTGTCGAATAAAAAATCAGTATTCAATACCGAACAATTTCAGTGCTTTCAGCGCTTTGATTCTAAAAGGTGACTTATGGACAAATCAACAACATTATCTATGTACAGCATGGTCTGCTCAAGTGACCGGACAATGCCTCTGAAGACGTGGCAATGCTTACTGAAGAATCTTTCATCAATCCATGAGTAGTTTTATAAGTAACTTTTGTAAATAAGCCTGCGGATCTTATTACAACCTAACATATAATAAGACAATACCTACTGCTCAATACGTCACTGGATTTAATACAAAAGCTACATTTGTAGTATGACAAAGAGGACACGTGGTTGACCTCACAACAGTAAGTCAGGGATACCATTACACACACCAACATAGGGTTTTAGTGATGACAAAACCTATCATGGATGTGAAATATTGCTGGATACAACACACTAAACACACATCAGTGAAACACAGGCACAAATATGATACAAAGTTTGTGTTTGACATTACCTCTACACCAACAATACCAGGGACGTAACAACCATCAGTGCAAACAATACTGGACAGTAACAAAGCAAATGGTGAGCCTAAATTTTACCCATGTGTTATAAATTAAAGAAATTACAGAACCCTTGGAGAAACTTGAAACAACGGCACTGAGTGACTGGCTTTTAGATGTAGGAAAAATAGAATTCTACATAGCGATACGTAGTGAAAGTAGCGGTGCCGTTTCTTAAATGTAGGAAAGTAGTGATCTGTCAGTGCTAGATTTGCTAAACAAAATGGCTTCTGTGTGGGAACAATGTCATCTGGTCTAGTGGAGGCCATTTTGTCACTAGCAAAGCATTCAAGGGTTTTTAGACACCTACTTTTTCTACCTTAGCTAACTGTTTCCTTTATTTCCCCTACTTCTAAAACGTGCCTCTGGTCAATCAGAGAACCAAAGTTCAAATGATAATTCAGCTGAACAATTGTTAAATATGGAGCCAGACACCAGACCTAAACTGCTTCAAGAATATAGTACATTGCATATGATACATATACGTCACCACATAAGCCATGTACCCAGTATGTTCACTAGTATATATAGTTCTGACAAAAGCAACTCATTTCAATATTCAACCTGTTAATAAAGTAACCTGGCCCAGGCCATATGTATAACAGTGGTATAAAATTTCAAGCAAATATGGTGAGTGATACAGATATACAACACAGCACACTACATGTACCCCTGTATACGTACTAGCTCACTCTCCGCATCATACTAAATATGAAAACAATACAAGCATAAATTATAGGCAAAAAATATAAGATAAAACATAAAAGTATTGATATAAAAGAACCAAGTGTTCGAGATTTTTAATAGTATAATTATTTGTATAGTTGTACAAAAGAATACACAATATTAATGTGTTATAAATACATGAAATCTGGACATGACCAACTTGTGCATATATATCGAACATAATGAAGTTGTCCATATTGAAATTGGTGACTGGACATCAGGAGTGACAGATGACCAGTCGCATCCCTTATGGCCCCAAAAACATCCCTTTCTCAGATGAGGACTAATGATTTAAACCTGCCCTATCCCCTAATGACCTCATATGCAACTGGCCCCATTTATGGGGATTCTCAGTCAAACATATCCCATACCAGTATAGCATTGCTGTTTGATACATCATAATGCCCATAAGCTCCTTTTTCTAAGCTGACTAACTAAGAAACAACTCTATGATATACAATGTACATGTTTGACCAGAAATATATCAAACTGAACGATAGACAGCAAACAGTTATTGGCCAATCCGTGTAATTTTGTCTGCATAATACTGAATATACATATATGTATATGATTGATTAGTGCTACATCATAAAGGTGGCAAAAGTTGAAAGCTGGCATGCAATAAAATAAAGGCAAACTAAAGATAGGCATATAGGCCAGTATTCCAAGATACAGAAGTGTATGAAAATATGCTGTGAACTCATTCATTTACTGATAGTTTGTTAATATGTTCATATAAAAGTAACCATAGGAAAATAACATCTAAACATCGAGAAATTTCATATTTAAATTAACTGGTTACTAAGGTTACTAAATCAGTTGAATATTATCTGATCATTTACTTGCAAGTAATGAATGATTTCACAGCATGACAAGTATCACATTGGCATCTATTCAGAAACATCATCAATACTTATAGTTATGATGATGATAGATCAGTAAAAACTGAGCCAAGCAAAAGTTCTATGAAATCTATAATTGTCTAGCCAGTTAAAACTACATGTGTGCAAACTAATACTTTCATATGAGAAAAACATTACATATAAATATTTTCTGTGCAACAATTCAATCAGACAATTCTTTATGCAGATCTGTTTCTGTACTGACCAATTTTACATAATTTATGTCTAAAGAATCAACACTTTCATCAGACTATTCAACTTCCATAGCGAGGTAGTCCTGCAGTAATATAGGAGAGCACAGGAATGACAGACTAAGTGTTAGTTTTGAACCCTAGTGATGCACATTTTTCAATTCACATCATTGTAACCATTACTTCCATGGAATTCACAATCCAGAGAACATGTTAAAAATATGGCTGAGTTCAGAACCAGATCTCAAGTGGGGAGATCATGTAAAACCTCCCAGGCACAGAGAGCATCAGAGCTAGCAGAGTGGTAGCATACTTCTGACTAAAAGCTTGTGTTTGAAAGCTCAAAAACTTGGCTGGTACTGAATAAATTCTAGGAAACCCAATGTTCAATAGTATAGTTATATAGACAATAAAATATAATGTAGGATGAAGTCAAAACAATTATTATAAAATCAACAACATCAAAAATAACACAGTTATACACACCAGATCATTTTCAAACTCGTTCTCTCGCCAGCACTGTTCTGGAACGTATAGGTCTACCGCATCAAACTTAACGGAACTATTCGTAGGGCTAATACCTCCCGAGTATGGGACGGTTTTAGTAGCGGAATTCTGATAACATGGTAATATAATGATTAGATATATGTAACATACACATAGACTGTCATCACGGGTCTAGAGAATAAGTGCTAATCATTAATTCAACAATGTACAGCAATCTCTATTTGTGTCTAATTGCTGTTGGCATTCTTGTATGTAATCAATTTATACATAAGTTTCAGGGCTCTAGAATCGTTGGAAGCCCGAATCAGCACTAAGACGTGTCTGGGAAGTCTGGCTATAGGATTTCTAGAGCCCTGATAACACAACTAAGTTCAAAACTAACATTTTTTTTCGAAGGTTGTGCATTTGAGCGCTGCTATAGGATTTCCAACCTCTTCTGTAAGTGACGTCATATCAAGAAAACGCAACAATTAGTGATGTCACTATTTGTATGCAGGAAATAGAATTTACTCAATACGGTCACCTCGTTTTCATATTGCCATATGAGTAAATATTGCTTACTGTTAGTACATGGTGACGTCACATGTGACGTTTCTGGATATGATGTTACTTAAAGAAGAGGTTAAAATCGTACAGTGGCGCTCATTTTATAGATATATTTTTTCTCCCTCCATCCAATTTATTGCTGATATACCCGGATCCAAAGTAGCAAATTATTCTGCTTATATCTAACCAGTGATGACAGTCATTCACAAATACACACAAAAACTACAATATTACTTTCTTTGATGATCTACGACAATATAATCATGTATTAATTCTATGCAGAAGATAACTTATTTATCCATTACTTAATGAATTTATGATAAGTCATATTCTCCTACGGTATTTGATTAACTTTTGAAAATAAAATTCATTCTAAACTTTTTACAATATTGATATCTGCATCTGTTTGGTAATAATTCCTTTACAATAAAATATCCACACAAGACCGTATTCAATCTAAAGAGAACATAAATTTTACACTGTACTAGAGGGCAGTCAGATTTTTTTTTTTTTCGCTCATCCAAAAACTTCAATGGATAATTTCACCACACATTATTTTTCAAGACTACCTGGATGGCAAAGTTTATGATTTCAAGTGGTCAATGATAGGAATTTTATTGTAAAATACGATAATTATGGTAAAAAAAATACAATGTCAAGCCCCAGTACAAAAGCAGTATATCTAATAAAATCCAAAAATGTGATAAAAAACCCAAATCGTGACAGATGTGCTCATACCCGTTCTAAGTAAAACATGCAATGGATAAATAAATCAACCCATTTCTGTTATACCCATCGTATCTATACTACCGTTGCACCTCATTCATTCGAATCCATCCGCTCCCACATTTCATTTCGAATAATAACATAGTTCCAATAATACATAGGTTGCAATAGCCCTTATCAATTCGATGTTCATAAGAAGATACATCGGGACCTGATATTTATTTCAAATAATACCGAGTATTCAGATAAAAGATTGTCGAATGAACGAGGTTCAACTGTATGTAATGTTTGTGCAGTATGTCGGTGAAACTATAAATCCTATACCCATAAAGCAAATATCCCTGGTTTGAAGCAAAACTACTATAACTGAATTTCTGTACAGAAGAAGTTAAGACAGTATTGCAGTGAACACTGAATATTGTTATTTATTCTGTAACCAGATGTCAGGACAATACTACGGTAACTGCTATCAATGTTTAAACTTCACAATCTGTGAGTTACTGAATGCCAGTTGGGACTTGCTACTTACGACTTGTCATAAAATTTTGTTTCTGTTTTATAAAATGTCGACAAACGAAAGTTTCTGTCATCATTGTCAACTATGTTTTAGGTACAACTCAGTTATTAACTGGAGACACATTAAAACCTCATAGACTTATTTATAAATAGTTCATATTTAACATTCAAGGCAGTTTAGCATATCCAAGGTATATAGTTCATGAAATAATAAACATTATGAAAGGTCAGGTGTAAGAAAAGCCAACATTCCCATTAACAAAGGGAAGTAACAATTTTACTACTACGCTGGGGTTAGCACACTGATTGTTTCCCTTAAGAGAAATGCAATTTTCTGTCTTTAAATACTTTATTACCACAAAATTACTAGATAAGATTATCCACAGGGTATTAATACAAGTCAGGACAAATATGAGATGGCGCGCAAGTAAAACAACATAACTCGTAAAAAGCAAGAGGCATGTCCCAACCGCCATTCCGTAGAGACCACCAGATCAGTTCGTTTATATAACATATACTTGTAGATTATAAAGATTTTCGTGAATATTTCAATTATTTTCAAGTTATGAAATTTGCTGAAGTAATATAGCTGTAAGAACTGGTGAATTGCCAGGTAATATTTAAGTTCATCTAACAGTTAAGAAAAGCCCTCTAATTTGACGCCAAGATTACCAATTTTGACAATTGCCATAATTACAATACGTGGCGACAAGATCTCGAGGGGTGATAGCGGAACAAGTCTACGTATTTCTTCACTCGTTCACAGACTAGCTTCTCCTAAACCTCTCGATCGATACTTCCAAACTTTAACAATTTTTGAGTAATTTTTTGACTACTTCATCAAAATAATTTTACCAAGCACATACATCCGCTAAATTATAATTCTGAGAAATCAATTATACATTACATGAAATGATTCAAGATAAACCACAATACAAATAGTGTAGATTGACGAGGATGTTGACAAAGACGTAGAATAATATTATAACACAGATAAAAATAAATCGAAAGACCTATGATCTGAACAAGTTGTATACATTTTTTTATTAATTATTAGTCAAACTGATTAAAACCTTGTAACCAGTCAGTATTGATTATATATGAGGTCTGTCATTACAGTTTTGAATTATCTATGTTATATATTTGTATTCTTGTTTAGAAACTGTTGGGTTTCAAGCCTATAATGTTTGAACAAATATCTGTCCATCTATAACATGAATATTTGCCAGTCAATATATCTCAGTTAAATGTAATATTTGAAGTTAATAAAGACATACTATACTTGATAGGAGTCTTTGGTTTAAGGGTTATACTACATCACAAAATGTTAGAAATATTTCATCAATTTGCTAAAAAAAACGTTACCGTGACAACTAGAAATAAATCAGGATCACATACACACAGTATCATTGTGATTATTATGTACAAGTCAGGATAAAAACACGAAATCATTGTGACAGTTACACTGGAATTGAGATTTAACAAACTGGCAAAAAAATAAATACAATTGCCATATTTTGATCAAATAAAAATTTACTCAGAAACAAATACCAATACGTCAACTAATTTACATCAGGCCGATGTTTTTATATACAGTTTTGTTGTATTTTGATCAGTGTTGCCAAGTGGTGAATGCCATGGTTGACAGCATCTATATAACCCCAAAAACATGGAATTTAAAATTCTGGGACTGTTATCCCAATTTTACTACTTCTGGTTATCAATTTAAGACATAATTTCAGCAAACCAGTTGTGAATGTACTAAAAAATACCCTGTAACACAAATTAACAATGTATACTTGTGTAAATCAGAAATTCATGGCTCCCAGTCCTAAAAGTGTGTGTGACATATCACATCCGGGAACCATCTCCGGAAATCGGGAGAGTACAGATGTATGCCAGAAAAATGCCAGATGTGTATGTCACTTATGAAAACTGAATGTACAATATGCACATACAGTAAAACCTCAATAATAAGACCACCCTTGGGAGCCTTGAAAACTAGTCTTGATATTGAGGTTAAATAGAGTGGAACAGTCAAAATGGACTTTAAAGGAGTGGTCTTATTATTGAGGTGGTCTTATTTTTGAGGTGGTCTTATTATTGAGGTGGTCTCTAGGTTTTACTGTAGTTACTAGATTTGTTAAGTTTAATGGGTGAAGACAGAAAGTAGTATCAGATTATCTACCTCTGTAAATATCAGTATATGTTTGTAATATTAGTTATACCAAAGATAGGCAACAGAGTTCACCAATGAAAGCCAGTTTTTACTGTATAACGAAATTATTTTTTTTAACTTTCAGAAAATGTCCTAATTATTTACCATACCAGAAAAATGTACCAAATATGATGGGCATACATTGGACAAACTCTGGTCTTGAATGACATCATATTGACACTATCTTACAATGGTAATGTCCCAAAAACAATAAGAATACTGACAGTTGAAAGAAAAAAACAACTAATTTAATATACATTAAATAAAGTAGATGTTAGCTTTATTTTCACTTTCAACGCATGTTATTGTTATTACCTATATAATTACACAATAATACAGTTTGCTAAATTATTTGAAAAAAACTTTGCTATATTTCTGTTTCCTTGTCGTTGTTCAATAATGATTAACACTTGTGGGATAATATCTAGTCTTCAAATTGAGTTGGAATGCCAAAGTGGTATTATGCAATTTTTCACTTATCATGCATTAAGAATCAAAATAGTAATTAATTAATTGCACACAAGATTTTCAGTTAAGAACATTTCAAGGAGGGAAAGCATTATAAGTCTATCTGCTCCTATGTTTATAAGAGTGCCGCTGTACGATTTCCAACCTCACATGTGACATCACCATGTACTCACAGTAAGCAATATATGCAAATTGTGACATCAGATGTTACCTTTCCTTGAAATGGCGTCACTTACATAAGAGGTTGTAAATCCCATAGCAGCGCTCATATGTACATAGAATAGTTTCGTTTTCAACCCTTCGTATGCTTTTCACTCAAGAGTGTTATGTGCATTGGTAATAATTTCCATTTAATCGATAAAAAAGCAGTTATTCAAATTGAAGAAAAACGAAAATTCAAAGACTTCAGGGGCCACATACACAAACATTATAAGACTCAGACACAAGACTTCAAATTTGCAAAAGTTATATTTACCAGCCTTTCATTTTCATTGAAACTAAATGAATGAAATTTTCTTTCTGAATAATTATTGTTACCCAATGTACGCATTTTACCCAATTTTATCAAAATCCATACTGTTATAACAAAGTAGGACCTAGAGGATCATTTCACATTTTATAGTCTAAGTCTCAGTCTTAAAATGTTAGTGAATATGACCTGCTAGGTTTTGAACAAAAGCCATATGTTTGTTACTATGTCAACCAAGATATCTGTGTAAGATGTACATGAATGAGTAAGTTGCAATGAGTAAGTGTGAGAGATAGCAACGCACCAGTTTATGTTGTTATACCAATACATGCACAGTGTTAGTGATCCCTGGCTAGAATTAAAACATAAATTCTTAAACACTTAACAATAATGGAACCCTGACCCAATCTACAGGACCAGCAACTAATTGTGTTCCCAGGTGTTTGCTCCTTGATCCTGGTTCTCACCTCCAGTATCAGAGAGTATTTCTGACACTTTTGTATCATTTCAGAGAAGGATCCAATGATTTAACGATAGCCTTTTACATATAGGAGTATTTAAAAATTCTAACAAAGGGAAACAACTCTAGTTATTACTTAACACTTACATGTCCAAGTTCATTACCCTTTATTAGCACTTAACAACCCTGCGTTCAGTTACAGCAGTTGCGAAGGTTTGTATTGTATCCCTTGCCCACCATATCACATTGACTGCACACGGGTAACCTAATTGCAAAACGTTAAGAAACGTTACGTAACGTGAGCCGCATACCTGTACTGAACACAGGGCAGCTCATGTGTAAAATAATGTTTGAAATGACGACAATTTCTGGATTAATGTCTGTTTCTAGAGTAAATGAATTAGACCAAGTTAGCATTCAGTATTAGAGGGAGAAGACAGTGTACGAGGGAGACAGAGAGGGAGGGGACACAGAGAGGGAGGGGACACAGAGAGGGAGGGGACACAGAGAGGGAGGGGACACAGAGAGGGAGGGGACACAGAGAGACAGGGAGACTGAATACTGGTACCTTGTTACCGTGCCAACTGTTATACAGAACATGCTGAGATCCTGGAAAAAAACTCAAGATGCACCAATAGATTTCTATAGCAACATGCACCATGCAATGTGATGTTGTACACATACCTTGAATGTTTTATGTGGCTGCGGTGTGGAGAATATCTGATTGCCTTCACCACGTAGCGACCTGGTCCTTGTAAACTTCAATTTGTCTCCTACAAAAATACAATTACAGCATGACGTTACTCGGAGATAACTGGTTTCTTATATAGGAGACACAGCAGTGTATAAGTAACTCTTGACTTGACCATGTTGTTAAGTTCTTTTTCTGTATCAAATTAAGTATGGTTATAGACTTAATACCCAGCATTAAAGGCTGGATACTGTGATCAGTGAAATGAACTACAGCCAGTGTTTTTGACACACACAGTATTTCCTCGTTAATCAATTTGTTGACACTTAAAATATTATGATCACTCTATGATTCATTTCAACCATGAACGTCCATCACATCATAGATTCACTGATATATGACATGTTTACGGTTCCATCACAGACAATAAGGTTTAACGAAAAGGTGATAAATAAGATGTTTCAAAATGGAATTCATAATTTGAAAACTAAATGTCAAAAAGTTGTATTAAGCGATAATTATGAAATATATGAATCAATCGGTAATGACATACAAACATAATCAAGTTTTATACAACAACATTTAAAACCTTACCAACTGCTGTAACCAGAGATTTTATAGAGCCTGCTCTTTTCCCCTTCAAACTACTAGTCGATGAAGAGTCATCATTTCTACTCTTCACATGGAATGTTAAGCGCACTTCAACTTCACCACGGCAACGACCATCAGGAAGCTTACTCGGTTTCTGACCCAGTTGAACCCAACTTGAAAACATCAAAAACGATAAAGTTATGACATAGTAACAATAAATGAGACAGGTTTAAGCATAAAATAGTGATAAACAAATCATTTACCAATTCTTAACCAACAAAGAAAATGAAATTAACCAATTACAAAACAATTGTGTTTCTCTCTTATGTCCTTAGTTAGCAATTCTAATTTGAGCGCCACTGTACAATTTCCAACCTCTTCATTAAGTGACGTCATTTACAGAAAAAGTCACATGTGACGTCACCATGTACTGACAGTAAGCAATATTTGCCCCATGTGGCAATATGAAAACGAAGTAACCATATGGAGTAATTGTTTCCTGCTTGCAAATAGTGACATCACATGTTGTGTTTTCTTGAAATGATGTCACTTACAGAAGAGGTTGTTAATCCCACAGCAGTGCTCAATTTTGTTGTAAACTAATATGAATGAATCCAATCGAATTACAATTTGACATATTTTTGGCTAGATAGTACTTACTGACTTCGTGGTCTTTCATAGAAATCAAAATCTTTCAGTGATACAGATGTATAACCAATGAACTCATCAGACAGGAGACCTCTGTTCATAACCTGGACGTCCACTTGTGTATCCATACTTGGTATGGGTCTGAAAATACAAGTATGATTTGTACAAATAATTAGTCAGTCACATCCACAGGAGATTGTCATGAGTTCTCTCCCTTTATTACTTCTAGAGTATTTTAGCAGCCTAGGTATGTCATGTTAAAGCACTTTATAATTTGTAACAATTGATAATGGTGTTATGTTTATATGTTCTCATCTTTTCTGTGCTGATTTTCTGTACTAATTTCTTGTACAAGGAAGGAGACGTTTCTAACTTACATTACCCAACTTGTCATATTGTGTTTCAAATGTCCTGATACTTCTAGTGCTGACTTTTTGTACCATATCTTACACAAGGAAGAAGACACGATATAGATCTACATTGTAAAGTGCAAACAATATATACATCTGTTCCTTATGGTTACATTACATAAAACAACTATATAGTACACATTCAACCCTGATAGTCCCGTCTTTCATGTGGCCAAAACATTTTCTATTTTCTTTAAAGATACCAGAGCTTCACAAAGTCAAACTTCACTCTATATCCCTGTCTATTTTAAGACGAAAAACTGAAGGATAATCTAGAGAATAATTGATAATGGCCAGAATGTGTAGTTTGGGATAGGTTTACAGAAAAGGAACTTAAGTGTTGCATTCATTTCACAATGCACAGATTTATGATAACATTCTTAAATTCAGATGTAACAAGCCTTATAAACAAACAAACAGTACACAAGCTTGCTGTGTATAGTGACAGAATACATCCAGAGAACAAGAAATTTTCGTCTCGTCCACAGTCTTATCATATTTATTTTAATAGTAATTTTTCAGACAGAATCTTACTTTGTTGAATAAACCTCTTAAAAAATAGTGCACCAAGTACTTAACACATAAAGAACATTACACAATATCCTAATTAATTAGTTAATTAATACTAACAGGTAAACTTATCAATCTCTGATGTCACTATAGGGAATGAATCAAATATCGCAGTACTCAATCATCAATCTGACATATCAAAGGTTTACGGCAAAACAATTGTAACTGCTATCCTATCAAGACTGTGTTATTGTAGTTTTGTATCAAACACTTAGTGCAGGTATGTACTCATACAATCTTCAATAAACATGGGATAAAATCAATTAATTATGTTGAAACTATATAAACTAGAACAGAACATTAAATAAGGCAGTAAACTACCTGTAAAACTATAGAGAACACGTAAGTCTAGGTTCAAATATTTCATGAATAGGATCCCACCTTCTATACTTTTTATAGGCACATCAAATTGAAATGGGTTATTCGAAGTCATATATTATTCAAAATAAAATTTCTGACTCGATGAATTCAAATGAACGAGGTCCAACTGTAATAATCTTTTGTTTCAAAACCCTGTGTGCCATAGTGTGTAGTTGATGAAGGATTATCAAATGGTGTCCCTGAAAACATAGTGGGAAAACAATGTCAGATTTTCCTGTTGGGGGAAAAATGTAGCGTGGGGTTTGGGGGACCTTTATGCGAGGAATGCCTGTGACCTCACATTACAACATATCTACTGATAGCCTAGCTTCTTCTTCCACATAGCAAAGAAACCTGGGCAATATGATTACTTCTATTTCCTGAACATCTCCTCATCATTGTGTAGATAACATTCCAAGCATTTTATGTTGATTAATAATCCTCTTAATGAATGATAAGTTGACAAGATAGACACAACCCAGGCATCTCCTCCGGGGATATATATACATGGTGTCATGTCATAACTACAAATATAAACTATGTAGATTTCACCTTTCTGTTTCATTAACTTTGCTTAGAAAGTTCATTCACGTCTAGTATATTACTGCATGGATGATGTAGAGATGTTTATTGTATTTACATAGAAATGTGCATGTTAAGTCACAAGTGCACATTTTAAATTAACCGACAGTTTCAAAAACGATGATAAGCAATGGTTGAATTCTATTGTTCAGCATGTACAGTAAAACCTCGATAATAAGACCACCCTTGGGATCCTTGAAAAATGGTTTTATTAATGAAACGGCATCAATATTGAAGTTGAATAAAGAGCAAAGCATTGATAATGAACTTGAATATTGTGTTCTTAATTTCAAGGTTGTCTTATTATTGAGGTGGTCTTTAAGTGAGGTTTACTGTATACATATACTTTGCATTGCATACACATATATGTACACATGTTGTGTCATTTGCAGATACCTCACTTTTATATTATGTATCTGGAAATCAGCCCAGTTTTGCTTTCATTGATATTTGAAAATGGGGAGGGGGGGGGGGGGGGGGGGTAAAAATATTATTTAACAATATCTGGCGTGATAGTTCAACAACACTTGGTTGCTTTAATTGAACATTTGTAGGAACAACACAAAGAAACATACGATGGTGTTATCTATTCTAAAAACATTTTGTTTGCAATCTTACAATAATTTGCACAATATGTGTTTAACATAACTACATGTATGTAATATTTGGTATTTAAGTTCTAAATCTAAATTCCAGCACAGACTTGAAACTAGGATATAACCTTGAAGGTATAACATTGTGGATCAAGCAAATCTACCACAAATGTTTGTTGAAATATTTACATACTTGTAAAACAGATTTATTTGGTCACACCCAAGGTCAATTATATAACTTAAACTTAAGGTTTAATGCCTTGTGGTCAGGCTTGGAGTATTTTCTAATCCATCAAATAAGAGTAACATACATTGATACAGTTGATGGACGGAATTTAACAAAACCAGAGACTTCTTACATGCATGTGAGCCTGAGACAGAGAATACCTCAACTGCAGATTGCACACCTCAAATTTCAGAGAGCTTAAATCTTAACTAGAGGGTTCATACCTCAACCAAAGAGCTAACTAATCTCAACATGGGAGCTCAAATCTCAACCAGGGGGTTCACACCTAAACCAAGGAGTTCACACTATAGCAAGAGAGTAACTCTTTGACCTCAGAGCTTGCACCTCATCAAGAGAGCTCACATCTCAACAAGAGAGCTCACATATCAACAAGACAGCTCACACCTCATCAAGAGAGCTCATATCTCAACAAGACAGCTCACACATCTCAACAAGACAGCTCACACATCTCAACAAGACAGCTCACACATCTCAACAAGACAGCTCACACATCTCAACAAGACAGCTCACATCTCAACAAGACAGCTCACACATCTCAACAAGACAGCTCACATCTCAACAAGACAGCTCACACATCTCAACAAGACAGCTCACACATCTCAACAAGACAGATCTCATCTCAACAAGACAGATCTCATCTCAACAAGACAGCTCACACATCTCAACAAGACAGCTCACACATCTCAACAAGGCAGCTCACACATCTCAACAAGACAGCTCACACATCTCAACAAGACAGATCTCATCTTAACAAGACAGCTCACACATCTCAACAAGACAGCTCACACATCTCAACAAGACAGCTCACACATCTCAACAAGACAGCTCACACATCTCAACAAGACAGCTCACACATCTCAACAAGACAGCTCACACATCTCAACAAAACAGCTCACATCTCAACAAGACAGCTCTCACATCTCAACAAGACAGCTCACACATCTCAACAAGACAGCTATCTTTCAACCTAAGAGCTTGCAAGTGACAGCAAGAGAGCTATTTTCAGCCAGATGCAGAACTCACACCTAAACAATACAGCTAATTATATGATTTTATCTCATTATACTGTAGAAGTGGTTAAATCCATGAATTTGAGACAAACACGAAAGTCAGCCAGGGATAATTTCTTTGTTCACATGAGAAAATTAACTCAACTTTTCAACAGATCAATACTCATTTCGGTAATTCGCAAACAAAAAATATTTCCTATCGCAAAAATTTGAACACACCGATTCACAAACTTTTTGACTAAATGCTAATATACATGTATCCCTTTTAAGAATGTAAATTTGACAGGATTCATGTTTTAAATAGAGTGTATATTTGTCTATAATAATGTTATCCTTCAATGAGCTCCAGTGGTCTGAAACAAGGACGGATACCCAGTACGTTTACACATATCGTATAATGAAATGACCTTGTCATACTATATACACTTAATTAAATCAAGCAAACACCGAATGTACCATGATTAAAACCCCAAATACAAACCATTTATAACCTTTATCTACACTCAAAATATATTAAAGTACACTTAAATATTTGTGCTTGGGTATATAAACAATAATCAAAGTTTAGTTAGTTTAGTTCAAACTTTTTTGTTTTACATCAATTGTGAAAGAAGTTATCAAAATTTATCATATACTGTTTCCTGGTTTACTAACCGGTATTCTTGCTGGAAATTTATGAACAGTGAAACTCACTGTTAAACCTCACCAGGTCCCAATGGGGGAATTCAAACCCATGAACTTCAGATCAAATACTGCTCGATAATTTGCAAAATGATTAGCAAAATTAAAATTAATTATTTCTTAACTCAGACAAAATTATGGTTTGACTTTTTACAATTTTTGGGCGAGTGAAAAAAATTGAAGTCTGTGTTTAAAATGTGTTGCATGCCATACATAGAACAAATACGTTGTAATCAATTTGAAATAACTGAACACTGAGTCACAGTGCAGGAGACGAATCAAAAGACATTTAATGAAACCGAAGTAAAGGAACTTAGCCGCATAAACTGAATTAATGCACCGTATATTAATTCATCAACACAATGATGGGAGCCTGCAGTTCAAATCCATTGCTCAAAATGAATAAGACATTTGTTTAAAAAAGCTTTAAATTTTGTTTGAACGCACTAAATCATAAGTAGACTACTTGTAGGTTATGTAAACATCTATACACAAGTGTTATCACAGCACTATAAATGCTAATACATTTCCTGATGAACTTTAATTGCACTTTAATTAGTTTTTACAGTTGATTGCTAATGAATACTGGTAACATCAGAAAATTGCAACACTAAGCAATAAAAATTAAACAAAGTTTAAAATGACAGGTAAGTAAGTAAAGAGTATCAGTAACCTTCATCTATTTAAGTACAAAAATAAGTTTTTATGCTCCAAATACCAGAATCTGATACTATGGGTCAGGTATTGTACGTCAACAATATGTGGTGCATCCGTAGAGATGGAAAAAAACTGCATTTGATATTTTTTCATTTTTTTTCATTGCTAATGGATTGTTATGACAATGTTAATATTATGTGGTCACCATACCTGCATGTATCCCTAGGTCTTCATAAACAGGTGTATTGTACAAACCAACCTCCTAGTTTTGAGAACATTTGTGCACAATCCACTTTGTGAAAGTGCACCTCAATCCACCTCTCGAACAGTATGGATTGTATGCAAATGTTCTCGAAAACGGGCGGTTGGCATATTGATGACGATATTTCCCCTTGCTACCTATTTTCCTGTCTAATTAAAACAGCCCGGCCACCATTCCCCTAACAGCGGAAAACAAACTGGCACAAACACAACAAGATAATAAGTTATAACAAGTTTTGAAGGAACAGCTTACAAAACCTGTGTGTCTGACAGGGCTAGCACTAGTGTCAGACTGACACCACAATACAATACATGCTACAACATGGGTGCAGAGGAGATTGTTTTAATGAACAGAACAAGATCTGTATTTGATTCATGCCTACCTCAGTATCAATATAAATGTTAATATAAATTAGTTAATAAGACCCTGTAAATGCAAATTCATGCAAATAAACACATGGATTTCAATTAACGTATTCAGTTAAATACAAGCTTCAATACTGTACACTTCAATTTGCAGAGTTCATCCAACTCACCGGGATCAGTGAATACAAATTGCACATTTTGACGTCTAGGAGAAAATAACTGCTAAAATAATTGCTGTAACAATACGAATATTGATAAACATACTTAACGTATTGTAACACCTGAAATCTGATCCATATGGTACAAAAAAGATGGAGAAATGAGTTTCATGACACTGTGAACATTAAGTCTTTCAAATATTCTAAAACAAGTTTTCATGCAGGAACAGTTAAAGAAACACAGCCAGAAATTTGGCCAAAGTTTTTGGCTTCAGGGACAGGGAATTACGTTAGCCCTTTCAATAAGGGAGGGAATTTGTCAACCTCGTTCAGCTCCAACTTGTTCCAACAGAGCCAAAGCCCAAACAGTTACTATTATGCTACAAAAGCAACCAAATTTGTCAAATATTTTCTTTTTAAAATGCACCATTTGCAACACCATAAATATATAAATAATATAATTTCAACAAATTCACACTATGCACCTACATGAATATAGCCATTGATAATATAAAGAAAAATATTTGAATGTTAATGCAGTTTTGTGTCCTAAAACATAAATATGACACTGAGTAACATACACCATTAACACAGAGACATAAGTTTTATAGTGTACAAAATATCGCCATCAGGTTTTTGCAACATGAAACGTGGACTATGAGAACGAGAAACTTGTACATTAATGACTTTTATAAAAGAGCCTCCACTTCATGTGAACACATTCCCTTTCTTGAACTGCAAGGGCCTGAATAACTCCTGTCCAAACTAGCAATAATGAGTTGGTGGCTGAACCAACGATTATAATTCTTCATTATTTTATTTTACATTCATCATTAATAGGTACATGTGTCCAAATAAATGTTGTGATGCAGGATATCAAACTCCTAAATGACCGATTATAAATGTTGAGTCGAGTACTGCAAACATGACCAATGTACTCAAAAATCACACTGACACTGACAGAATGAGCATGAATCAAAAGAGGAGTACAAACTCTTTCTGACTGAAGATGAAATATGACATGATTTAGCACAATTAGGAGAGGACATATTGGTGTATATATCATAACAAACCTTACATCATTGTGAAGTATATAAGTGACTTACAAGTACATACAAGCAATACTTCACCCGTCTATAATGTACACGCCTACAATGTACAAACAGCAACATAAGGTCAAAATAACCAAGTGTTTGATTTCTGTCCGCGAACAAAAATTTCTTTGCTAAAAAAATGGCAGCAAAATGTTGTATAGTGTTAATCAAGAGAATTACTTCCACCATAAAACAAGTTTTAACATGGTGCTGTGGGTTTTTTTGGACACAAATTGCCCGCCTATCTACCTAAGTTTCACCATGCTAGGGTTTGGAGACATCACACAAAGATTTTTTTACACAATGCCTTGCCAGTAGACGTATACACCATGTGGTAGTGGTACATGAAGTATATGAATAGCCTGAAGACAAATTGAAATAAATGCTCATAATGACAAAGCCGACAACATTCTGATACAATCTACAACCCTCTCCCTGATGTGGTCAATTCTTGATGTCCAGTCTAGTTCATACAGCCATGCTATACAATGGAATACCATACAACCTGGTTTAAACAGGGGGGCCTGTTTCACTCAACTTCGTACAAACGTTTTTTTCTCGTAAATCTGTTTGTACAAACTTTGTGGACGTAAAAGAGTTGAGTGGGACAATGAAGTTCCTCTTCGTACAAAGTTTAGTGAAACGGCCCCCAGAATAGCAGTCATCATATTTAGCCTTAACTGGTCAGCAGTATCAGAACTCAAGTATTTTCAATAATTGTAAATGTTTAATGCAATGTTTTGGCTTTTTTAACTGTCTCAAGCTGAGTGCTGTCAGCGATATATTGATCACTGTTGGACCATAAATATTATGTGCCTCCTGACCATGTTTTATATACCCCTGATACAGTTAAAAAAAATGAAAAATACTAGTGCTTTCTTTAATTTGTATTGGCCAGAATGATAGAGCCTAAAATATGTCCGTCTTTACTAATGTATAGCAAAATTTCCAAGTTTTCACCAGAAGGTCAGACATATTTGGAAAACACTGCAAACAGACAAGCAGTTAAATTAATTAAAAGGAAACTGTTGTCAATACAGACAGACACAGCCTGAGAAATACATGCAGTCACTGCACGGGACTTTCTTTTGAAAACTGCTAACTCATCTAATTGCACCATACACTCAGACTCACATAGAAGCAACCTCATATAGAACAATGACCGAGTCAGCCAGTAACTTTTGTCTGAAGTGATCAGCATTAAATAGCACCAAGTAATTAATTGTCTTCATGATTTAGTAAGCAAACCTTTGTGAATAAAGATTACACCAAACATATTATCCAGATCCACTGATAGAAGCTTTGTCCCCAAAGGCAAGTTATCATTATACATCCATTACATACTATTAGGTAAGTTTATTAACATTTTTAAGTACCCATAAGGCAATATTACCCTATAGGATTATAAAGTTTGACTTGACTTATAATTAACAAGATGTTATGATAGTAGCATTTTGAGTAATAGTTTATAGATATGTATCTAAAATGTGAACATAAACTTATGTTTAAAAAAAAGCAAGCACAATACATGTACTATGGCCATTTTCAGTGATGGTGTTCTAGAAGAGAGAGGAAAAGGAACAGAATATACAGCAAGGAAAACCACATTCACAAATCAGAACTTCCCTAGAAAGATGGAGTTTTCAATTTAACAGCAGGTATGAATAGCTTATGTCGGACAATGTAACACATAGCTTATGTTATACATGTTATATAATTCCGACAACGAATAAATATTGAATTGAACAACATCATGTTGCAACACAAGACACATCTATATTTTGAAAGTTTTGTTGCCATGGTATTGCAAAAACATCAAGACATATTATAAATCCTTAACAAAAGCAGTTAGTCACATGAGACATAAATCAAAGACTGTTTGAATACAAGTCATACATGAAGCCCTTTGCCTTTCTCACAAGACAAAGTTCATCATTACATACAACAAGAATAATTACAAAATTCACCTTCCCATGAAAACACAACAATTCAAAAGAAATATTACACTAATACATCATTACTTTGATACACTGATGTTTCTAACATTTTTTCATATCAATTAGTCGCTAGAGGTAAACAAGCTGACAGGTACGGTGATACAAGACCAGAAATGGTGCAGTAAAGATCATGCGTTAGTGTCCATCATTCTTCATGTAAACATTAAAACGGTGTAAGTGTATATCCTGTTGTTGCCATACTGTCGCAGTGACATAAAACATCGCCGATATAACATGACAGTTGTCTGACACTTTAACAACATACACATGATTACAGACTACATCTATATAGCTGCGTCGTTATGTTATTGGTTTGTACTGCCATGTACCTAATGCAGGTATGAATTTCACACTGAAGTGAATTATAATGCATACATCTATTATGTCATAATCTAGCCTGAAGACATATAGACAATTAAATACAAAATAGCATTGTAAGCTACTTGTACTTAAAACATGCATGCATCAATATTCATCAAATGGTTAGCTAAGAAAACTTGCCCACAACATTTTTATATGTGTTACTGAATCTCTTTATCGAGTTGTTTAATATTGCAGCACAGACTTGCACTCTATGATCCCCATATCATCATTTAATGTGGTTTTCTTCTCCTTATTATTTCCGTATTGTGTTCTGTCCCCTCCATGTACTTGGCCCCTGTTGTGAATGTGGCCCTTCATGTACTTGGCCCCTGTTGTGAATGGAGCCCTCTCTGTACTTGGCCCCTGTTGTGAATGTGGCCCTCCCTGTACTTGGCCCCTGTTGTGAATGTGGCCCTCCCTGTACTTGGCCCCTGTTGTGAATGTGGCCCTCCCTGTACTTGGCCCCTGTTGTGAATGTGGCCCTTCATGTACTTGGCCCCTGTTGTGAATGTGGCCCTCCCTGTACTTGGCCCCTGTTGTGAATGTGGCCCTCCCTGTACTTGGCCCCTGTTGTGAATGTGGCCCTTCATGTACTTGGCCCCTGTTGTGAATGTGGCCCTCCCTGTACTTGGCCCCTGTTGTGAATGTGGCCCTCCCTGTACTTGGCCCCTGTTGTGAATGTGGCCCTTCATGTACTTGGCCCCTGTTGTGAATGTGGCCTTCTCAATGATGGTGTGCTTTCTTAACTTCAACATCTCTGTACAATGTACATCAAGCACACAAATTGATTCCGAAACTTCTGTATGAATTCACATTGTATACTGGTATCATTTATCAATCATTTTACTGACAGTGGGACATTTTTTTTCACAAAAGGCAAACTGATAAGATTGCAATATTATAATGGTGATTTTCCTATATCTATACAAGCAAGGTTCCTGGCTACAGATTACAATCTATAAATAGCAAATAATGAACCTACAAGGACACTGAAATGTAAGACATTAAACATCAAAGGTGGAAACCTTGTGTTGACTATAATACATCTACATCACACGGGTATTGGAAATTAAAAAGCCAGCTATAATGAAGCATGTATCAATGAAACAGAGTTTGACTTATTGATTAATACATTGACAGGGATAGTGTGGGATTTTGTCCAGGGCAGGTTCCGTACGCCTTGCAAAAATGGAGAAAAGGCTACAAGAAATGACAGTTTGTGTTGGTTAAGTTGAATAATGAGGACATATCATTTCAATTTCACAATACAACATATCTATGACAACAGTAGGCCCATACAATACCCTGTGGAGGGGTAAATAAGATAACCATATATGTACCGTATAAATACCCTCAGGCTGAACAAAACACCGGACCATGCAAGTATACATCTTGTACTGATGAAAATATTATGTGATAAGAGGAAGTAACGATAATATACATTCTTTTGATGTTGTGTACAGTTATAATAACATGATTCGTGACTTAACCCTAATAGTTAGTCATTTTTTTCACACATCGTGAAATGAGATAGTCAAGTGGTTTATAATATTTGGTTGATGTCACAAGGCTGTGCCATTAAGTTATTTCATTCATTGACAAAGGTTTTTTATCACTTTTTTAAAAATAATGTTTACAACAGTAATAGACTATTATCACATGGTGTATAAAACAGGGTAATAAATCCCCACTGCATTTACATACTGACTGTTCACAACTCATATTACACTTGCAGTCCTGATATTGTCTAACAATAGAGAGCAGGATTCTCACCAGGATTTGGAAACCAGAGTCCAAAACCATGCTTTTAGAAAAAGCTGCAGTCCTTCAACATGCCAAAGCAATTTGAAAGAATTCGTTCAGAAACAGGAGTCCCAGGGGAAAATAAGTGTGCAACAACATTCCATATTTTAAATCTCTGCATTCAAGCTTTAATAAATACCATTGCTATACATGATGTTATTCTATAATACTGTCCTTTGCTTTTGGTGTGTGTGCGTGTGTTTTGGGAAGTCCCATTAACAGCTTTTCCTTTCTTCAAAGATGGTTGACTACTTATTGTACTGCCACACACTGCTACCATGACGTACATGATGTGACATGATACCACATCCAGTCACATAAACCTGACACTGGGCAAACAAGTCCTGGTGCCGCCCATATAGTGCCAACCGTAGGCTACCAGTACCAATGTCAATGACCCGGGTATGTTGGAGCAGCAATGGTATCTGTGACACCTTACAACCATGGAGGACAATCTACCACTGAGCCATCAGGCAGGTTGATGATGTTGAGGTGTTTCAATCTACAATACAACAAATATAAGGGTCTAGAATTTCAAATACTTACAGATCGCATTCTTCGAACCATTCTACACTGTTGTTGACTTTCCCGCTATATTTGATGGTCGAAGTTTGAAACTTCTCCTTACCAAGGTTTATTGTCACAAATACATCTGTGATTTTAGCACCTGAAATAAATAACAATTCTTTTTAGACTTTTGCAATCTTAAACCAGTGCCCACAACAGTTCATTTTTTCAAGTTGTGCCAGAGTTTTGTCCTTTTTAGTATGGGCTGTATTCCAATTCAAGTCTTATTTGACAAACATACATTTATAATTGGTAACAAATGAATCCTGAACAGTACCACCAAAATTCCCATTATAATATGGTCCAACAGATGACTTGAAGGGATTATCTCTATTCATGAGGACACTGACTTGTTTCCAAAGATAATTATACATGACAATTGCAGCAACAGAATACACAAACAATACACAGAAATTTAACCTTGTTTGTGCTATAATATCAAACCTTACATTGATCCCCTTTCTGGGTTATTTCAACAACAAAATAATTGTAAGTTTCTCTGACCAAACGTCAGGTAATTGTGAAGCAATTTCGGGAATCATGCAGACTAGAGAACATCTAGTTTTTATGACCAATGGCTGAAACAATTTTCCCTGTAATCATTAGAAAGTAGACCAAAGGCATCACCTCAGATATTCAACATTCTGTAGAGATCAGGCAAAGCAAGCTTCATGTACCAATTTAACTTAAACACCAAAGTTATAGATACACCAGTATTCCATAAAATTGGTTTCATACTTAATTTATATTTTATGAAGCAAAGTAAACAGACACACTATATGAGTCTCCAGGCAACAGTGAAGTACAAGAACATGTCTGGAACATATTACAAATGTAATACATGTATTAATTCAATATAGCATAAATAATACATAAATAATACATCAATAACACAATATACATGTAATCAATTTCTCATTTGAACCAAGTTGGTTTCGTCGGCATATTATGGGCAAATTACTAAATAAATGGTTAAATCGAAGTTTTAGAAACACTGATTAAATTCATGATCATATGGAATTTTATCATATATATGTAAGTAGAAGATTCCACGTATTCAATCAACTATAGGACATATCAATCATGTGACAAATGTTTAAGTAAGTGATCTGTGACATGTTCAAATACTCGACATTCCAACGCTATCGTCCTGTATGATGGATGTAGTGTTCCAATCACACACCAGGGACTAGAATTATATTGATCTTCTCAAACCAGATAACCAATCAAATTGTAATTTGTGAGTTCCAAGTAAAATTGCTGTATCTGCATTTCCATTTCAATACCCACATACAATATTAATGCATCCAACACTTGGTATATCAATAAGTATTGGAATAGTGTTACACTGATCTTCAGGCATATTCAATCATTGAACACTACATAAACAAAACTTGGAAACACAAAACAATGTGAATGGATATCCAGAATACATTATAGACTTGATAATGGCTAGAGTTTACTTGAAATGCTTATCAAATCCTAAAGATTTCCAGTCAATAGCAACATGACAGTGGTATACTTCTTGCGAAGATCTTTATAGTTTAAAAACTCATCATTTGAAACCACAACTATAATGCTACGATTTGGATACTTTATACAGAGCAATGTGTAACTGTAGTACAGAATCCAAACATGAAGATTACATGATCTGCAATCTCTACATACAATACAATCATATACAGGGTTTATTTTGGTTAATTTGGGAAGATGACTCATGAATACCCTTCAAATGGGAATTTTTGCAAGTTAAAATTAGAAATCGGGGAAAATGTCTAGAAATTACAGCAAAATTTTAAAAGTAAAGGATGTACATGTAGTGATTAAGTTAATCAACAATTACTATTTATATAGACTGCATGTGAGAGAAAAGTCTCTAACTTTGTAAATTTTTGGCAAATATCGAACAAAAACAGGTTTGTAGGGAATTTTTACATTCAAATTGGGAAAAAATATATGCTTTATGACATTGGAAATATAGACGAACAACAGCTACAAAACAGCTTAAAAAAATTGATATACTTACTATTTTTTCCTTTCAGTTTTCCAACAAGATTCCTTGCCCTCAACACTGAAATATTAAACCAAAATAAACCAAAATAAATACCCCTTTTGCTATAGTGCGACTGTCACACAACCATTTACTAGAAGGAATGGAATGACTAAGAATTGTTGGATACAACAAAGTTACATTATCTACAAATGTAAAGTCCAGGTGGTTAAGACTACAGACATGGTAACAAATTACAAAAAATATTATGTAATATACTATAATGTCCAATTTTGATAAAATACACCAGTTTATGATGAAGGAATTAATTTAACATGACAACAACATAAATCAAAGAATGGACTCTGAGTCTGAGAATGGTCAGTTTTCAGATGTTGTAGCAGTATCAGGAAATAAATTAATTATACAGCAATTAATTATATGGCAAGTGCATTGAAATCCAGGGATGAAGACAAAACTAGTGTATCTGTATCTGCTGCTCTGCATGTAGATAAAGCAGATAGGTCTGTTTTGCTTCCACTCCAAGAAATATAGTATACTCTGAAAATTAACGATGCTTTAGTACATAAATGACACCATTTAATTGTTAGCCTGTATAATGATGTACACTTGGACATTGAGTTATCACAGAGACATAAAACTGCAATTATATCATAAACTTTATACTTGTATCGTTTATGTCAGCTATCATTGTGTACGCATGTATCATATATCTGACAATGATTTCATGGTACATATTGTACATTGGTCTTATGCAACTCACATTATATTACTTTAACCAGCAAATAGAGCAATTACTACATATTAGTTAAGACCACAAAATTAAGTATTTCCTGTAAACCAGCTGACCCTAATATTTTATCCTGTACCAATTTTTATACAGCTAAATACTCTGAAAGTCGGATATAGTAATCTAAGTCCTTATACTTTAATAGAAAATGTTCAAGAAGACAAATAAACCTGTAACTTTGTAAGTCAACTGACCTGACTCATTGTCAACATGCTACAGGAAACATATATCGTATTTGTTTGGCCTGACATACATGTGACATACAGTGTAATGAAAAATGTTTGTAGTATATTATATAGTAAGAGGAAAACGTTAACTCATTATATAATTTGTAAATCAGTTCAAATGAAAGTGATGTAGTATTGTGGGGTTAGACGGCCATCCAGTTAGCTCAGCTGATAGCAAACCCTACTAGTGTTGAGGGGTTAGACGGCCATCCAGTTAGCTCAGCTGATAGCAAACCCTACTAGTGTTGAGGGGTTAGACGGCCATCCAGTTAGCTCAGCTGATAGCAAACCCTACTAGTGTTGAGGGGTTAGACGGCCATCCAGTTAGCTCAGCTGATAGCAAACCCTACTAGTGTTGAGGGGTTAGACGGCCATCCAGTTAGCTCAGCTGATAGCAAACCCTACTAGTGTTGAGGGGTTAGACGGCCATCCAGTTAGCTCAGCTGATAGCAAACCCTACTAGTGTTGAGGGGTTAGACGGCCATCCAGTTAGCTCAGCTGATAGCAAACCCTACTGGTGTTGAGGGGGGTTGTAGTGTGTTGGGGCTAAGTGGTCACCTGGTAGAGCATTGTACTGGTGTTGAGACGGTCCTGGGTTCAGTGCCCACTTCAGACCTGTACAATATTGCCCCTTTTATTTACCAATGCACAGTTTGTATTGCAATTACAGACAATTACGTCCCACAATTTATAACCTTTCAAAGTTTGCAAATGTTGATATGAAAATTTCGTGTACATTCAAGTACATGTGCAAGCAACATATTGCAAAATCTCATTAAAAAAAATGCAGATGTTTTGTATGTGGTTAAGTAATATACGTATCTCTAATTTCAGTTCAGAATGATGAAATTGTATTGACTAGATATATAAGAAGTTTATGATAGACTTCGTCTTACATACATGTATAGTTATTACGTTTTTTACCACTTTCAATTTCTCAGTGAAAGATAATGCCACAGGCTAAAGTTTTATTAATTAATTGTGAGTCATATATACTGTTATATATTATATATATATATAGATTCTATATGTTAAGTTAACGCTTGTCATAGTATGTGTCATGTTAATATCTCAGTTATAAATAGAATCATTGAATGCTATGAGTTTGAAAGTAAAGCAAAAGTAAAACAAGACTTTGACTGAAAACGCAGAGATTTATTTTAATTTGACACACCTGTCATTACTTACCTGTAAATTGAACATGCGTAGGCTCCCAAGTCATCCTGATCAATCGTTCTTAATCCAAAGAGCGTTAAATGACCAGGATCAACAAAGTTAACAACTTCACGTAAATAAATCCACTAAAGCATAATTCCAAAGCACTCATGAAACTTGAATAAAATCCAAAAATTATCAACTTTCATTCAAGATAATTAGAAACATTTCATTACGACTGTCAACTTCTTGATCACTTACACTACACCTGTGGCCGCTGTCAAAATTCCTCTACGTAAACCGACTGTTATTCTTTAGTGCGCATGCCCGAGTGATTCACTTCCTGTTAAGCGAAAGCATGGGCGGCTACATGTTCCTCAGGTAGCGCGAGGGGCGCACCGAATAGTTTGTACGTATCACAGTTTATTCTGTGTTTATATGAAGCAGTATGAATATCTCGGCCACCTACTATAAAACCTCATTCAAAGACCACCTCAATAATAAGACCACCTCAAAAGTTAGATCACACTTTTCAAGTCCATTTTGACTGGTCCGCCCTTTATTCAACCTCAATATGAAGACCACCTCAATATTAAGACCAGTTTTCAAGGGTCCCAGGGATGGTCTTATTATTGCAGTTTTACTTTACGTGAATGTCTGAGTAAATGGACATACATACGTCATGACAACAGAAACAAGGATTACAAAATTAATGTGAAACAGAAATGACTACACCTATCACGATTTTTAAACAATGTTTCATTTGTTTTGTCCTAATATGTAGACGTTCGTCGTTTCAACTTTTATTTTTATCATCTGTTATTTCATGTTTAATCCCGAAAAAATCGTAAAATAAGCACGTAGCGATGTCATATTTATTAGACAAATCTATTGTGGTACTCGATCATATGATACATGTAGACTGGTGATGGTAGTGGCATTTACTGAGGAAGTTATTGTGCCAAAAATGTAACTTTCTAGCTAACATTGGAGTTACCCTGATCTTGAGACATCCTCCAAATGGAATGACTAAACTCCAAGTCCGCATGTCCCTGAGTTCACTAACATAATTATAGTAAACAAAGACCTAGGTATTTGATAGTACTTAATCATGATACCTTTATGACGAAGTGACATTTATAAGCCCTAGATGGCTTGTTATTCCCCTTGTAGTGTCTATTTTCATGTTATTAAAACTGAAATCGGAGCCAACAATGATCAAGCCCGTCTTTCTTTTTCAGCAGTGTCTCTCAACAGAAAAATCTCTTTTGAATGACCCTTTTCCCAGCGAACTCCTTTTAATAGACTCAACACATCGTTTTTAAAAGTATTATCCACAGTATTTACAGTGTACAAAAATGTACAATAATCAGGGGCATTATTCACAAACACAAATGCCTGAAACTCAGACTTAGACTTTAAATTTGCAATAGTTATAGTTAACGGCTTTTCGTTTTCGTTCAATCTGAATGGATGTAATTGTGTCAGAATAATTTGTGTTACCCATTCTACATTTTCGCCAACTTTTAGTAAGATCTATATTGTAGTAAAAACGTAGGAGCAAAAAGAACTTCTTACATTTTGAAGTCCAAGTCTGAGTTTCAGTCTTAACGTATTTGTGAATACTGGCCCAGGACCTTTGCGATGTGTAAAAACAGGCGTCACCTATGTTTCTGATGATTCATGTCGATTAATGTGATCTCTATTTCGTTTCAGCCTGTGCTCGATACATTGCTACAAGCCTACAACACTAATTCCTTATGTCCCGACGTGACGTCGTCGGCAAATATAAGATAATTTCGTGATGCTAATGAATTGCTCGAATATTTTACTGTTTGCAACATAATGACGCAATTCACATTGAGTTTCTTAGACAAAACTATTTTTGTTGTTGATATGCATAATTTATTATGGTCGTTGATTTGTTTAGTTTATGAGAAAATACATGACTGGATCCATGAGTGAGTTAATTACCCCTGTTGATACACGACTTTCTGTCCTTAATAGACATCTATTTATATTACATGTACAATACATCAGTCATTCTATAAAAAACGTACATGGTATGTCCCTGTGCGTTGATTCCGATATTTGTGTTTATATCATTTATTTTAACCGAAATATTGATATATTATATGGTACTTAAGGACCTACAATCGATCACTTTAGTATTTCTGTAGTTAACGCATAAAAAATGTTCCTGACAATATGCTCAAAGTAGATAAAATGCTCTGTCCCTGTGTCCGGTTTGTGCACGTCCCATTAAATTTTTAGAGCGATTTACCTCTAATTTTCTAAACCATGTATTGTTTTGAAATGAATATATTCCAATTTAATTAAAAACAATGTATATACTTAGTTCATACATCAATTTTAACTTCTGTGTGTACTATTTCGTATGTCCCGCAATTTACAATCATTTCCGTTACAACTGCTATTTAAACGTTTTTCGTTATTACCTCCCGTTTGCGCACAAAAACCCGTGACGTAATACACAAGTTTCGTGGCGCGAAAATTCAAAAGCAATGGCCGCTGTAGCAGCAGAATGAGTACGGAAGAAAAACTTGCAGGTAAGTTGCTGTTTTACTGTCCGTATTCCTATTTTGCATCATTACCGTTCGTGCTCTATCGCCCGCACATATATTAATATAATCTATATTAAGCAGTAGTTATGTGTAAAGTCGCTGCATCTGTCCGTTGTAACACTGTGTAAACATTACATTTAAAACTCATCAGAAAATCTAACAAAAATGTTCAAAATCGTCAGTTCCGTTACAATCATTTCCATTACGACGGTATTGTAAAAAAATTGTAACGGAAATGACGATATTCTATTATATACGCCGAAATCAATATTGCTTCAGTTGTATCTATTTTTTTTGAAATCATAGCCATTAATGTGTTCTTTATTAGTAGAAAAGTTAAAATATAGTTTTAATGTACCAAAGCTGCATTTGTGTTAAAATAGAAAATATCATTACAATACTTCAATAAAGATCTACATTTAGAACTATTATGATATTATTGCTTGTTTAATGTAGTATAAAGCACCAGCACTGTATATATATATAGTAATTCGCGAGGGTTTTCTTTTCGTTATATAACATATAGCATAGTACTTATAATATTTGATAATAGTCACTCAAAACGAGACATACAATATTGTGTTATTTTACTATTTTTCAGTTTTAATAAAATCGATCTTTCTTTACTATGTATTTAAACGTTCTGATATTTTTTAAAACATTTCAGTTGCGAAGTTCGTTTTAGATTCCATGGATAAACTGTTAGCATACCATGAAAAGCATCAAGTAACGTTGTTAAGTATTCCTCGACACTTACAACTTCCTGGCTGGGCTACAGCAGTGTGCAACTGCGCTGACCAAATAGCTGACATAAAAGATAATATAAAACTACGCAAAGTCTTGATTAAAAATGGGAAAATCAGCGAAAGAGCGGATGCGAGCATACCGTCAACGTCTGAAAGAAAACATGATGAAGTATGAAGAGCACAAGGTAAAAGACAGGGAGAGATACAATGATAAAAAGAAGAGAGGCGTTGTGAAAATGATAAAGGACTTGACTCCTAGAGAACAACGTAAACGGCGGCATAACTGGAAACAAAACAGCCAGGATCACAGAGATAGAAAAAGAATGGTCACCGCAGCGGTGTCGCTAGCGCTAACACCACCAACTTCACCACAAGATAGACTTGACGTACCTAGACCAATTGAACAGGAGGCCCGGCGAGTTGCCATGGTGATATCCCACAAGAAGAGGAAAAATAAACAAAAGTCTGCATGCTACAGATTGAACGAGAAACTAAAAGTCAAATTAAAATGTCAACAAAAGCTAATGGAAAAGTACAAGAAGAAATACTACCGAAACAGACAAAGACACGAGACAACCGAACCGGTTGATAGAGATTTGAATCCGAAATCCTATCACTTGTACAAAACATTGATTATGAATGTAAGAAAATGGTATCAGCGTAGTAATAGCCGACTAGAGAAAAGAATGGTTTCCAATATCATCGTTGGAAAGAGAGTACTGAAAAAGTATGGTCTCGGGGCTTATGCTAGAAGTGTTCTGGGGATATCACGGAGGTACATGTATAACAAGGACAGAAGAATTCGCCCCGCTGGAATTAAAGTACAAATGAAAATGAAAGTGAAGACATTTATTGAGAGAGATGACAACTCAAGGATAACATCTGACAAGCAAGCAACCATTACTAGACACGGGGTTAAAATGCAGAAACGTTTGATGAATGGAGATCTGAAAACTCTACACAAGAAATACGAAAGTGAGAATAACAAAATGTCATACAGTATGTTTTGCAAACTGCGGCCGTTCTGGATTGTGAAACCGACAGAAAAGGATCGAGACACTTGTCTATGTAAAGTGCATGAAAATCTCTACTACAAAATTGATACAAGTTACAAAGAGAATATGATACATACAAAAGATATAAATGTACTGATGAACGATATTGTCTGTAACCAAGAGAACAAAGAGTGTATGTATAGAGAATGTGACCAGTGCCGGGGTAAAAATCTGAGATGTCATGACACAGATGGTAAACAAGTGGTGTGGAGGATGTGGAAGAACAAGCGAATCGACAAGGAAAAGGATGGAAAGCCAAAAGTAGTAAACAAAACAGTCAAAGATCAAATACAGGGCACAAAAGAAACACTAGCAGAAGAGCTAAATGCAGAACTAACAAGAGCCTGTCGTCACGTGTTTAACATTAAACATCAGTACAAAACTCTGAAGTACTTACACCAGCAAATATCTCATGAAGAAATCATCATGCACATTGACTTTTCTGAAAATTACAACACTAAATACGCCAGTGAAATACAAAGTGTCCATTTTGGTGCTTCAAAGCAACAAATAAGTTTACACACTGGTGTTGCATATATTGGAGATAACAAGATGTCATTCTGCACGGTATCTGACTGTTTAAAGCACGGGCCTGCAGCTATATGGGCACACATAGACCCTGTCATTAAATACCTGAAAGATAAATACAGCTTCTCAGTGATACACTTTGTAAGTGATGGACCTACCACACAATACCGAAACAAAGACAATTTCTGTCTATGGTGTAGCTATGTGTTCGAGTACGGCTGTACATCATCAACCTGGAACTTCCTGGAAGCGGCTCATGGTAAAGGGGCAGCAGATGGTGTTGGAGCGGCGGTTAAAAGGGCGGCAGACAAGCAAGTGAATACGTACCGCAAGGACATAACATGTGGAAAAGATTTAATTGCTTGTGTTGAAGAACAGAGCTCCGTGAAGATGTTTTACGTCGAAGAACAGTCAATTCTGAACATAGAAAGCCACATTCCATCATCACTAAAGCCAGTGAAAAACACAATGAAACTTCACCAGGTAGATATTAATTATTGATTACCACGTGTAACTTATAAGATACCACAAAATGCATGTCCGGCAAGATTTCTGGTTATTTGGTGTAAATTCGACAACTAATAACTTGATCTTGTAAACCATATATTTATCATGTGTTGTATCTATGGGAGGAAAGTGAGCGAAACAAATGCACATTTCAACCAATATTTCATCTAGATAAACAAATTACCTATGTTGCGAAATTATGTTGGGGTGTCCGCCGGATCCATCACCCTTCCAATCCGCCCTTGAAAGGATACACAATAATATTAATTTTAATTAGTACGCGTACACACGTTCAGATAATTGATGTTAATTGCAACCTGTATTGGGTTATTTATTGTTTGTGTATATTTTATTTTGCAGCTGACTACACGCAAACGTGGTGAAATATCCTGCCGAGTCCTGTCCTGCTACTGTACTTACCCATCTGTGTGCGGATGCTTTCAACCGGTTGACGTTCAATTTCCAGTTACATTGCCAGGAGAGGTAAAAGCGTACTTATATTGGCTGCAACTATTGTTGCGGTAGGTCCGACTCCTCAATAAAAATAGTATTTTCCTTGTATGTGGTTAAGTAACCGGCTTGTGGAAGGGTATTTAGTAGTACTGACGACAGTACTTTCCAGGAAACATGGTTTGGAAAACTTGCCGCCGTTTATAATTAAAATATCTTTGAGGGTCAGCGTTATAAAAACAAATAAACAAACAAACCGACTTTAATAGATGCATGTGTGCTTGTGGGTAAATTTGTGCTTATACTTTTATAGGCTACTCTGTCAGGCGTGGATAATCACATACCAACAGAACCGTCATCACCCAGTCAGATCTTAGACGGAGACGTAACTGTGCCTACTATCCACAAACAACAGACACCAGCAGTATCAGATGCAAAAGGCATTGTTACAACTGAGGTATTATATTATTTATATAATATCAGTTTATACAGGCCTTACAAAATAAATTACAGCAATGGTGTAATAGTTTAATGGCTTCTGTTTATATGAACTATGTACTTTAAATTGAATATTCTGAGTTTGATAATGATACTAGTACTAGTAGTACATGTACCAATTTTGTTTTATTTACTTGATCGAAACGACTTACGTAGATACAATAGAAGGCGTAAAGATCTTATTTTTACATCAAGTACTATCAATTGAATCTGTATCTTAGTGCATATAACGTGAATGATTGTGTTTATTTGTTCAGCTGAAAAGTGTCACATGCGTGGACGAGAGCTTGATTGGAAAGTATGTTGTCGTTACCTATGATGGAATTCCATATCCTGGTGTAATATTAGGTATAGATGAAGAAGATATGGATATAAAGGTAAACTACCACTCGTTGGACTCGTTTGAACTATGCATTGAGAATGCTTACACAAAGGATATTATACATGTATATATGACTAGTTGTCAAATATTGATAACATAAAAAATGATAAAAAGCATGGCGAGCCTTTATTAAATTAGGCAACAAGTTCAATAATGTCAATATTCAATGACCACTAATTTTATATAACATGCTTACAAATCAACATTGCCCGGATGTAAATCTTTGTTAGTTACCTGTTTGTCTATTAAAGTAGACGTCAATTTGCCCGGCATCATCTCTGCTTGAAATTACATCTCTACATTAGTGTAATACAAACAAATAAAAAAAACTAATATATGGCATTTTTACGCCCCCCGAAGACAAATGTGCTTTATGTCTAATTTAACTCAATGGTCGCATTGATGTAACCAGAACAAAGACGTAAGTACAGTTAAAAGTCTGCTGCTTTCGAATTGACTCCTGTAATGCATATACAACTCAATATTTCAGGTTATGCACAGGATCGGACGCAACCGATACTTCTGGCCACTAATAGAGGATCAGTGTTGGTACACAATTGACAAAATTGTAACACTTCTCGACCAACAGCCTGAGTCAATTACTTCAAGACATTGTCAAATTCCTCCCAAAGTATGGGAACTCATTGAAGAGGAATTAAATCTTTGAACATTGATCGAAGACAGAATTATTTGCACTATTTGATGACCAATGTTATTTGTCTTTTGTTGCTTTCTAATTGTTAAAATTATAATGTGTCAAACACAAAATTGTACTTTTTTATTTTATGTATACAACGAAGTATGTTGTAATTAATGAATTGATGCTTACGTCTCCCAGCAAAGTCATTCAATTAAATTGTCAACTCCGTTACACAGTGTCATTTCCGTTACACAAAGTAAGTTCCGTTACTTCAGACAAATTGGTAAAAATACAAAAAAGTATTCGCAATTAACGCATATTCATTCCATAAATATTGAACCCCGACAGAATGCAACATATACACTTGACAAGAAATTTGTAATCTCGAAATCTACATTTCAGACAGGTATAAACTGCTATGTTTTTTATCTGTTTCTGATTTTCTACTACATTTTGAAGATTTAATGATTTCATATCTATACTTTTGCGCCTTTTTTACTAATAGGTCTTAATATAACTGTAACTTGTTTGTATTAGAAAGTCATTTCGATCAAAAATATCTAGATAATTATTTTCTGAGGATAGAATAATTGTAACGGAGGTGACATTTTTTAGCCATACCATGTAAAAAACTGATCGTATTTGCTAAATATGCTTAGAACAATAAAAACAATGATGTGTTTCTTACTTAATAATGATATGTTTGATTAATTAAATTGTTGGAATTAAAGTTTTGCAAGTTTGAAGTTTTATTTCTGATATTCAACCAAATGTACGTTTTTTATGGAATGACTGACATACGTAGCCTGTGGACATAAAAATGGTCAAGAACTCACCGCGATCAAAATGACAGATGTTCATTTTAAACAGCACAGAAACGGCAACTTATGATAAAGTAAGAAGGATGTAAAGCAACTAAGATTTATTTTTCATATTCATCACAAAAATGGTATAAAAGCATATATACAATAATTCGACAAAATGCGTAATTTTGATCAAAGCCTCTCCGATAGTTTATAACATAATGTATGCAATATCAATAACATTTGATTAAGTATAACCTATCAGTCTTTGTAGATGGATAATATAAAAATAAAAATCTGCAATTACAGTTCCTTAAATGCCTAACTGTCGACACTGAAATGCACGACTTTAAGTCACACACACATATATATACGTACGAGTTTTTTCACTTGCATCCTTTGAAACAAAATAATATTTACACTGATATTTATGGTATGAACTCACATTGCAAAAATATCGTCTATTGAATTTTGTGCGTTTCATTTGACATCGTGGTGTTTGAAGTCGCTGGAAGGGTTCGAGCACGTGCCCCACTGTCTAATATTTGCCACTGGGAATCTGTACCATCAGGTATGTCTGATATAGTCTCACTTGTTCCAGGACCACTGTTCATTTCGCCGTCTGCCTCATGTTCACTTTGTGTAAGAACACCACCGTCACTAAGAGTATCAACGCATTCTTGCTGTGAACTAAGTTCTCCATCATCTTTGAGATCACGCTTTGATGTTTTGATCGTGGAATTCGTTTCTTTATTTGCGAGTGTTTGAGATTGTTTTATTTTATGGAGAAAGCAGGAAATAATCATGAACGTAATTCCCATGACAACGTACGTTGTTCCGATTATTGTCAATGGGTCGGTGGGAAGAACAGTGACGTCATCAAGAAACATCGCAACAATCAGGAAACACATGGCTTGTCCCAGCGTAGCCCAGGCAATGACGTATAACACGTTATCACTACCGGACTTTGGTGATTTTGACCCCGAATCCACTCGGTCATGACCAACAGTGGAAGTATCACACGTGACATTCATTGTAAACCTGAAAACACAAGAAAAAATTATGACTAAATGTCGACTGTTTCTGTGGAAGTGTCGTAACATAAAACGATAGTACTCTTTGTTGTACGGTTCTTTGATAGAGATATTTGTATTCAGATAGTAATTCATTTTTGTCATAACTACTGAAATTTAAGATATTTTTTATTTGAATAGAATAGTTCCATCGTCCGACAAGCCGTTAACTTTTCCACGCTGAACCGTTACGTTAACACGGTCGTAACAATGTCCATGAACTGACATAAAAATCTCTTTGCTGGCATTAATTTTAGAAAAAAAGACACAAGACATCCTGATTGTTGACGATAGAATGTTGACGGAAAGCATACATTATTTACTGCAAGTATTCAAAACTTCTTTATCCCGGAAGAATGTATCGAAATAACCGAAACTGATTTCGGTAAATCGAATTTTAATTATTTAATACTTGTATATAGTTTATAAGATTAAGGGGAGGTAAACACAACAAGACTAGCACAAGACGACACGTGTTGATCTCCCTTCCTTTCTATGAGCGCATTTAAACAACGCAGAATGAAAATCATGCTCGAACAAAAACAGTTGTAATCACATTAATATGATATAAAAATACATACCTTGAAATGTTGATCGAAATGGCTGATTTTATTCTCGAAATCTTTCTCCCTTCGATAACTTTTGAACATTCGCTATATAAATATCGTTATGATATATAATATAATAATTTTATTATGTATATGCCTTATGGACATAGCAATATGATAGAGAATACAGAAAATATCATGTTTGTAACAATCTTCGTTGTATTTATTATAGCATTCAGCTTGTTTCATGTGATAACGTGGATTATTGTACGATCAACACGTATTTCAGCAGACGTGGCCCATTCTTGTACGGTGGAGAAGTCATGTCTATTTTTAGAAATAAGATGAAAGCGATGTTAAACTGTTTGTTTACATCGATACCTGTGCTCAAAGTTGTTACACGTGTAACAACCACGGATCATTTCATAAGCTCGGCTTTGGATAAGATACTTAATGTGCAATACATGATGTGCGGATCCAACAATATACGTCCGGGCGGTCCAGCTCCTGGCCAAATGTTCACAAAAGATCAACAGATCTTGATCAAGTATAATATCTAGAAAATATTATTGAAGCAATTGAACACGTTTTCTAGTACTTACATTTACACCCAAATCTTCTATTTCACGTTGTGAAAACATATAAACTTCATTGTGTTGTTAATTTATTATACTTATGACTAAACCTGATCTCGATCAAGTTAGGATACATTTTCCAGACTCGGACTAAACTCGGTTCATCTTTTACTTAATAAATTTGAAATCTGATTTTAATGCTTCAAAAGTTTTGCAAAATATTCATTTCTGTAACATGATGTAAAACGATTTTGCCCGGCGTAACAATTTTTACAAAGAAACGATATTTGATCTTGATCCGGATTCTGAAAATGTCATATTCTTGTGTTGAAAATGTATGTTTTAGAATGCGCAAGGATGTCTGTCAGAAAGAGACTGAATTTGAGTTTTAATTATCATATTTATGTTCTAATACATTTTGAGTGTCTATACTTGTATATAAAGGGTGTTTAAACAGTTAGTTCACACAGTTTGAATTCTATTTTTTCTAAACACTCTTTCCATCTATGTCGCTATGGACCAATATATGAATTTTGCGTGAGAGTTCTAAATAAAACAGATATTCATGAAAACATCAATATCTTTCATTACGCGAAATAAAGCCAGTGTACACAACATTAGTCTCATTTCATCTAAATCCAAACGTTGTGGACAAACTTTCTAACACCCTGTATACTGAATGTTGCACTTTGATTGTATTTTGACAAACTCTGTACAAATATGTTGTATGAATGAGAAACTATCAGCAAATACGAATAAAATAGTTACATGTTCTGTTCTGTTATGTGTTTGTTCGCTCAGATGTGTACCAGCATATTCAGGAAATTAACTTGCAGGGAACACGCAGCTGAATATCAAGCAATCTTGATGCTGTAGGTATACTACAAACTTTCTCTGAATTCCGCATACTGCTTGACAACAAGGTAAGTAAATCAAGAAACGAATTCCAGTTACAATATTGTATTCACATTATTTTATAAACATATTTACATAAATAATACATGACCAACTTAACTTAACGCAATCACATACACCAAGATGACAAATATTACATTCATTAGATTTCTGCAATACTTTGTATGATGTCTTTTTATGTATAATCTCTCACGGTTAGCAAATCTGAAAAGTATATAGACAACATATTTAATGAAAGTAAACCAAACAATACAACAGTAAAGTGAATATCACGTGAAGCGACTAAGTTCGCTGTGCACTTGTGAACAAATTGCATCCGTAATATAAAACAAACGTATTAAGCTACATATTGAAATTTAGATGAGACCACTCCGATGTTACACACTATTTTAATACTTTTTTATAGGTGAGTAAGTACGGACGAACACAAATATTACGGCTCAAACAAGCTTATAAAAGGAAGTTATTTTCTGACACTGACATCGATTAAAGCTGTTTACGAACGCTGCCTAACTGATCGTAAGTTTTCATAGCTAAATGTGAGTGGTACGTTGTTCAAAGAAAGTTGAAGAAACTGAATGCGTATAGCAATGCACAGAAAGGGTACAGTCTAATGATAACTTAGCTTTGAATATCCTGGCAAAAGACCACCCCGAAATTAAGACCACTTCATTTATAAGACCAAATTTCATGGGCCGGTTTTTTACATTTTTTCTTCAATATAACTCAATATTCAGACCACCTCACAACTTACACCGACTTTCTTCAAAACCATTTGTGTTTTCAGTATAAATACGTTGTATTTACCTAATTGTCAATTGGTCGTTCATGTCTAACATTGGTGGTGGGAGACGACTCTTTTATTTCTTTGTACGAAAGTTTAGTTCTGTGAGATCCGCACAACGATCGAAGTTCCAGAGGTTGTTCTACCTCGTTAGCAGTATCAGGATTTCGTTTTTGAGTCTTCTTTTCATCAGCTCTTTTGAGAGGTGATTTTGGCCGTTGTTTCTTAACTTTGTTGGATGGTTTAGTTTCACGTGGTAATACTTTATTAGTATGTGCAACTGGTGCCACTGCCTCTTTGTTAGTTGCTTTCTTCACTGAATCACCAGACTTTAGATGAACTTTTGATGATATTTCTTTAGAAGATTTCGGAGACTTTTCCGATGTAACATATTTAGTCATAGATGATTGTCTTTGTGGCGGAATATGATGTACATACGGCCTAGTCTTCACTTGGTCTACACCGACGGTATCTGTCTTTAGCTGATCACAACCTGTTTTTGACGGCTTCGGTGACCGCCTTATGACAGGACGTGTTTCACAAGACCTCCTCAAAAGCTTCTTTCCAGTACCTGGTGATTTCTGACCTCTTTGTTTCCCTTTTGTCGAACTATGTCTCTCGTCTACTTGCTTCCCTTTAGCAGGCGTTGATGGTTTCTTTGCTGGTGTTTCTTCCGTTAATGTTCCTGTCGAAGAAGCAATGCTTTCAACAGATGTGCGACTGCTCACTGTTGATACAGACACTCGTCTGTTGTAATTCACGTCTTTTTTCATGCCACTGTCATTACTTGTCGACTTGGACACTTGGACCGCATCACTTATATTAGTTTGCGGCACTTTTGTTTCGTTTTGCACACTATTTTCAGTCTGTACATCATTCAACTGCGCTGACATACGTGTGATCACGTCTTGAACAAGTTCATTTACATAAGTAGACGACGCGGATAAATCACTCGTGGTATGATCAGATACAGTTTTGTCTGGTGGAGAGGAATCCATTCCCAGCGTTGCTAACTGAGTTGATATGTTAGCTAAAGTGTTGTTATCAAGATTGAGTTGTTCAACCTTAGCTTTAACCTGGTCCATTAGCTCGACAATAAGCTTAGGTGTAACAGTGTCCACATTTTCTACAACAAATTCCGGATCAACCTCTTCAAAGAAACGTTTACACGCTTTGTACATGGTATCTATATCATGTTGGGAGAACCTGTCATCGCGGATATTTGTTATGGTAGCTGTAACACTTTCTAGCAATATCTTTTTGATATCCTCCTGGTGATAAAGTTCTGCAGCAGCATTCAAGGAATCCGGTGCCAGAGTGTCAAACAGAGCTCTTTGCAAACACTCCAATATCATCGTCTGAACATTGTATGATTCCAAATCTGATTCTTTTCCAGATGCAGACGTCTCTTCTTCTTTGAAAGCAACTTCTTCTTTCATTTCTCGCAACACATTCTGCAATACTTCATTCACATACGTCGTTGCCTCTTTACTTTCTCCTGACCTTAGCTCAATGGAAGACCCATCATATTTACTCCAAGTCTTTTCTACACCCAATTCCATTTGTGACCTTTTATCTTGTTGATCAACGATAATACTTTGTAAACTGCCTAGGACAAAATCTTCAATTTCTAATGAAGTACTGGATGCTACCTGACTATGTTTGCTACCTTCCTCCGATTTCATCGACTGTTCAAATCTTAGATTTGAAACGATATTGTGAAGCGTTTCTAAAACTATATCCTCAACATCTTTTGATGTTGAACTCATGCTCTGTCTGCTATCTTGCTTATGTACACTAGCATCAGTTGATTTCATGGCAGCAACTCTTGGTGATTCGTTTATAATTCTACTTGCTGCTCTCTCTATATCTTGCTTGCAAACTGTTCCATGAATTTTATGAATCGACTTATTCATGTCATGTCGAATACGACTTACAACTTCTTTGATAACATTTTCCGCTATGATAGTAGATGCAGACCTAAGAACATATGCTGAAGGTGTTTTATCAGTCACGGGTGTACTGTCTGAACGCATTTCCATTAAAATCGTTTGTAAAGTGGCTTTGACAAATTTGGTCAGTATTTCAGAGCTTACATTAACCAGAATAGCTTCAATAGCCTTGAGTGGATCGCCAAACACTTCATCAGATGATCTTTCTGGTATTAGATACGTCTCTAGAATACGATGAACGAATTCTGAATGTTCCCGGAATCGTCTGATGTTACTGACAACCGCTGTTAGGTTAGCTGCCGCATTTGCTTCAAGTGTCTTCATATCACCACTGTCATCTGAAATAGCCTTGTAAAAATGAGCCATAGAAAGATTTGATATCGTCCCGTCTTCTAGCTCTGCCTGTAACCGTGTCACTATTTCAAGTATAAAATCAATCAAGTCATGTTTCGGTTCTTTAGGCATTGCTTTCTCAGCAGCAACACCCCTCTGGATACTCTCAAGACACGCATCAATGAGATCAATGGCGATCACTGAAGAGTCGTCCGAGTGTGGCATAGATGGAATAGAAAATGCTTTATCGTCCATCCTTCCCTTGGTGACACTTCTTCTCACATTATCTAGTGTTTCAACAACAAGTGTGTTGATGAATGAAATATTTTCGTGAGGCAATTTCGGTTCTTGAGGCATTGCGTTCTCTGCAGCAACACTCCTCTTGATATTCTCAAGACAAGTATGATCAATTACATCATTAGCGATCACTGAGGAGTCTTCCGAGTGTGGCAAAGATGGAACAGAAAATGCCTTATTGTCCATTCTTCCCTTGGTAACACTTCTTTTCACATTATCAAGTGTTTCAATAACAAGTGCATTGATTAGTGATAAATCGTCACTTGATAGTTTCTCAGAAAGTTGTTCTTCGCCTTGTTTTTCTAACACACACGTTTTGTATTTTTCTAATATAAGACAGAACATGCTTTCCGCGCAAGATTCACTGACTTTATCTTCCTTCAAACATTTAACTATATTGACAAGAGTTGGTTTGAAACGCTGAAACTCTTCTGGTAATGCTTTCACTAATGGATTTTCTCCAGACAGATCAGAAATTATTGTTGATGCAAGCGATGATATCATTTTTGGTGGTATTCCTTTTGAAGAAATTTCTTTACCTATTGAGTGAATTGTTTGCATGACGATGTGAGAAGCCACTGTGGATACGGATGGTGACGGATTCAGTGCAGGCACCGAAGTAATATTTTCAGTATGGCCACTCTTGACATCTCTCTGAATACCTCTAATGGTATTACTGACCACTTCGTTAGCTTTTTCTGATGTTGCTGTTGAGTCAATGATAACTTTGGTGACCTCTTTGAGCGCTTCGGTAGACAACACTCCACTGTCTATCTCTAGTTGTAGATTTCGAATAACTTCTTCAACGACGTCGTCGGCGACGATCTCTGTGCATGGTGTATGTGGAGACGATGATTCATCACCGAATGATTTTACCAGTTTCTTGCCGCATTCTATTAATTTTAACCCGAGGTCACGTGTTTCGTCGATCGTTAATTCCGTCTGTTCAGTATTATCGATAAAATATTGAATACGATGCAAAATATGTGTAATGTCTGGTGTGCTTGGTTTTGGTACTTCTTCAACCAATTTCGTGTTATCCTCAGTCATTACTTCCTTTTCAGCAGTATTATCCACGTTTTTTATCTTTTTTTTCAGTAAGTTTGACAATTCAGCTATATCATCTTCAGTCATTTCGCCAGTTTGAACTTTAAATGTCAATTGATCTAGTACGTTTCTTAGAAATGACGACAGTGTGTTTATAAATGACGGCGTTTTCCGACCTCTCGATTCTGAGGCAGTCAGGCATGCTTTAAGTGCTCCGACCATTTCTTGTATGAACGAGCTATCCAATGTACCATCCTGTAGATCTTTCAGTACTTCTTTCAGAGAATCTTTGACAACTAAGGAAGCAGCTAATGACGATTCTGATTTCACCGGGGATCTCATTACTCTTGCAACTGAAGAGGCTATTTCAAGAAGAACCTCTTGGCTAAGATCGTTAGATAGGATTTTGTCGGTTAAGACTCCGATATCATTTGCGGACATATCATTTATACCATCTACGCTCTCTATAACTTGTTTCAATTCTTGAAGGACGTTAACAAATACATCAACAAATGTTGGAGATACACACGGAACTTGTACAGCATTGATAACCGCTTCGGCAACATTCTCCATGTCTTGCTGTAGTGTTAGATCGCTCTCTACATTTTCTAATTTCAGTTTAGCTTTAGATATGACTTCTGTTACTATTTCAGCAGCTGTATTTGTATCATCAGATTTTGTATCCTGACAAATAGACACAGCTTCGTTACCAATTAGACTTAATGATATGCTTTCAATTTGGTTTAAGTCAAGATTGGAATGCGACAATCTTGTCGTTGCTTCGTGTACAATATCAACATTAATGTCCCCTAATTCTCCATTGGCTGCTTTGCGTTCCACTGTAAACAGTAAATCCTTGAGAAGTTCTGTAAATCGACTTTCGATTCCAGGCGTTTTCATGGTATTATATGTATAAACAATAGCAAATACAACTTGATACATTGCCTGAAAACCAATATCCCCTGACTGCAACTTTCCAAGTAATTCATGAAGCACATTTTGGACGTCTTCTTGTTTCTCGATATTACTAATATCCTGAGGCAGAATGTTTCTAGTTTCTTCTGTTACAGATGCTGCTAACTGTTGCACTTGTTCTTTTGTTAAACTCTCGTCCTCTAGGTCATGAATGAGCTTCTTCAATGTTGATACCATGAACTCATCTAACATAGCATCGCACACAGGTGAGTCTTCTCTTGGATCTGTTGCAGCCGATATTGTTCTTTGCAGTGTGGTATCAATATAAGCTTCTAGCGCTGAATCACTATCTGACGCAGTTTCGCCACTTTCACACCCAGCAACATTGTCCATCAGTGACACGGTTAATGAAGCAATATCGTCAGGATGTACACTACCAGTCTGCACGTCGCTTAGAATTTTACTGAGAGTGAAATCAACCATCTTCTTTGCAATGATTGATGAAGAACTTGCAGCCAAATATGGGCCTTCTGTTTCAGCTTCCTCTGGTACTTCAACAATCACATCATCTTGTTTGTCAGTTTCGGCAGATTGGATAATATCCATGGAGTAAGATGCGAGCTTCATAATTTCATCTTTACTAAGCTTACCACTATTTAGGTCATCTAAAAGTCTGAGAAGCAGCGTTTCAACAAACGTGACGGGACTTGTTTTATCTGAAATTTCTGGTGATCCAATGATTGCTCCAGCTTCAAGTTTGGCAATTTCAAGTTGAGATGCAACAGGTGTTAGTATATGCTCTGTTACTGGTTTTAAACTTGCTATAGCATCACATGAAGAGGGAAGTTCTCCTTTGATTTCCGTCTCATCGCAGCTGAACCGAACCGATTTAATGTTCGTCGCTAAAATATGAAAAAACAAGTACAATGTCAGTTGCACTTAAACAACATTCTGGACAAAAGATAATTATCGTGCTACGTTGTAAATTACACATTTGGCAGCAAATGAATTAATGAATATTTAAACTGATTGTTTTCTTTTATAAAGTTGTAAAAATAAGTAACTTACGAGTTAAACAATCCGAAGTTTACTGTTCAAAATATATTTATGTTAAACGTGTTATTTTTCTGATTGTAGGGAATGATTTAGCATACAAACATACCATCATTTGCTTCATCATGTTCAGCATCTAGCATGAGTAGGTACCGTGGATACAGATCCTGTAAACAAAATATGTTCAAGGCCAATGTAACACATTACGAATTTTTTAATAATATACACTGAACAAAATTTCTATCTGGTCTATTTTTTATACAATGTATTGCTGACTTATGACTTTTAATTTTAGGGGTTATTCTCTCTTTTGTTATGTTGATCTCTCGTAAATTTCAATTGAGTGTCAAAGCGGAAAACTATTTTCACAACAAAATTAATCGTACGACTATATTATTAATACGATGGTTTTTGCATTTAAAAAAATATGTTCACTGTTTAAAATATTAGTAAAACCCAAGTGACTAGTTAGAAAGTTTGTTCAGAAATTTACAATATAATGTTTTCCATAAATGAACTTTGGATACTACATAGAGAAGCAACAAAAACATTTGAAAACAGTCATACAACATTCGCAGAACTGGGCCTCCACATTTAGATTAAGATTTGGAATAAAATAAAGATGAGGAAGGTGTATAACTACAAGGAATTAAACCAGGCCCCGATCTCCCGAGCTAAATCTCAGAGATTTTTCTGAGACTGGATTCAAAATCGGTATCACAAAACGAAAACAATGAGCTTTTTCTCAGAAAATGTTCAAGAGATCCAAAGTGACAGTTGTCTCAAACTCGGGCTTTGGTCTGAGCAAAATTCTCAATATTGAGTTGAGATTTTTATTTGAGATGTTTTCATTCGGAGATCGAAGCCAGTTTAACAGTTAGCACGTCGTTCTTATAATTAACCATTGTATCTTCACATTAATACAATCGTCTTCTAAACAAGACTGGTATCACATGACAAATGTATTACAACATGGGGACACCGAGCACATTATATGTCGTTCGGAAGTATTCTAGATAGCGTTAATTCGCCATTTTGAAATTAATAAAATGAAATAATTGCAAGGTACATTTGTACAACATACTTACATTTTTAACTTTAGTAATGACATCACTCACTATGTCTCTGGCTTGTACTTGATATTCCAAATCATTCTGAAAACGAAAATATTAACACAAATATTGTAAGTGTAATCAATTCAACTTCATACGTTAACCTCATAAGACATTGTGTACTACATTTATGATGATCCGTTTGCTTCAAGCGTTTGTGATATATAATAAGGAGACCACAATAGTTCACAAACTGCTTGCATATTGTTAGACAAAGTAAAACTTACCACCGACTGATCAGCCACCATATCTACAGCATCATCTATTGCATCATTCAGCATCATCATGAATGCAGGATCGCCTTGTTCTATAACAACAAGTAAATGAGCATGGACAATATTGTTAAAGATAAAGAATGAACCCGAATGTTGTACGAGTATGTACGAGTATGTAATATAAAAGTAAGAAGATAACTTGCTCGCTGTGATGGTCGTTGTGTCGTCTGACAGTATTTCCGTTATGAATGAAGGAAAATGACCTTACCTGTATTCCTGTATTTCTAAACCAGTATTAAATTGTTCTGTTGCAAGCACCTGGCAATTCCACAAACTAACCACGGTAAGGGGGACAGTAAGAACAATATGTACATAAAACCAATCTAAATATTCTGTATAAACATGGTGTCAGAAGTTTAAAACTGGTGTGAATTTCTTGATATATTCTCACTGAAAGGAACATTAATTTAACTTAATTTTGATTCCAAGTGAATATAAACGGAACTTTTCTAAGATGGACTTAGCAGGTGTCCCGACACCAGTCATGGACTGGGATAGTGTCAATGTGCTGGAATCGTTCAGAAAATTTAGACAGCATGTAGAACTTATTTTCGCTGGTGCTTTATTGGATAAAACGGAAGAAGTTCAAATTACCTATCTATTGTTATGGGTTGGTAATAAAGGACGGGAGATATTTAACACTTTATCACTTACAGACGAAGAGAAAAAGTCAGTTAAATCTACATGTGATGCATTCCAGACACTGGTGCAGCCAAAGTCAAATCCGGTATTCGCGAGATTTAAATTTAATAATGAAATCCAAGGCGACACTACCGCAGAGCAGTATATAACTAGATTAAAAGTACTCGCTCAGGACTGCTCATTCGGTGCAAGTTATATAGATGACATGATCCGAGACAGAATAGTGTTCGGCATCAAATCTCAGAAAATTAGAGAAAGGTTACTCACCATTGGAGAAGATTTGACATTAACAAAGGCTATACAAATTTGCCAGTCATATGAGTATGCACAGGAGCAATTAAGAAACATGCAGCCAAGTTCAAGTTCAAACTTCAATTATGCAAGTGGTTCAGTTAACCATGTTGCCAAGACAAAACGTGGATCCCACTACAAGGATAAACCAAAATGGAAACAATCTACATATGAATCCGGTGCCGAAAAATGTGACCGATGTGGACAGAGCCACAACAAAGGACAGTGTCCTGCGAAAGGAAAACAATGCAATAAATGCAAGAAATGGAACCATTACGCAAAAGTATGCAAGACAAAGAATGTAAATGACGTAATTATACAGTCAGACAGTTCAGATTCTGAGTTATGCATTGACAGTGTAAAAACGGATTATCCCAGTGGCCAGGTTTTCACGGAAATGGAAGTAGGACCACGGAAACATAATATTAAATTCAAAATAGATACGGGATCGCAGGTAAACATTTTGCCTTTTCAGTTATTTCGTATGCTCGGTGTGAAAAGTGCACTCACTAATTCAAAAACTAAGTTGTCTGCATATAGCAATACTCAGTTAGATTTGAAAGGGGTCATTAAACTACCTTGCATACATAACAAATCGTCCCGCACTGAACAGGTTGAGTTTCATGTGGTGGAAACCACATCACCACCTCTGTTTGGGTTACAATCTTGCCTAGATTTTGGGTTGGTAAAGGTTACCTATTCCGTTGAGCAAGATATTTCTACGGGCAGTATGACTAAAGAGTCAGTTTTACGGGAATTTCCTGAGGTGTTCAAGGGTATAGGGTCAATTCCAGGAGAATGCTCTATTCAACTTTCCCCAGGGGCAGTCCCAGTAGTACATCCGCCACGTAAGATACCTGTAGCAATTAGAGATAGGTGTAAAAAAGAACTTGATAGAATGGTAGATTTAGGGGTCATTAAAAAAGTTGAAAAACCGACAGAATGGGTTAATAGTCTGGTTTGTGTCGTTAAGACTTCCGGAGCCCTACGTCTTTGTTTAGATCCGCATGACTTGAATAAATGTGTTCAACGTCCACACTACCCTATCAAAACAATTGATGATGTACTTCCAGAGCTCACTGAAGCCAAGTACTTTACAAAACTGGATGCAACTTCCGGTTATTGGGCAATTAAGCTTAACGAAAAAGCATCATTCTTGACAACTTTTAATACTTACTTCGGGAGATATAGATATCTCAGGTTACCTTTTGGATTAATATCGTCTATGGACATATTTCAAAGGAAAATGGATGAGTCATTTGAAGGGTTGTCAGGGGTTGTCATTATTGTAGATGACATACTGGTTTATGGCAAAACCAGAGAGGAACATGATAGAAACTTAAGGATAGTTCTTCAAAGGTCATTTGAAAGGGGCATCCGCTTAAATAAAGACAAACTAGAAGTGGGTCTTACAGAGGTCAAATACTTTGGTCACGTGTTGTCAGGAAATGGGCTAAGTGCCGATCCTGCCAAAATTTCCGCTATCAAGGACATGCCTGCTCCAGAAAATAAGTCAGAGCTGCAAACCGTTCTTGGGATGGTCAATTATTTGTCCAGATTCTGTCCGAAACTGGCACAGGTTACCAATCCCATGAGAGAATTGTTAGGCAAATCAGTGGAATTTTACTGGGGCAAACCCCAAGCGGAAGCTTTCAGTAAGGTTAAAGAGTTAATCACTCAGGAACCCGGTCAGGTATTATGTTATTATGACCCAGATAAACCATTGATTCTGCAAACAGATGCTAGTAGGTCAGGTCTTGGGGCTACTTTGTTACAAGATGGAAGACCAATAGCCTATGCTTCCAAATCACTCACTGCTAGTGAGAAGAATTATGCCCAAATAGAGTTAGAAACTCTAGGTATTTTGTTTGGACTTAAGCGTTACAATCATTGGGTCTACGGTAGAAAGGTTACAGTAGAAACTGACCATCTTCCACTAATTCCTATTTTTAAGAAGCCGCTATATTTAGCACCTGCCCGCTTACAAAGAATGATGTTGCAAATGCAACGCTATGACATACAGGTCACTTTCCGTGCTGGAAAGCAAATACCAGTACCGGATACCCTGTCAAGAAAGTCAGTTAATGACACATGCCCAGGGTTATCGGATAATATAGATGTCCAGGTTAATATGGTTATTTCTAGCCTGCCTGTAAGTGACAGAAAACTGCAGGAGATATGTGCAGAAACAGAAAAAGATGAACAGTTGTCAGTTTTGATAACTGTAATAATGGCTGGGTGGCCAGTCTATAGAAAGCAATGCCAACCTGAGGTTATTGATTTCTGGAATTACAGAGATGAACTCTCTGTTGTTAATGGCTTGATTATGAAAGGTCAGAAAATTGTAATTCCCAGGGTGTTAAGGTCAAACATGTTAAAAGTAGTACACTCTGCTCATTTTGGAGTGGAAAAAACCCTGAGAAGAGCACGTGATCTGATATTTTGGCCAAGAATTTCCAATGATATTACACAGATGGTACTAGATTGTCCTATTTGTTTAGAGTTCAGAAGCTCTAATCCCAAGGAACCATTACAGTCTCATGAAATCCCTAAGTACCCATGGCAGATTGTTGCCAGTGATTTGTTTACATGGGGTAACAAGGAATACATAGTAGTGGCTGATTACTACAGTCACTATTTCGAGGTCAAACAGTTATCCAATATGAAAAGTTCATCGGTGATAAACCGCATGAAGGGTATATTTTCAAGGCTGGGTATACCTGAGAGGTTAGTTTCTGATAATCAGACATGTTATGCATCTGAGGAATTTGCACAGTTTGCAAAACATTGGGATTTTCAACATGTTACATCCAGTCCTCACCATAGTTCCGGAAACGGATATGCAGAAGCTTACGTAAAAATATGTAAGCGCATTTTTAAGAAAGCAAAATCAGATGGTAAAGATCCGTACATTGGACTTTTAGAGTACAGATGTACACCCCTGAACATAGGATACACTCCTTCCGAGTTATTGATGGGTAGACAATTACGCTCCATTCTTCCAACAGCAAAGGCTAATTTAATGCCTCGCCACATTTCCCCTAAGGTTGTAGAAACAAAGTTAGGAAACTGTAGAAAAAGGGAGAAAGGGTATTATGATAAAAGTGCAAAACCACTTCAATCACTTGATCTGGGAGGGTCAGCACGGGTCCAACAACAGGATAAAACCTGGAAACCAGCTGAGGTCATAGACAAATTAAATGACCGCTCCTATGTTGTACGTACTTCAGATGGTGCTACATACAGACGTAATAGGCGCCACCTAATTAAATCAAATGAGTGCACACCAGTAACACCGGATATTGAAATAACTGAACAGTCAGAAAATGAGAGCAATCCCTGTTTGGAACCTCAATCACCAACTTCCATGTCCGAGAAAATTCGGCCAGATAATAATAGTGCTGATAAGACATTGTATAGAACACGATACGGGCGATTAGTGAAGCCAAGGATTATTGACTCAGTGTGAACTCATTAACTCATGAATGTTAACATCCGACAGCATTGTTTATGTAAATAAACATTCATTGAGAGAAATATCGTGAGAATTGAATTTCTACCTATGAGGGTTAAATAGACTGGACGATATCCAGTAATAAATAAAATTGTATAAACCATTCTTTTGATATGATGTTGATTTAAAGAAAATACAACAGAGACAATTATTTACAGTTGAATACATGATACCGTTTATTTTAGAAACAGATTTGATTACTGAATATTTTAATAATGTAAACATTGTATGTTTTGTTTCATTTATAAAAAGGGAGATGTTGTGTTATGTAGCCAGTCTATTTTCTATACTGACCAGCACTATGTATACCTTTATACGATCTGTGAGAATCACTCTATCACACAGCTTCCATGAACTAGTAGTATAATTATTAAACCTGTAGCTTTTCATATTATATGGTAGTACAATTAAAGTAGTAGAAATCATTATAAGTGTTGTTCTACATTACACCATATACATAACGAAACAATGATTATATCTTTTTGAAATATCTTTGTAACTAGAAATGTGTCCACAGGACACTGATGCCACCACTGTACTTGCTCTTGTTCAACAACTGGTTAAAAGGGACCGGAAACCCCAGATGCACAATTTCTCATGCTGATGCACATTCCTATAAAGTTTCGAAGAATGTAGACCCAACAGTTCAGGTGATATGAATGACAACAATATATTTTATCGGACGGTCGGGAAGTTGGCGTATTATATTCCGTCATGCTATCTCGGGACTACCCTGGAAGGTCTTTAATCACTTACTGTTTCTCTTGTCCGGTATTTCAAATGTACGGAGCACATCCTGTAGCTTCCATGTACTTAGGAATGTCTTCTTCTCTGACCTCTTCCTCTCTGTAAAAGTTACATCATACCACGAGCTTTATAATTGTTTTGTTACATTCAACGTATTATTAATTTAAAATGTATATTATCATGTGTGATGTTATTCTTTCTTAATGATATAACTGTGATAAGGTTACTAGCTGCAATACTTTTGAATACAAAAACGCAATTGCTGAGTTCGCCAAATAGACCAAACCTTTACAACACACAAATATATTTCCTTGTTCGTTTATTGTCAAATTTCCATTTTTTACTAGACCAAATTGATTTTTACCAGACACGTCTTGTGATCAGACACCGTTTGCAAACTCTGCATTTTTAATACTATTTAGTATTTATAATGATTATATAAATTTAACTCTAATTAAACATTTAACTGAACTTATATGTCACGGTATTAAATAGTCTGGCGTTCTCAGTTTGTACTAACTTTTGATAAAGACATAATACATTTCGTTGTTCCGGAGAAAGCAACTTGAAGACAATACCTTTTCTTTTTGTCCATATTCTGTAGTCACCGGAAGCCAACTTTTCATCCAGACGCTTGAAGTAATGTTCATCTCTTTTGTGTTTCTCTTCACGTGTCGTCTGCTTCAGTTTCTCAATCTTTTCTACATGTATAGAATGTTTGAAATTATCTTGAAATACACATTTGATCACTTGTGACACCGATATAGATTTACGATTTTTATATCCTTTTTGGTTGGACAATCATTTTTTAATCATACATCAAGTTGATCGTCTGTGCTTTGGGTGACCGTTTTATCTTACACCCCTTTTTGATATCTACAATTTTAATAAATGAACTAGATATCCGCCATTGAATTTGATATCAACAATTCGGCTCATTAAGTCTGCAATTCACATACAAGATGCCTACCATTCGAGTTTTTGTAGATATCTTATAATTCAAATCGTGAAGTCGATTATTTGAAATTATTGAAAGTATTTTTGTGTAATTTCAGGACTAGAGATCTGCAAATCGAAAGTTAGATACCTAGCATTCTAACAGCTCAAATCTTATTTCGAACAATTTGACGTGCCTATGAAGATACATCGGGACCTGTCACTTATTTCGAATGAAGGTTGTCAACTAAGTGAGGTTCGACTGTATTTAGTATTGAAATGGGAGATATCAAGAATTCATTGTATGACATATGTACGGTAGGTGTCTCGTGTCAAGTGGTATTTACATTGGTACCACCTACTTTCAAGTTTGTCTCTTTTCTTGTTTATCGTATGTTCCCAGTTATTGATACTTTTCGCTCTTTCGTCCTCTTCCTGTTTTAATAAGTCATTGTTTTTCTCCAGCATCAACGTTTGGGCTTCTTTTCGTGCATTCCAATTCTCCATACACTGAAATAAGGAACGATAACCGTAGATTTAATTTTTGCGCAGAAATTCTGAGTTTTCTCCCTTTCAATACTATAAAGCAACCACACGATTAATGCTTTGACATGCGTGTATCTTAAAAAGACACACTCGTCATGAACTATTTTACCATTTTCATATACAGTCAACACATGGTGGAAGCCATTAATATCTTGTCAATGGTCGATACTGATTGCCTGATCAAGAGTTCAAAGCAATACTCAAGTCTGGCATTATTAATATAATCCGTGTTTTTGAATGGTAAAATACATTTGATATATCAACATGACTTGTTATACCTTCAATTCAGCTTGTATCTTGCTCTGTGTTTCTCGATCCTCCAGTAATCGTGTCCTCATCCTGTCTCGGTTCCTCCATCTCTTCATTAACATCAGGTTTCTGAGTTCACTCTAAGATGGCAAAATTACGTAAAGTATAATTATGTTCATGCCATACAAATGACGTCATGTACAATATTAAGGCATTCAACAGGGACATTTGACATAAGTATCGAGTAAAAAATAAAAGATAGAAATAAAAAGTAAAAGACCAAAATGAAGCATGAAATAAATATAATATTTGTGTGTTTTGGTGTAAAATGGAGTTATTTGACCTCGCGAGAATTGACGCCACTCCTGAAAATATTGCGTCCGCTGCTCACTCGGTGAAAAAAACCGTAACATACACATATCCTCTATATGTTTGACTTAAGGAATAGACTGAATAGAAATACTGGAATGTGTACACACCTCGTGTTGGTTTTTGAACACTGCACTCTGACGTCTCTCTGCCTCCTCTCTTTGTTTACGTTCACGTCCACTCATCTCCTCACGTATTGCTTTCAGACGCTTCTCTAACGTACATGCTTTATCATTGATGTGTGTCTTTATTCTATAACAACAAGATGACAGTGTTGTGTAACATTACATTATAAAGCTTCTTTGCTGACGTTTTATATTCCATAAGGCTGACGTATGTGTGTTAATTTTTTTAAATATGCTAATTCACTTGAATCCTAAACGTTTTACCTAATTTCAATCAAAAACAACAGAAGATTTTTACAGTAGCGTATGAGAAACTATGTGTAATGGTACTGGTGGGTTGGCAGTTTGACCAGTGTATATATACATGATATTATCCGTATACGAACGTTTTGATGACCACATATTATATGTAAAATCACTCACTTGTTCAAATCTCGTTCTCTCTGTTGCTGAAGCCGTCTGCGCACGAGACTACCACGTGATATCTGTTTGTCCGGGTTCACTTCTCGTCTGTGATCGGAGGAATGCGTGAGTCGCGCTTCAAGCTAAATGATGTATGACAAACATATTGAAATGACGTATATTTTCATAAATATACAATTACTGATATATATCTGAGAAGGCATATAATGGGCACACATTAAACGTTCATCTATCATACACACGACAGTGACACATTGCCGTATTTTCCTGCATGATTTGTATTGAAACAGGATTAATTTAACAGTGAAATGTATCAGGACAACGTAAACGACCCAAGTGAGACTCCAACTCAAGATCCAGGTATCTTTGGCCTGGTTCTATGCCGTCTGAGGTACCAGGTCCCGTATTGACAGAAAAGTGCTTACTTATAATCAAATTTGTAAATTCATTCAAATTACATAAGATTTCCATCCAATTATATTCACAATGACAATTCAAGGGAAATTTCAACTCATGTTGACTTTGCACTCAAATATTGACGATAATCTGTGGCATACTTAGTACTTGAGACTGGTTAGTGAATACATATCATGACATCTTTGCTCAGTGAAAACCCCATATGATTTCAGTGTGAGGAAATTATCAAAATAAGTTTTTTTAACGGAACAGACAGAGCATTATCCCCTTTCAAGTATCTTCAAAACGATATTACTGGATTTTCAACAGAAACAGGACAAACCACTTTCCAACAACAATATCGCCATGTCATCATTACAAGAGACGCCGTAACAATTTGTTTAAGAATTCTCCTCCAGCTACTAAACTGTGCGCGAATATAATGACAGTTTTATTATTCTCAATATGAGTGATATTTTCTCAATACAAATACACAACCGTAGTGAAAGGATTTTGTAATCAGACAAAGTATGATACAAAACAGGAAGCAAGTCGCAAAATAGCAGAATAACTTAGAAGTGTGTTTAGTTTATGATCGCATTGTTCATAAATACATGAATTTGATACTTAAATATTCAGTAACAAATCGGAAAGATAAATATTCGAATACGCCTGTTAAAATAATTATCACTGACAATCATGAACTGAATGCTTCACAAAGTGGAAGACAATTTCGCGTGTATGGACAGATATCGATGTCCAAGATATTACGGATCGCGACTTCGTACTGTAACTGACAAAGGCTTGATAAAATTCGATAACCTAGAACATACCTCCTCCTTTCTTCCCTTGGCGATTTCCAGGAAATGTATGTGTCTGAGATACTGTCTGTATTGGTTGAACTCTTTTAGAGAACAAAGAATTTTGCCGTCACCCGATAAAAATCCTCGCTTGATAAGATGGCGACGCATCAGTTGTGTATTAAAGTGGAATCGAAGATGAGGGTCGTGTAGGGGCTGGTATTCATTTGATATGTACTGACCGTTTGGGTCCCGTAGGTCGAAATCATACTCTTGTTTGCACCGATGTTTCTGGAAACGGAAATCAACAAACTATTGTTCAATATAGAAAGTAATAAAAATGTTCCTACCGTTTATCAGTGAATAAACTATAGGTAGGAGTTTGGATGTGCAATAATTCGTTCACGAGTGCGAATAGTAATAGATAATACTACGGAATACCGGTGGGGACATTCACACTCAATCATTTCTCTCCTAGGAAAGTCGTGATTTTAAGATTTCAACTTCAAGATTTCATAACATTGAATTCGAGATTATGCGATACATCGACTTCACGAACTCACGATTCCATCTTCCCGGGTTCAATATTATGAATTCGTGAAGTTGAAATCGTGAATACGTGAATCCTTAAAGTGGATTTGACTTTCCTAAAAGAGGAATAATGAAAGAAAAGTATGCTCTTTTGTGTTTCTAGAATCTGTGTAGATAAAACAATCATTGTTTATTTTCAACTGGATTAATGTGCATTTTGTATCTATAGCTACTTTAATTCTGTTAGATTTTACAAATAAATTGTAATTCTACAGAAGGAAAACCTAAAATGCGGAGTCTTTCACGTTGAGACAAACTGGTATGTTATTAGTTTTGTGTGGTCTACGTTCTATAGTTTCCAGAGTTATAATGTCTTTCCTGTTCCTAAGGGACCAGAATGGCGAAGCATACTCTAAATTAGGTCTTATGAGTGATTTGTATAATGTCAAGAACATTTTCTTGGACATAGATGTGACAGTTTTCATAATCCTAGATCTCTTCGATGTTTTCACCTTGTTATGTATATGTTTGTCAAGATTTTAGAATCTCGTCAAATAATATTCTTAGGTCTTGATCTGTATTCATGAACTGTATTTTTGGAGGAATCTATTATCCAATTGACGTCAGATAAATCGAATGTATAACCTCTGGATTGACCTTAATATGCTTCGTGCGAATGTTCTTGAAAGCTCTAAAATATGTCCTGCAAATAGGTTATTGCTATTGGGAAATATCATAAAGATCTACTAAAAATAGAGCTAGCAATATATTCAGTTTTACGATCTACAACAACAAACAGCTCTATACTTGTACGGCTAGACCTATGCGACTTTTTGGTTTATGCCTGTCGCTGTGTCAAATAAGAATCTAGGCTAGTTTCAATTGAAGATCTATATGAATGACCGAAAAGTGAAAATTGAGAATCTACGTAGATCTACTATAATTCTACATCTTTCGCAATATGAGGAAACATAACTTTTCTATATATTTTCTAATTCACTCACCATTGCGCTCTGCTAACGAGAGCGAGAGCTACAATTTAGCTGAGTCGAGGGCGTGTCGGGAATCTACGCCGGGAAAAGGTAGCCTTAGACATTTATAGAGCTAGACAACTACATTTACTTACAGGTTCTCCGAGTTTTGTGGTGTAGAGAACGACCGATCCTTTAGGATTCTGCATCATCGGAAGTTTTGCATCGAGTGATATTGTTGTCCATACCGGTAACCCATCGCCTGCTGGAATACAGTCAATCCTATCACCAGTTGTCTTCTGGCGCCGGTTCAAAGTCAGTCGTTCCATATTCGACATCTTATTTAGCTTTATTATTTGTACATTTATTTTTGTAAAAATACATCGTTACATGATTGAAATAAACGTTATGTCCAGCGCTACGTTACTTCTAGCGCTTCTTCAATACTGACGTCATTATGTTGTGACGTCGCCACGTGGATTGCATTTTAGCGCCTTTTTGGTTAGGACGTCCAGTTTGACGTTAGATCGATACACAATAAATAGGGGGCATGGATCTAGATGGCATTATTGATGTCTTAATCAGTTGTCGATGTAGCGTACTACGTGCTTTGAGAAGCATTCGTTATATATTCCATCACAGGCGCTGCAAGTCATTGTCTGAAAATAATTGATTATCCTAGCTAAGTACGCGTGTACTCTGAACGAGAAAATATCGGTTGCTGAACGACTTTGCTTATTGGTTATTGGAATGTAGGGGGAACTTTCTAATAGGTTGCTATGGTTTTTTCATCACTGATTAATGTATTTTGTCTGTGTATGTTTGTCTGTGAGTAGGGTAGGCCTACAAACCTAGTTTAGTTTACATGCTCTTACCTCAACTAGAGCGCTTAATTACCCAAACAGTAGAGCTATGTAGATCTAGACATATGTACCAGACTACTCACAAACAGTGTGATGGTAATATTAGTGATATTAGATCAAGTGTGTGAATTTCGGATTCTACCTATATTTTATTTCAAATAATACAGAGTTTCGAATAGCCAATTTCAATTCGACTTGCCTAAGAAGATGCATCGGGACCTGATCATCATTCCGGAAAATGCCAAGGTTGTCGAAGAAACGAGGTCCGACTGAATTATATGTCTTAATTATTACTCTAATTAGTGTATCCTTAACTAATACAGCAACTTGTAGGCCTACTAGGCGTAGGCCTATATATAATCAATTCAAAAGCTACTAAAGTATAAATGTGTTAGGGAAAGTTTGCAGATTTTGCTAATTACTTAAACATGTTTGTAATGAAGCCAATATGCTTGCGTGAACCAGTCTAATGTCGTTTTTCGGCGCATATGTACTGACATGGCTTTGCTAATTGTATATCAGTGTTGTGTAAACCAATCAAATCTTGTACACGTTAACCGCTAAATCAATTTCTCTTCAACCTCACAACGTTTGTAACCTTGACGAGGATTGGTTAACCTTTCGATAAAGGGTACGTTACCTTACCAAAATCCACTGAATTTCGTTGAATTTACAGAAATTCATTTTGGATCTGGAGTGACCAGCAATCGTAACATCGCGGCATTTTCTATGTTGCACTACAAATCTTAATCTTCAAATTGCGCCGACCATCTTTTTTCAAGATATTTCTTGGTATCAATAAAATTACTTATGATATAGCAATGTATGCGATTACACCACATTGACACTTTACAATAACAGTAAACCCCATTTAAAGACCACCTCGAAATTAAGACCAAATATTTTCATAAGACTGTATTTCCATGGACTTTTTAATTTTAATTGTTCATCCATATTTTACCCCGATAATCCGTTCACCTCACAACTAACACATTTCTTCATATTATTACATTTTATTTCGGTTTCATTGTATAATAATCAACAAGTTAACGTGAGGGTAAAACATAATGTATAACAAATAACATTTGTACCAATAAACAATAAAACACCGCGGATTTGTTAATTTGTCTTGGTTTTGTAGATTAACCAATAGAGGTGAGTGATGACGTCATGATGCGTAACTCTAGAGGCACGAGATGTGTTTCCCAGGCATCATTTATCTTCATGTTTTCATCAGATAATGATACGTTTTATGTCAGGAATATAGCGAGAACCTGTCACTTCTAGGTTGAGAAACCAGTACAATCCCTGTGGATATGAATTACGATGCACCGTTTACGGATTCATTGACTGTTACTTGATTAGTTTGTGCATTCAGTGTAACATCGCAATGCACACTAGTCTCGTTCACAGTACGTAATGCCCATTATTTCTATCATAACACTTCGAAAACTATTTCAGTCTGACAGTAAGCACTACTTGCCGCATATGGCAATATGAAAACGAAGAGACCATATGTAGTAAACATGTTTTCCTGCTTGCAACTATTGACGTCACTTACAGAAGAGGTTGTTAATTCCATAGCAACACTCATTTACTTTCAGACCATGACAGACGATCTTAAGAGTTCCGTCCATACTGAACACATTGCTTATTGTGTCTGCTATGTCATGTACAAATATGCGTCTCTAGTTACTTCTTCTCTATAAAATTGAACTCAGCCAGTCCTCTGTCCTCATTGAAACGCTGAAATGTAGATGTATATCCGAGCTTCCTGATTGGCATGTTCACGTGGTATCTAAACACTTCTTCAGCAAGATGGTTAAAAAGAATTCGTTTAATTTCATTATTGTTAACTACCGATGTTAATTCGTCTAAGTAACCACGACAAAATATGTCTTGCATGTCGTTCGTCAATTCTTCTAAATTGATATGTATTCTATTAGGCGTCTTTGAAGTGTAAACATTGTGCGACTTCCGGTTGTCTATCTCACACTTCCGGTTGTCTGTCTCACACGGTAATATGTTGATTGCGTTGGAGACTAATCCATCTTCTTGCTGAAATAATGAAGGACACATAAAACCAGGATACTATTTTTGTTTATCGTAAAAATATAATTTATGCAAACAAGTCCATATACATGTATATAACTCTGAATTGTTACGCACAATATTCTACAAGTAAAAGATGAAAACTATCAATATTGTACTCATTTACTTTTTCGTTTGGTACCTAAACAAACATGAAATGCATACAGTAAAACCCCAATAATAAAACCACCATTGGGCCCCTTGAAAACTGGTCTTAATAACGAGGTGGTCTTAGTATGGAGATTGAATATAGAGCAAAACAGTGAAAAATTGTTCGCAATTTTTAGGTGGTCTTATAGTGAGGTTTTACTGTATTTCATTAGTTAAAACATTTATATATAAAATTATATGCATTATCAAAAATGTTTCCTCCAATGTAGCAACAGTTGTAAGAGGCCAGTTCAAATAGTTTACGCTCAGTTGGGTCAGATACATCGTTAACCATTGACAGTGAACTATACGAGCACGAATTATACCAACCACCCTACACTCCAACGTTTGTTATTGTACCATTTAATGAGCCTTTAAATGAAAGTAAGAAAGTGCAATGAATTAAAAAATGACATAAAGGTCACGTTTTGTGACCTACAAACAAATATATGCACCATTAATCATGGTATGTCAGAGCAATGTGATGGACTGGCACGTAGTCGTTAAGATTCAAATCATATTCAGTCAACCTAATCATGATATTAAGGTTCCTAATGGATTTTTTTTAAGTTTTCACATTCAATAACCGTGACGCTTACACTGTCAAATATAAATATAGTAAATTGGATTTTAAAAATATATTAAATTGGATTTTAATGCAAATGTGGTATATACAGTGAAAGCTCATTTAAAGACCATCTCAGTAATAAGACAAATAAGGGAATCGCAGAGGTCGAGGGGCAGGCGTATGACTCCTGATCCGAAGATCGTGCATTCGAGCCCCGCGATGAACTCACAATCCATAAATTTGGCGCGTGTACTGGATGGTAGCCAGGCAGCAGTCAGCGAGAGTGATTAGTATAAGTTGTAAAACCTTGTCTCACAATCGATGTAAAATAAATAAATAAGTTAAACTAATAAGACCGCCTCAAAATTAAGAACACAAATTTCAAGTCCATTTTCACTGTTTTGCTGTTTATTCAACCTCAATATTAAGACCATCTCAATGATCTCAAGGGTGGCCATACTATTGAGGTTTTGCTGTACTTTAATACTGTATGATCTCTTATACTTGTTAGTCAAAAGACAACAACAAAAATTAATCTTTATAAATTTACTACAGCAGGTAAATTAGAACAATATTATCATAATAACAGATTGCTTCAAAACAGATATAAATGACAATAAGCTTATTACGTTCTTCTAGTGTGCATATCATGCAGTTCAACAAGTAGTACAAATTAACATCAAACTTCACATATCATCCAGTCATCGGCAAGTGTGTTCAGAATCAGTTCATGTATCTGGCTCATCTGAACATAAAATGTTTGAATTGGCTTCATCCAGTATTGTTGTTGCATTTATTTGCTATAACATCTCTAATAAGAACCATTGCAATGTATAACCGATTGAAAATATTATTTTTTTTACGATATTACTAACAGACAAAACTTGTAAAATTGCCGATTGTTAAAAAGATGGATTTTTTTATAATTTTATGATATACAAAAATCTTTCTTCAACAAATACGGATGAATACATTATGAGTTCTTTCTTTGTTAATGCATGTTTATTGATGTTTTAACTATAGGAAATATATTTTTCATTTTTGTTTTGGTAAACGAATGAACAAAAAATGAGCATAATATTTCTTTAAAGAAAAGTAAAAGCAAATATGACATACCTCTACTTTTGATACAGCAAGCACTCTATACTGCTTGCCCAAACCACCAATGATCCTGTCCCCTAGTTGTCTAAACACTCGTCCTGTATGTGCAGACTTTAACATGTTTCCTTTCTATCGATCCCTACGTCTTTCTAGCACAACTATCAAAACTATTAATGAATATATTCACTTCGCGTACTTACACAATCAATCGGCTTCAACAGTTGTTTAGCGAATTGATTATACAAAATGTAACAGAAATATCCGTGTGTCTCTTATATGAACTCGTGTTTCACTTTAGAGAAGCTAAACAGCTTGTCTATATATATATACCCTCCCAACCGTTCCTCAAGACACGACTCATTACACAGAACGACCTAAGCAAATCATGTCCGCTAGTTTCATTCTCTCTCACTCTTCCTTTACGTGCAATTACTGGCGAGAATGTTCATCCTTTCATACGATAATGTTCGTATCGTAGTCAATAGAATCGATTATTTATTTCTAACTGCGCCGATAGTGATTTTTTTAAATGGAAGGGAAATATGTTGTTTACAAACACATTCCGTGTACAAATAACTCGACAAAAACGCATGTTTACGGTCTTGTTTGTGAATGCTATTTATTTTAGAGTGCATAGCGTAAACAATAATTCGGCAGAAATCAGCATTGGGATGTTCTACTTCAAACTGGTTTATTTTAACATCGATTGTGAAATAATGTCTTAAAACCTTAACCCATCACTCTCGATGACCGCTACATGGGTTACACACCACCAGAACATGCGCCAATTTCAGGAATTGTGAAGTTCGTGATATCAAACACCACTCCACGCTGGACTCAAACTCTCGACCTCGGTATCAGGAGACCGGCGCTTCACACCCCGACCATTACGCCTCCCATGCTAATACCTGCATGTATACTCTTAAACGTTTGTGCAAAAGGAAGACATCCTACACAGCCAGATCATGTAAAAAATGACCATTGAAGTCCGGCATGAAAAATCACATACAAACTACTCAGATACCACAAACCACCATTTGAATAAATCTTTGACTTGGTAGCAAGACAGCAGTATTCATGTCGGAAGAATATAATACATCATTAAAATAATGATAGTAAGTTATGTATTCTTTGCCAATGGAAGTTTAATAAGATTTATCGAAATGTCGACTTAATTACATTATAGCTTATAACCTTTGTGCAGGTAAAGGCAAATTTAATATTCACTGACATGGGTAAAGCGTTAAGTATAATTGTTTTGTTTGAAAGCTCATTCCCTCCTGATAATTTACCAATAACAATGGAAAACAATCATGAAACACAAGTTGATACATTCGTTGTAGCTCGTATGTGATACAAATAGAACCCTCATTGATGAAACACAGAACAGAACACACCTACACTGGAGACTCGTAGGGACATTACATCGTACACCTATGAAATATTAATGTGGTGCTTTAAGAATAGTGTGTTACGTATGACACGTGCCCTGGCCTGTACCAGCGGTGCTCTTTGACAAATTGCAGAGAGTTCGAAATGTGCGGTGCAAGTGACGTTACTTATTTCAGCTCAATGACAACAATAGTACTACATATGCTCGTGTTATACAGTCGGACATCGTTCATTCGAATTTATAATAAATAAATAATACATAGTTTCGAATAGTCCATTTCAATTCGACGTGCCTATGAAGATACTTCGGGATCTGATATTTATTTCGGATGAAAGACGTATTCGGATAAAAGGTTGTCGAATAAACGAAGTCCGACTGTACTATCTTACCAGACAAGCTATGTTTAAGAAACATCGTCTGCAATGGTGAATGTACTGACTTCGAAGTTGTATGTACAAAAGCTAGGGTTGCCCGATTCAAGTTCATATATAAGACAATTAAAATACATTAAAACCTCAAAAATGCGACCATCCTTGGGACCCTTGAAAACAGGTCTTATTACTGAGGTGGTCTTCATATTGAGGTTAAATTAAGAGCAAAACAGTGAACATGGACTTGAAATTGTGTTCTTAATTACGAGGTGGTCTTATTATTGAGGTGGTCTTTAAGTGAGATCTGACTGTAGTGGAAAAACCTTTCTCCCGTAAGAAGTTTTACAAACCAGTACACGAGCCTATAATTCAGGTATTGATAAGATCGTTGTTCAACTTCTCCCACGGTTTGAAAAACATTTTACATGGTTATGGTAAAAACAAACAAGGCAAATTTCACGAAAGTGTTTCATTAATTTTCTCATCGAAGATACTCGAATATTCTAGGGCGCTGTTTCACATCCAGTCATTTATATTTTGTTCATCAATGATTCCCTCTCCAGTAGAATGGTAGATCATCATCTAGCTAATTGCCTTGAATGTCAGTTGCCGTGAAAATAAACATATTGTATAGATGTTACTGGTACAGTGAATGTCAGGGTTATATGTAAGAACGTGATGATCACAGCTGACCTTCACGTACATTGGTAGTAAACGTCACACCACAAACTCACTTATATTCGTGTACTCCCTGACATGATATATGTTTTGTATGTGGTGAGTTATGTGTCTACATATCTATACGTCGCAGTAACTTGACAGAATGTTGCGGGTTATGTTGATCTAACGTTAATGGATTTTGTGCTGGAAATGTCAGAACGCTAGGGCGTTATGCAGCATAGTTAAACCTCAATAATAGTACCACCCTTGGAACCCTTGAAAACTGGTCTTCTTATTGAGGTGGTTTTACTATTAAGGTTTTATAATGAGCAAAATAGTGAAAATGGACTTGAATATTATGTTCTTAACTTCGAGGCGGTCTTATCATTGAGGTGGTCTTATTATTGAGGTGTTCTTTAAGTAATGGTTTACTGTATTTATATACGACACATACTGTACACAAAAAATGTGAATAATTACAGTGGAATCTTAATGGCAAGACCAGCATGGTCCTGAAGAAAGTCGGTCGTAGTTGTAAGGTGATCTGGTTGTCAAGTTGAAATATTGAAGAATATTAAAGCACGTCTATGAAGACACGTTCTTAATTAAGTGACTGTTTCTGTATATAATTGTTACCGGTCGTGGACCTTAGATTTGTCATAAGAGTATAACCTCTACAGAGCAATACATTGTGAGAGACACGAAGTTGTTGTTGAGAGGTGGATGCTATAGAAAGGTCAAATTGATTTTCTTACCACATGAAAAATTGATACTGTTGTTAAAGAGAGAATGTTGCTTTAGAGAGGCTGGAAGGAATCTAGCTTATATCTGAATATTTTATTACGTGATAATATGTTACATTATTAAAACAACGCGTTGTAACGTAACTTGATTCCACATACGTGTTATTGTTGAGCTACCTTATATAACAACTTGCACAGTAAGACCTCAATAATTGACCAACTTTGGAACCCTTGAAACTGGTCTTCTTATTGAGGTGATCTCAATATTGAGGTTGAATATAGGGCAGAACAGTGAAATTGGACTTGTAATTGAAGTGGTCTTTCATTGAGGTTTTACTGTAATTGCATTCACGCCTTACTAGCATGGATCGTACATGAAGGAAACATTGCATCTGTGTGATTGACACTTCTTATATATTCTTTCTTCGACTTGATCAATTTTCGTCTACAACATTGCTTTTTTGTCGAACGTGTTAACATACTTGTATCGGTTGATAGATCTAGTCCAATGCTGTTCATTCACCGAGTTCATCAGTCTGACTGCACGTTCGTGAAGAGAACAGTGAATCCAATATGTCCTGTTCATGCTACATAACTTGTATCCATCAAAATTACATCCTATAGAAGTAATGATGCTGGTATTTGAATCAGTAAACTTAGAAATTTGATTCTGAACTGTCCCGAGTTTGAATTTATTGGTAATTATGACGACTTTTTAAAGTACAGTAAAACCTCACTTAAAGACCACCCAATAATAAGACCACTTCAAAATTAAGAACACAGTTTTCAAGTCCATTTTCAACCTCAATATTAAGACCACCTCAATATCAAGACCAGTTTTCAATGATGGCCTTATCGCTGAGGTTTTACTGTACCTTGTTAGAGTCTAATGGTATATCATTTATACGTACAAAGAAATCTTAAACTAATTTGAGAATTTGATGTACTATCATAATATTACAATAAAACCTCACTTAAAGACCACCTGAATAATAAGACCACCTCACAATTAAGTACACAATTTTCGAGTCCATTTCCCATGTTTTGCTCTTCATTCAACCTCTACATTAAGACCACCTCAATATTAAGACCAGGTTTCAAGGGTCCAATGGTGGTCTAATTATTGAGAGTTTACTGTATAGAAGCTAAGACAAAGTCTACGTACTTCGACTGTCACAAAGTTGAGACATTTGAAAACGCAGTTTGTCATTTTGTACAGTTTTAAATACGCAACATGGATGAACTTCAGTGATATATGTACTAGCTTACTGTTCGTTTAAAACATAGGAGTAAAACAACAGGACCAGATAATTTAAAGAAAATAAAATGTTATACAGTTGTTTGATCAACGCCATTGAATAACAGATACTAAGTCAATTCCAATAGCTTAATGATTAATATATGTTTATAAAGATAGTGTAGTAACTTATTCATTGTATTGCATTTTCTCAAAAAAAACAACAGTAAAACCTCACTTAAAGACCACCTCAATAATAAGAACACAATTTCCAAGTCCATGTTCACTGTTTTGCTCTTAATTCAACCTCAATATTCAGACCAGTGTTCAAGGGTCTCAATGGTGGTCTTATTGTTCACATTCATAAATTGTCTTCAAGTTTTACTCAACAGAACAAGCGTGTCGTGTTTATTGTCTGACAAAGTTTGGCTGACTTGTATCAGAAAGCAAAAGTAGGAAAACTGAAAATACATAATTTATGTGATAGATATTCCATGCTTATAGATAATATGCCACCAATGATCAAAACAGATTTTTCATAGTGGAAGTAATACGCAATGGTGTTTTCTGAGATGACTCTCAACTTAACGTAAGATAAGCAGTTAAAATCTTTAATAGCGTTTTAACCAAAACAAAAAACAATAACCATAACAAATACAGCCGTCGCCATGAGCAAATTCATAAACATCTTGAGCGAACGGTTTACTGAATGCTAACATGTCACCAAGTAGTTCCTTTACATAAAACATTGTCACTACTCAACCCCTTTGCAGCCTGGTATTGTTTGTACCATGTTCCAGTAACGTTCAGTGTTCGGGTTGTTGCATCCACTGGGGCCGCCAAAAAGTTCCCTAACATAACTGACACATTGAAAGGGACAGTGGCTATTTCCTATGTACTTCTTCATATAGTTTTGTACGCACTGTGAGGCACACGTTATGTCCGTTGCACATTGCTCAAGATCTGATAAAATAAATAACAGTAAAGATTACAGGCGAGCAGGGGGACGTTTCACTTCACTTCGTACAAAACGCATTATTACTAAACAGACAAAACTTGCAATATAGACTGATTGTTAGAAAAGCTAGGCGTTCTTTTTTAATTTTATAATGTACATCTTTCTTCAACAAATACGACTCAATACATTAGGAGTTCATTCTTTGTTAATGCATGTTTATTGATGTTTTAACTATAGAACAGTAGCCGCGGCCGTGGTCCAGTGGTTAGTGCGCTGGACTTGTAACCCGGTGATCCGGGTTCGTTTCCCGGTCGCGGCAGGTCATACCCTTCCATGAAAATTTGACAAAAATGTCGATTTTCCTCCACATGTGGAGAAGTTGCCGGCTCCTTGTGGAAGGGTAAGAATTCAGTCCAGGAAAAACTGGTTAGGTGAACCGGCCGCCGTATATAACTGAGATATCGTTGAGAAACGGCGTTAAACCCGATGAAACAAACAAACTATAGAACATATATTGTTCATGCTTGTTTAGGTTAACAAATTAACAAAAATGAGCATAATATTACTCGAAGAAATTTTGTTAAGAAGGCAATGTACTCTTATTTGAATCATTCACGAGTTCCTTGCCGGTGGAAAGGAGTATGAGTGTTTTAGAAGGCATGGTCGTGACTATTGCAAAGTTCGAACACACGGCTTCGGTGATGTGCGCCAATCAACCGATCCATTACACAACCACGTCTGTCTATAGGTTCAGTTATATCACTCGAGTTGTATATATCTTCATGCAGTTTAATGTACAGTATGTTAGTAAAACAGTTTTAAAAGTTTGGCATCTCACCTGAGCCGGGCGTGCCGCAATCTAACCAGTCCGCCTTTGAAATTTGAAAATATCCGCATACTATTATTCCGGGCGGCGTCAATTTGCATTTCAATGGTAGACAGTCGGAAGTTGCCTGAAATATATATGTTATAGCAAATAGTCGGACAGTTAATGAAAATATTGCTTATGACGCTTTAGCATTAAATTTGAGGAAAAAACATGTTTCCATTGTTACGTCAGACAGCACGTTAGTTAAATGTTCATATAAATGCGGTATACAAACTATATATTTCGTTATTTGGAGTAATCTGAACTTCATCTTGGAAATTGCGTTTAACTGGTAAATGTCGATAAAAATACTTCTCTAATTTAACACTGGTCGCTCATACGGCTAGAAGGTTGTCGAATAAACGTGGTCCGACTGTAATTATATTGAAGAATGTTATCTTATTTTCATTATCTTGAAATCCTGTTTTCGAAACCGCTTGTGGTTTACATTACACGAATTCGTTATTCTATATTTAACGTCTATAAAAGAGAGAATAAGTTGCTACAGGGAACGCCACATACATAAGACAGTGCTACACATGATGGTAGCAATGTACTTAAAATGTACATATTAACTTCACTGTAAGTACTTCACAAACATACATACCAAACACAAACATCTGAGACAACCCACCGACACCATACCACCTGCAAACTGGTAGTTTGTTAAACTAGACTCTGATCTTGTTGGTTGTATCCCTGAAATATAGGTAAAAGACACATACAACAGACAGTGCCTCCCCACACAGACCTCCGGCAAAACAACAATCCAGAAAACATATGGCACTTGAGGAGGTTAAAAGGTACATACGTTAGAGAACCCGTGCGTAAGGAATGGCCTGGCAAACCATAAGGAATAACTAGAAGAATCAAAGCCTCGAATACTACATGAAAATATTATTAGCTTTTAATCATACAATACACCCTCTCCACAGTGGCCCCTCTCTTAAGCAACAACATCCCTTCAACAACAGTTTCAATCTTCCTGTTGTAAGAGTCCACTATCACAGCAAAACTGCCTACAACAGCCAAACTGTGCGTCTCTAAAGGGTTCCGCACCAGCGAGGTTGCACTGAATGATTTGATACGAACATAGAAAACGAGATGATGTTTCCATGAATATGTACCTAACCCCACTCGGTACTGTCACGTGACAGATTAAGGGAAATAACTCGTGACAATCTTCATGGTATAATGTTGTTTGTACCGCAGGATAAGAGCTAGGGTACAAGATGATAAACATAACTCAGTTTATGTAAAACAAGACAACATGAGTATATATAATCATACACTAATAAAGAGGCACTACAATAAGAACACCAATGCATCACGCATAAGAAACACAATAGTACAATACTTATATGATAAATAGATAATGCGGGAGAAGGTATTTTTATTCTAATTTTATGTCTTTGCATACATATACAATGACAATATGTTATTTATATTGGATGTTTTAAGTATAGTATTTAAAAAATGCCTTTAATGAGAACGCAGGGTTTTTCTTGTTTGTATTATTTTACTAAAGTCTTGGTCCATATTGTAACAATGTAACATTGGAAAGATAATATATACATCCGGGTACTTACATGTCCCTCCTACGTCTGGTAAACTCTCGTTCTTTCCGTGGTCCGTTCCTGTTATTTCTTGATTAAACACATTTATCGTGTCACTGTTAACACACGTTATATATACCAACGTCAAAATATTAATGATAATGTAAAATCCCATAATTAACCAAAATAAATGTTGATTAAACGCGACGTTACGTAACTTTGAACATGTATCTCGATTTGTCATTGATTCAAGTATTTTACAATGTCACACGCCAGTTTGTGTGTATACAATGTGTGTCTTTTGTGTGACTTCATTCAATTAGATTTCGGAATCAGGAAGTTGTGTATATACTTTAAATGAATGTGTATAACTGTGTGTTTAAAGTATAAGCACACTGTTCTTTGTTGATAGTACATTTTGTCACGATCAAGAGAATTACTGTTGACTATGATTACAGGGGCGGTTCCAGGATTTGGTCTTAGGGGGGGGGGCGTAATTTTTTTGGGTTTTGCTGTAGCCTTATAAAACGGCAATGACTGTTTATAAACATCATAATGATAAAATATACTGCTAAAATACATCAGAATCGCTTATTTTAAAATCTTATACTTAAGGATATCTGTATATTTCCGTATTCATACTCAGACACTAGAAAGGTATTGAGCATTGGGGTCGTGGATGGGGTGGGTGTGATACCCCTCCCGATGAGAAAATTTTAAGGAAATCACCTTTGACAGGCGCAAAATCCATCACTTTTAAAATGATATTTTCCGACAATTTGTTTAAAAATTATTACATTTATTCATGTATATACTTTTATTACCTTCATATCTGGAGAGCACAACAATATATACATCAACATTTAAATACACTGTGGTACAAAGTACATTGTATATACATGTAAACACATAAAAACAAACTGGCATCAAAAAAATAAAGCATCAAGCATCTGCCCGTATTTGCTACCTTATCGAAAGGAAAATTTACCTTATGGAAACGAAAATTAAGGTAATCATTGAACAGTGCTTAACAAAGTCAGTTATGTCTCACTAATAAGTGCAGCTTACGATAAACGGTTAGTGAGACTATACAGAGTTACCGCAACGGTGAAGTTAGTGAATGTAACACCGTTATTTTCAACAGCGAGCCCCAAGATCCTTTCACACTGGTTAAATGGGCTCAGACATATTAAATCACCAAAGCGAGCGTATCCAATACATCCAATCAGAGCGTCCCATAGTTTTGTTTGGTCATTGGCACTACAAAAACATAAAAGATGTACAATCACATTGTCCGTATGTTGTTGACATAGTACACATTTCTTGATGTAATGTTTAGATATCCACACAGCACATGTGCGCATGATGGTTCTGCAGAAGCGTGAGAGAGATGGGGTTTCGCGACAAAGATTCCACAGATTTGAGCTTTGGTTGTAGTCAATGACATATGGATGTGCCCATTCATGTCCAGAACGAATGATATCTTCAATCATACGGGATGTATTGTTAGCAGTAACATGTTGTCTGAGGATCTTATTCCACACATTCTTCGACGGGAATATCGCTTCACGAACATAGACATTCAAAAAGTCTGTCAACATGTATTTGTCTAGTATCCGATAAACATCGGGGATAAAACCAGTACTTGGTCCCCTATCGTTGACAAATCTAACAAGCCTGTACACAAACAGTGATTTCGCAAGATGAACACTTGTATATGGCTCATTAATCCGCCAACTGTTTTCACACCCTAGATAGCAGTCAGGATACTAGCGACGGTCCCTGTCTGGTAGCGATGATAACACTTTGTCATGCGTATATCTTGGCTGAATGCCAATACAATGTGTGACTGGTTTTGACTAGTTTAAGATACAGATCAGAAGTAGGGGTCATGAAATCTCCGCGGCCCCATTGCCGTTGCCAGCCGCGGCTCCAACTCCTACGCGCATGGACATACATGTAAGGTTGGGGAATTTTAAGAGGGGGCGCGCGCCGGGTGCGCTCCCCCCCCCCCCTGAAGCCGCTAGTGGATTATATAACCCGTTTATAATAAATATACAAGTAAGTTATATTTCTTTGAGCAGACAATATTTACGACAAAAGAGCGTACACTCGACATAAATCCATCGAACCGGAAAGTTGAGATGGCAGACAAATTCGTATTTAATTTCTAAGAGAAGTAATCCTGTCGTCGCAAGGAAACATAAATTACTCAGTAACCTCCCTTTGTGTCAGTATATCAAACATTTTGTGCATGTATGTGAAGATACAAGACTAATTTTGATGCAAAGCATCAAAACGGCGGCACAAGTTTTAGGAAGCATGATATTGAAGATTTATTATTTTGTTTATCAATAAATAAGAAAGTATGATCATCACCAAGCCATAATTCTGGTAAGAATCATCCACAATTCATGACAATTGCCTAAATAGTCTTGGTACCAATCAATCATTTGTAGTTTAATTGGAATATGACTTGTTTATGTAAAACAAACCGACCAGTTTGTGACATGCATTTATCTAAACAGACAGTGAGACAATACAATAATTACACGAAACGTAGATAGAACGAAACGGATCTAAAAATATACATGATTATAACTTCTAGTTTTACAGATCTAAAAGAACTATTGGGATATCAAAAGGGAAAAATATCCACTAAAAATGTCAAAACAACGTAATTAAAAGTTCAGTTCAACCATCAGCATTTGATCTCGAATGTACTGAATCCGTTTTACTGCCAATGCGTTATTTGAACAACAAATGCTATGACGTTTTCAACGACAATTTTCATTGGCTGAATTTTGTTTACATATTACCATCAGTACATAACTTATATGGGTCAAGTTAAGGCAATGTATATTGCATAGTTTGGTCACTGTATTTATATTTGTACATTATAAACTGCATTCATGAACTTATTAATATGGATTAACATTTTTTGTTTAACAATTTGCTTTTTTATAAGTACAATTTCAATTTGCGTGCACAGCATTAGGAACCATTTCCTGAACTTTGATGATGAATTGAGCGTAGTTGTGAAACGAAGCTATGTAATACACGATGCCTAACCGTTTTCGTGACTAGCTGTTGTAAATTCTTATAAGCATACGTAAAACATTTTTTAAAGCTTTTTATTAACGGTAAAAATACATTTTAAATATTTTGACATTTTTTTATTATCAATTAGTACACTTTTTTTATCTGTATAATTAGAATCACGTTTTGTAAGAACAATTTAAAAAAGCATAATACCAATGGCTTCTCCCATTTCGATTATGCAACTCCATGTACCTAGATTAAAAATTATTCAAATAGACGACGGCCTGAAGGCCGCCGTCAATAACACGTTCAGGGATAATGTAATGTTTACAAACATACGTAGGATTATTCAACTGTTGTAAAATACGTTTAACAGTCTCTTAACAAAACGTATACGTGTGCAGGTATAAATATTGTTTTTTTAAATCAATTGCATTTAGTGATGCCACGTCTTTCTGAAGAGCGGCTGGACGGTATCTAGCTTATATCTGAATCTTTTATTACGTGATAATATGTTACATTATTAAAACAACGCGACTGTAACGTAACTTGATTCTTTAAATAAAACTACACATACGTTTTATTCTTGAGCTACCCTATATAAAACCTTGCACAGTAAAGTAAGACCTAAATAATTGACCAACTTTGGAACCCTTGAAACTGGTCTACTTATTGAAGTGGTCTTTAATTGAGGTTTTACTGTAATTGCATTCACGCCTCATTAGCATGGATCATTCATGAAGGAAACATTGTATCCGTGTGATTGACACTTCAATATCAAGACCAGTTTTCAAGGATGGCCTTGTCGCTGAGGTTTTACTGTACCTTATTAGAGTCATATCATTTATACGTACAAAGAAATATTATACTCAGACCAGTTTTCAAGGGTTCAAGCCGGTGGTCTTATTGTTCACATTCATAAATTGTCTTCAAGTTTTACTCAACAAAACAAGCGTGCCGTGTTTGTTGTCTGACAAAGTTTTGCTGACTTGTATCAGAAAGCAAACGTAGGAAAACTGAAAATACATAATGTATGTGATAGATATTCCATGCTTATAGATAGTATGCCACCAATGTTCAGAACAGATTTTTCATAATGGAAGTAATACGCAATGGTGTTTTCTGAGATGACTCTCAAAATAACAGTTAAAATCTTTAATAGCGTTTCAACCAAAACAAAAAACAATAACCATAGCAAATACAGCCGTCGCCATGAGCAAATTCATAAATATCTTGAGCGAACGGTTTACTGAATGCTAACCTGTCACCAAGTAGTTCCCTTACATAAAACATTGTCACTGAATGCTAACCTGTCACCAAGTAGTTCCCTTACATAAAACATTGTCACTACTCGACCCCTTTGCAGCCTGGTATTGTTTGTACCATGTTCCAGTAACGTTCAGTGTTCGGGTTGTTGCATCCACTGGGGCCGCCAAAATGTTCCCTAACATAACTGACACATTGAAAGGGACAGTGGCTATCTCCTATGTACTTCTTCATATATCTTTGTACGCACAGTGAGGCACACGTTATGTCCGTTGCACATTGCTCAAGATCTGATAAAATAAATAACAGTAAAGATTACAGGCGAGCAGGGGCCGATTCACTAAATTTGGTACAAAACGCATCTTTGCAGTCCCACGAAAGTTGTTTATGTTCAAAAAGTACGTACGAAAAGATTGACAACATTACACTCGTACAAAGTTTAGTGAAACGGCCCCTAGTGTTTGGTCATCAAGCAATTGGGCAACAAATGTCGTTTATATGTGATATCTCGTAAGGGCTTCTTTTCTGTTATACAGTCGACTTTCGTTAGGACGAACTCGCTTAAGACGAATTTTCCGTTACGTCGACGTTTTTCAAAAGTCCCGATTTTATCCTTCTTTGTCTATATGAATTTCTGCCGGTTCAGACGAATTTTTGACTCGAAGTTTTTCGTTACGTCGAAGTTTTTCGAAGTCCAGCTTAACAAGTTCGCACCTTAAATCTATTGTTCTGTTATATATCCATTATGCAGATTTTCTGGCTCATCTGAAAGAGTGCGAGTGTTTTTAGGAGGCATGGTCGTGACTATTGCAAAGTTCGAGCACACGGCTTCGGTGATGAGCGCCAATCAGTCGATCCATTACTCAGCCACGTCTGTCTATAGTTTCAATTATATCACTGGAGTTGTATATATCTTCATGCAGTTTAATGTACAATGTTAGTAAAACAGTTTTAAAGGTTTGGCATCTCACCTGAGCCGGGATATTCGCAATCTAACCAGTACGCATTTGAAATTTGAAAATATCCGCATGATCTTTTTCCGGACGGCGTCAATTTGCATTTCAATGGCCGACAGTCGGAAGTTGCCTGAAATATATATATGTAATAGCAGTTAATGAAAATATTGCTTACGGCGTTTTTGCATTAAATTTGAGGAAAAAACCTGTTTCCATCGTTACGTAAGATAGCACGTTAGTTAACCGTTCATGAAAAATGCGGTATACAAACTATAAAATACGTCTATGACTTCATTTTGATTATGAATGTTCGTCATGTGTACTTGCGTTCTCGTCAGCTCTCGGGTATTTCCGTACCACTTCGTTACTCTAATAACACCTTGACGTAGTTGGCCGAAGTTTTCCGAATGGTGTACTTGTAGTTACAGTCGGACCTCGCTCATTCGAATAATACATGGTTTCCAATAGCCCATTTCAACTCGACGTGCATATCAAAATACATGTACATCGGGATCTGATATTTATTTCGGATCATACCGAGTATTCGGATAGAAGGTTGTCGAATATACTTTGTGGTACGACTGTAGTCGTAATGAAAAATGTTATCTTTTTAACTATCTGAAAGTCCTCTTTTCGAAAATGCTTGTGTCTTATATTACACGAATTGGTTATTCCATTTTACCGTCTATATACGACATGATGGTAGACATGTATTTAAAATATACAGAACTTGAAAGTACTTCACAAACATACATACCAAACACAAACATCTGAGACAATCCACCGACACCATACCACCTGCAAACTGGTAGTTTGTTAAACTAGACTCTGATCTTGTTGGTTGTATCCCTGAAATATAGATAGGTAAGCATAGAATACAAACGCAATTTGTTTTACAAGGATACAATCAAAGTTTAATTTTAGATCTATTGATATTCGCTCAATCTCATTAAAACCAAATCCTATGTATCACTCCATTGCATTACCCTCAGACAGAGACGGTAAATGCCTGGATCTGCTTGTATTGTGATTTTACATTCACTCCGACGTTAAATCCACATTAGATTGTCACGAGTTCTTTCCTGTATCCCATTCAGAGTTCTCTCCCGTTGCCCCTTCTATAGAATAGTTGTGCAGTACGTATATACATATTCTACTTTAGCGACACAGGGAGAGGACTGTATATGGGATTAAGGGAAATAACTCGTGACAATCTTCTCATTTTGTATGGCAATTCGGGCTCGATGCCAATGATATATTGTTGTTTGTACAGCAGGATAAGAGAGTACAAATGCAAGTTACAAGTTTATCAACATAACTCAGTTCATATAAAACATTGCAATATGAGTACATAATATACAAAACAATAACACAATGATAAACAGGCGATTACCATAAGAAAGTCAATGCATTATGCACAAGAAACACACTAATTGTGCAATACATATCTGATAAATATTCTAATTTTATGTCTTAACGTACATATACAATACAAAATATGTTATTTTGGGATGTTTCAAGCATGGAAGTTAACTTGTGACAATGCCTTGAATGAGACCACATGGTTTTTTTGTATTTATTATCTTATTAAAGTTTTGTTCGAGCAGAAAACCATATCTATAACAATCCAGATTATACCTATTGAAACATTTTACAGTAAGTTGCTGTCCCAAAATTTAACATTATCAAGAGTGATAAAATATTCATCCGGGTACTTACATTTCCCTCCTTCGTCTTGTAAACTTCCGTTCTTGCCGTCATGTGTTCCTGTCATTTCTTGATTATACACATTTATCGTGTCGCTGTTAGCACAAGTTATATATACCAACGTCAACAAATTAACGATAATGTAAAATCTCATAATTAACCAAAGTAAATGTTGATTAAACAATACGTTACGTAACTTTGACCATCATATACTAAGTATCTCGATTCGTCATTGATTCAAGTATTTTACCATGTGACACGCCAGTTTGTGTGTACACAATATGCGTATTTTGTGTATCTTCATTCAATAAGATTTCGGAATCAGGAAGTTGTGTTAATAATTCAAATGAATGTGTAGGACTGTATATTCAAAGTATAAGTACACTGTTCGTTGTTGATACTACGTTTGGTCTCGATCAAGAGATTTACTGTCGGCTATATGATTATATAACCCGTTTAACATAAATATACATGTAAGTCATATTCCTTTGAGCAGACAATATTTACGACACAAGAGCGTACGTACACTCGACATAAATCCATCGACCCGGAAGTTTGAGATGGTAGACAAATTCGTATTTAACTCCTAAGGGAAGTAATTCTGTCGTCGCAAGGAAACAGAAATTACTCAGTAGCTTCCCTTTGTGTCAGGAAGTCAAATATTGTTTGTGTATGTATGTGGAATTATAATACGTTCATGTTAATGTAATGTTTACAAACATACGCAGGATTAGTCAACTGTTGTAAAATAGGTTTAACATACACTTAACCGTATCTCGGTCAATATTAGTCTGACATATAACGATATATATATAGTGTTTGTATTACGATAGCTGTATGGTTTGATCAGAATTCTACAAGGATTTTTATGAAGTTGTAGCAATGTCAGTATATGATTCATATTTAGAACAACACCAAGCGGTATTTACACAACAACGAATCAACAACGAGTTTATTGAACACCATACATGTATATAGAAACCAAGAATGATTTATTTATCACCGTAGAAAATAACATGCGATTTATACAGCGCTTTACTAGCGAAGTCTTTAAATATTTTTAAATTGATAAGTTATCATTAAAGAAACTGCGCGTGATTTTCTAAGCACACAATCACGCGTGATTTACTGAACTCCCTTACACCCGGGTACTTTTTGTAAAGCTTTCCAACTTTTAAATGTACTAGGATTATTGCATCCACCCGGTCCACCAAACAGCAGTCGAGAAAATCCCTCACAATTCTTGGGACAGTTTCCGGGATTGACGTATCTTCTCATATATTTCTGTACACACATTGAGGAACATTGAAGATCGTTGGAGCAAGATGCGAAATCTACAAAATATAACGGACGGAAATGAACGGAGATTGCCGACTTTCGCCGATCGATTATTAAGAAGTATGTGTGTGTTTTTTTGCAAAATAGATAAGAAAAAATGTTAAATCTGAATTTTTCCTTGAACTCATTTGATAGGTATGGCGAAGTTTTAGACATTGTCTTTTGACAGCTCACATGTTCCATTTTTGTTTCTGGTGATTTTTTATCGATACGTATTAAAAATCGATACTTTTGCATAAAAAATACATGCCTGAAAACGACAAAATTCGTTTCTATCGATGACAGCTCTATTATTTGGTCATCTTGGAAAGATATTCTCAATTTTACTTGTATACATTACACATTATTATTAATATTAATGCAATTTGTTGCAACAGTAACATTCAAAATCCAGAATCATAATATAGTTTACATGACAAGCAGACGAGTTGTTATACAAGAGAGGAAACACCTACCTTTTCCAAGTTTACCACAATCTGTCCACTTTAATACAGATAACTGGAAGTATCCACAGTACCGGCTGGCATCTATCAGCTGACAACCTACAGGCTCACAGTCTGAGCGGAACTACAACAAGATATAAATGTACACGTAAGTTCGAGACGCTTTTGTTCAGCGCGCATTTTGATGCAATTCTGGGGATAAACTTCGCCAATACCTTTTCTCGCGTTTATTATATTACTTATCTACAAGCAACTTGTAATATAATAACATTATTATTGTGGAAATCTAATGCATTGGATGATAAGTTGTATACTTAATTCCAAATCAATTCTTAATAAATCCTTCTGTTCTGTTCTGTAATCAAGAAGATAATAATACTTCAGACGAAGCGTGCATCTATGTATATTTAAGACATGAAGTTGTTTTATAACGTTACAAAGGAAATCTTATTTCTACAGGTACAGTATCTTAAGTTAGCATCGAAACAAATACTTTACCAGACACAAACATCTCATACACGCATCTGATACTATCCCACCAGCAAAATACACATTGGTCATCCAGTCTGTAGTAGTGTTAACTAAACATTTGAGTATAGTGCAAGTTACATAGACGAACGTAGTATTTATCAAGAATTATCTTTTTTTCTAACAACAATCGGCCAAAGGTATAAAATATCATAGACACACAATCGAGAATTATCCTTTTTTCTAGCAAGAACAATCGATCAAAAATGAAACAGCTCAAACAGCTCATTATCAGCTAAATCAAAACAACTGAACATCATTTTAATCATAGAGTTATATAATTACGCGAACCAACAAAATGTTAGAGTCATATCAAGTCAGATATATAGACAAATATGATTAAATTGCAGTTTCAAATAAACGACTTCAAGAAAACACTGCGCGCATAAAGACAACTTACCCGAGTAGCTGTTGAAAATACGACGAATATTAGTCTGACTTTCTTCAGTAAGAGTTATATCCTGTTTGGTAATTCCAGCCACACAAAGCTGGATGATGGCAGACATAAACAAACAGTAGGTTGTCGACATGTTTGATAAATTGTGATGTCTAAATTGGTCTGATTATTACAGCGTTCAGCTTGATAAATTGAGGGGACAATCAATATTTACTTCCTATCAAAAAGAGTAATTACAGTGCACCCTCTCCTGAGTGGCCCTCTTCTGAGCAAAAGTATCTCTTCAACAAAATTGTCATTTTTCTTGTAGTAAGAATTAACTCTGAATTTAACTTTTCTAGAGCAACATCCCAACAACAGCAAATACTGCGCGTCTCCAAATGGGTGCTGCTATGAATACATTGCGTTGTATATTCACGTCAATCATAACATAGATATATGTCTTATTTAAAGTTTAATATTATATCATCACATATGAAATGTTCAATACCATCAAACATGGTAGAAAGGATTACCATTGAGAAATAGAAACAATGACCTTTAATATTGAGAGATGGTCTTAATACAACTTAATACGAAACCTTGTAAACTCAACTGTGTTTCGTAATGGTCGCTGCTATATCGTCACTTTCATCAAAACGAATGATTAATACAACCAACTGTTTGCCGTCCGTATAACAGACTGGAAAATGTCCAAAACGCACGACTGGATAAAAGAGAGAGAATAAGTTGCTACAGGGAACGCCACATACATAACACAATGCCTCTCCATACAGAAATCAACAATCGTAAGGGAACAAGGCGCGAGGAATGACCTGGACGAAAACACCATCAATAACAGGGTTGATACAAACAGAAATTCAGTAACAACAGTAGCACTGGGTGACGAATTAGAAAAATGCATCACTATAAATTTACTCAGAAAGTATGCAAGACTTAATTACTTGTCTAAGAAGTCAGAAAAGTACGAATGTTTTGAACAACGAAATGAGAATATAGTAAAACCCCACTTAAAGACCACTTCAATAATAAGAACACAATTGTCATGTCTAATTTCCCTTTTTTGATCTGTATTCAACCTCAAAATTAAGACCACCTCAATATTATGACCAGTTTATCAAGTCCAAATAGTGGTCGTATTATTGAGGTTTAATGTACAACAGTTTTACAATACATACAAGTTGTTTAGGTCTGTGGTTTGGGGAGATAGTGTTCATCACACAGTTTCACTGTAACAATACTGAGTGTGTTAGTTTACTGATACACGACACATGCTGTAACTGAGCAGTACTTGTATCAAACAAATATTTCATTTCCGCATGTTATCCTTTATCAGTTAGTAACAGAGACACTAATAAAAATGTGGCAAAAATATAATAATGTGAAAAGTCCTTCAACTTATGGTTCAACAAAGGGAAGATGCTGCTCGCTGATTGTTCGTGTAAAGGGAGAGAACTATAGAGGGGATGAAGGGAGAAAACTCTAGAAGGGATTAATGGAGAGAACTCTAGAAGGGAGATAGCTCTATAAGTGATGGGGGAGAGAACTGGTGTCGATCTTCTGTGAAATGTTCTACATCTACGTATTTGACAGTCGAGTGTCCTATGAAATGATACATATTTGTGGGCTTCATAATATTAAAATAGTTAACTGACAACACATTAAGTCACGTGTGCCTCCTGGTCTGTTTGGTTATGTGTGTGTCCCCTTCTTGGGTATGTCACTTCCCTATTCATAGTGACTTGTCCTGGTCTGTTTGGTTATGCGTGTGTCCCCTTCTTAGGTATGTCACTTCCCTATTCATAGTGACTTGTCCTGGGAAGTTCTGATTTGTGTTTGATACCTTCCCTACACAGCATTTTTTAATTTTGATAAAACGTTGAATGTCAAAAGCGGACTGCTCGTTTGGAATTATTTTACACTCGTGACAATCTCCTGTATGTAAGACACAACATGTTTGGCCACTGAAGACTATATATGATATATTACTCAGGACTTGTCTGTACATGTATATAAAGTGGAAAAAAGACAGACACAACATGTTTGGCCACTGAAGACTATATATATATTACTCAGGACTTGTCTGTACATGTTTATAAAGTGGAAAAAAGACAGACACAACATGTTTGGCCACTGAAGACTATATATGATATATTACTCAGGACTTGTCTGTACATGTATATAAAGTGGAAAAAAGACAGACACAACATGTTTGGCCACTGAAGACTATATATATATATTACTCAGGACTTGTCTGTACATGTATATAAAGTGGAAAAAAGACAGACACAACATGTTTGGCCACTGAAGACTATATATGATATATTACTCAGGACTTGTCTGTACATGTATATAAAGTGGAAAAAAGACAGACACAACATGTTTGGCCACTGAAGACTATATATATATTACTCAGGACTTGTCTGTACATGTATATAAAGTGGAAAAAAGACAGACACAACATGTTTGGCCACTGAAGACTATATATATATTACTCAGGACTTGTCTGTACATGTATATAAAGTGGAAAAAAGACAGACACAACATGTTTGGCCACTGAAGACTATATATATATATTACTCAGGACTTGTCTGTACATGTTTATAAAGTGGAAAAAAGACAGACACAACATGTTTGGCCACTGAAGACTATATATGATATATTACTCAGGACTTGTCTGTACATGTATATAAAGTGGAAAAAAGACAGACACAACATGTTTGGCCACTGAAGACTATATATGATATATTACTCAGGACTTGTCTGTAAATGTATATAAAGTGGAAAAAAGACAGACACAACATGTTTGGCCACTGAAGACTATATATATATTACTCAGGACTTGTCTGTACATGTTTATAAAGTGGAAAAAAGACAGACACAACATGTTTGGCCACTGAAGACTATATATGGTATATTACTCAGGACTTGTCTGTACATGTATATAAAGTGGAAAAAAGACAGACACAACATGTTTGGCCACTGAAGACTATATATGATATATTACTCAGGACTTGTCTGTACATGTATATAAAGTGGAAAAAAGACAGACACAACATGTTTGGCCACTGAAGACTATATATGATATATTACTCAGGACTTGTCTGTACATGTATATAAAGTGGAAAAAAGACAGACACAACATGTTTGGCCACTGAAGACTATATATATATATTACTCAGGACTTGTCTGTACATGTATATAAAGTGGAAAAAAGACAGACACAACATGTTTGGCCACTGAAGACTATATATGGTATATTACTCAGGACTTGTCTGTAAATGTATATAAAGTGGAAAAAAGACAGACACAACATGTTTGGCCACTGAAGACTATATATGATATATTACTCAGGACTTGTCTGTACATGTTTATAAAGTGGAAAAAAGACAGACACAACATGTTTGGCCACTGAAGACTATATATGGTATATTACTCAGGACTTGTCTGTACATGTATATAAAGTGGAAAAAAGACAGACACAACATGTTTGGCCACTGAAGACTATATATGATATATTACTCAGGACTTGTCTGTACATGTATATAAAGTGGAAAAAAGACAGACACAACATGTTTGGCCACTGAAGACTATATATATATTACTCAGGACTTGTCTGTACATGTATATAAAGTGGAAAAAAGACAGACACAACATGTTTGGCCACTGAAGACTATATATGATATATTACTCAGGACTTGTCTGTACATGTATATAAAGTGGAAAAAAGACAGACACAACATGTTTGGCCACTGAAGACTATATATATATTATTCAGGACTTGTCTGTACATGTATATAAAGTGGAAAAAAGACAGACACAACATGTTTGGCCACTGAAGACTATATATATATTACTCAGGACTTGTCTGTACATGTATATAAAGAGGAAAAAAGACAGACACAACATGTTTGGCCACTGAAGACTATATATATATATTACTCAGGACTTGTCTGTACATGTTTATAAAGTGGAAAAAAGACAGACACAACATGTTTGGCCACTGAAGACTATATATGATATATTACTCAGGACTTGTCTGTACATGTATATAAAGTGGAAAAAAGACAGACACAACATGTTTGGCCACTGAAGACTATATATGGTATATTACTCAGGACTTGTCTGTACATGTTTATAAAGTGGAAAAAAGACAGACACAACATGTTTGGCCACTGAAGACTATATATGGTATATTACTCAGGACTTGTCTGTACATGTATATAAAGTGGAAAAAAGACAGACACAACATGTTTGGCCACTGAAGACTATATATGATATATTACTCAGGACTTGTCTGTACATGTATATAAAGTGGAAAAAAGACAGACACAACATGTTTGGCCACTGAAGACTATATATATATTACTCAGGACTTGTCTGTACATGTATATAAAGTGGAAAAAAGACAGACACAACATGTTTGGCCACTGAAGACTATATATATATTACTCAGGACTTGTCTGTACATGTATATAAAGTGGAAAAAAGACAGACACAACATGTTTGGCCACTGAAGACTATATATGATATATTACTCAGGACTTGTCTGTACATGTATATAAAGTGGAAAAAAGACAGACACAACATGTTTGGCCACTGAAGACTATATATATATTACTCAGGACTTGTCTGTTCATGTATATAAAGTGGAAAAAAGACAGACACAACATGTTTGGCCACTGAAGACTATATATGATATATTACTCAGGACTTGTCTGTACATGTATATAAAGTGGAAAAAAGACAGACACAACATGTTTGGCCACTGAAGACTATATATATATTACTCAGGACTTGTCTGTACATGTATATAAAGTGGAAAAAAGCCAGACACAACATGTTTGGCCACTGAAGACTATATATGGTATATTACTCAGGACTTGTTTGTAAATGTATATAAAGTGGAAAAAAGACAGACACAACATGTTTGGCCACTGAAGACTATATATGATATATTACTCAGGACTTGTCTGTAAATGTATATAAAGTGGAAAAAAGACAGACACAACATGTAAGATGATATATATTTTAATAAGTATGATATATTATCTGAGAGATATAGAAGAAAGTTACTAATTTTAAAGAACTTAAAAATCAACCAGTATTAGTCTCTGAGTTTCATATTTATGCCTCAACTGTATGCTATACATATCTACCATAAGGATAACACCTGCATTTACAGGGTGTTAATAAAGTTTGAATTTTACTATTTTTTTAAATGCTCTTACCATATACATGTACATGTATAATTGTATGGACAAATAATCTACTTCTGTGTGAGAGTTCTAAATAAAACAGATATTCATGAAAAAAGCAGAATTTTTCATGGTGAGAAATATAGCCAGTGTTCACAGCATTGTTTTTATTTTATATAAATTCAAACATTGATAACAAACTTTTTAGTACCTTGTATATGATACAGTTCAAATAAAACAGTCACAGGTGCATTGTGGGAAGCCTAAACTTATCTCAATATGAGTTGATATCTATAGACAGTTTTGAGTGCATAATACAATCTATGAGAATCAGTGAAACAAAAATAAGTACATGTATTGATGAAAATCTCGCATTTTACAAACCAAGGAAAAATATCTCTCAGAAAAGCTGGGAAATAAATAAATCTACAATAATTGCAATACATTGCATAGGTGTAAGCTAGCATCAGAACTACAATTCTATAATCAATTGTCTATTTTATACACAAATCTATTCATCAGAATACCATTCAATATAAAAATAATCATCCACTAATAACTAATACCCTAACATATTTATGGTACAAACATCATTAGGAAAATGATCAAAATCATCAATTTACATCTTACTTTCATTCTTCACATAATTTGGTAAATTTGTATCATATGTTCTGATAAATAATCAGCTTTATTATTTCTCATACAGCAAAATTTTAAAAAAAAAGTGAGAACATAAAAATGAGATTTGTGTCTAGAGGTCAATCTCAAGTGTTATAAACCTGGAGCTTTGTGTCTAGAGGTCAATCTCAAGTGTTATAAACCTGGAGCTTTGTGTCTAGAGGTCAATCTCAAGTGTTATAAACCTGGAGCTTTGTGTCTAGAGGTCAATCTCAAGTGTTATAAACCTGGAGCTTTGTGTCTAGAGGTCAATCTCAAGTGTTATAAACATGGAGCTTTGTGTCTAGAGGTCAATCTCAAGTGTTATAAACCTGGAGCTTTGTGTCTAGAGGTCAATCTCAAGTGTTATAAACCTGGAGCTTTGTGACTAGAGGTCAATCTCAGTGTTATAAACCTGGAGCTTTGTGTCTAGAGGTCAATCTCAAGTGTTATAAACCTGGAACTTTGTGTCTAGAGGTCAATCTCAAGTGTTATAAACCTGGAGCTTTGTGTCTAGAGGTCAATCTCAAGTGTTATAAACCTGGAACTTTGTGTCTAGAGGTCAATCTCAAGTGTTATAAACCTGGAGCATAGTGGAGTTAAGACATTGGAACACAGTTATAACATACTTGAGTGTAACAAAAATTCAGATAGTACGACATAAATAGTAATATTTATTCCCTGACCAAGCACTTCTATATTTTATTGCACAACTACATGGTTATAACATATTTGGAGAAAGTGAAAATTTGGATATATATATATTGTAGGAATTTGTGGGTCCTGAAATGCATACATTTATGCAAATTTTCTTGGGTGTAATGTAATACACAATTTTGATTGGTTTACATGTGAAAACAGGTATTAGCTTATCTGATGGTTTATCACAGCAGCCACAGCGCATGGATAGACATACTCGCTGACCAGTCGAGTGGCGCATAATTTGCACTGTATTATTTAAACAGGAATTAAACTTAACTAGATATGAGACTATCAGTAAGCATTAAATCTGTTTGTAATGTACATGTTAGTAAGTAGTTACAATTAAACACTTTTTATAAATGTATTCAACTGGCCAAAACTTTAACATCTTTTCAATAATTTTTTAAACATATAGCACTTTTAATACATATACAGTTTGTGTGTGACTGTTCCATAGTTTTTTGTTATTTATTTCATTCAATTAATAAACAAAATAAAGTGCATGTTCTGTATCACTACACACAAATCTAGTTCAGATGTAAACAAGTAAACAGTAATGGACGTAGTAATAAAATTTGTTAAATCCATAAAATTATAATGAACGTTCGCTGTACTGATAAAACAAAGTTTGGATATTACAAATCAATCTCCAAGTCCCCAGACATTTGATATAACCATGTTCAACTGTTCATCTCTCATCATAGTTCTCACATCTACAATATTTACCTACCTTGTTCTGAATTTTCGGCCATTTTGAGGCAAATTTCCTTAACGTTTATGGGGAATGTAATGTAAATGATGATAAACTAATCTGATATATAAAAAATAACTTATTCATTACGCTCATGTGGGTGTTTGGCTCAGTAAGTTGAAGAAAAAGTGGTTGTCACATGCAAATTCTCTCGATATTTTCTCAGTTATCACATATTTGGAAATTACTCCTATAGTATAATTATGGGCTTATCAGTTTTGCCTATCAAAATGGCAAACAGTTAAAAACAAGGGAGGTAAATATTGTAGATGTGGGAACTATGTATGCCAATAATACCATACCAGACAATTAACTGTAATTATTTCATTAACATTAATTACAGAAAAGGAAGCTACAACAACTACACACACATTGATATCACAGTAAAGATGAATGTTGGGTGGTCAAGTATACAAGAAAACAGACGGCGTGAACAAGTACATTGTACAAAAATAAAGCATTTTTTTAACCAAAGTATTGGTGCTGGTATTTACACTGCTGAGTAGTAACTATGACACGATATTGTTTTGTGCATTGTGTAAAGATGATCATGTAGTTTGTAAAGAAAGTTTCATAATTTTGATAGTCTTTTTAGGCAAAACATTAATCGAGTTAAAACGGAGAGCATACAACACGTTTATTAGCTCAATTTTCTGTGCATTATTAACAGCATATAGTTGCATCTGGGTTTTATTAACCGCGAACGTATGAATATATTACCTGGACTATTACATTTCAAAACGGGTGTATTGAAAGGTTTGTGCGTGTCTGTAAAGCTTGACGGAGAAAAGGCTGTGGTTCAGTTTTGATAGAAAAGTTATCAGAACAGCAATTATAGTTTTACTCACTAAAGCATTGCCTTATCTAGATCGGCATGGAGTGGTACTAAAAGTTCATACACACGTTGGTTGTCAATCTAACAGCACTATACATGCAACTATACATAAAACTGCAGATTACTTTTATGTGAAATAGATCTAGAGGAACAACCTGATATCCGACGATTCAGTATTGTAAGCAAACAACTCTGGGTGCCAAATTGTCTGATCAATGTGATTCAAATACGTGCATAAAGAAATAGGCATTAATTCATATTTGAAACCCGCTGTACGATTTCCAACCTCTTCTTTAAGTGATGTCATTTCCAGAAAACACAACATGTGACGTCACCATGTACTGACAGTAAGCAATATTTGCCTCATATGAAAACGAAGTCACCATAATTATGGAGTAAATATTGTTTCCTGTTTGCAAATAGTGACATCACATGTTGTGTTTTCTTGAAATGACGTCACTTACAGAAGAGGTTGTAAATCCCATAGCAGCTTTTATTTATATCATTAATGTTCATTTCATATTTGTATCATTCTTTTTCGTTGTTGCCTTAAACCAAGAAATTTTATAACAATACTTGAAAAATAGTAATAAAATTTGTCATTAAAGTTCAGTATATTTATCAAAAATTCCACTCAAAATACTTTGTTCAAGCAATAGTTGTCAAAACACTTCAAGTTTTCTAATTTGCCCCGTTTTCCGTAAGCCAATAAACAAGTGGAGAGTACAAACACAGATACGTCTAAACAGATAAACTGATATCATTTCCTCATCTTATTCTGCATAAGGAACGTTGCATATAATTCAAAACAAAGCTCTTTGTGTCTATAAGCATTCATTATCTAATTGAACATACAGATGGACCGTGTTTATTCGACAACCTTTTATTCGAAGACTTTGTACAATCCGAAATAAAAAATCATGAATCTTAGACACATCGAATTGAAATGGGTTTTTCTAAGCCATGTATTATTTGAAATAAAATGTCGGACCCGATGAAGTCGAATGAACGAGATCCAACTGTAGCTCTCTGTGGTCTAAAAGCATTAATTATTTAATTTGTTGCTGTCATAAATTATTCAGAAGAAAATCAACATCACTATGATAAATACTCTTGTTCCATTAAAGTTCAATGCACTCTATGGAAAAAGTATTTTGTCCAACATGAAGAAAGATCGCTTCTAGTCGTAAGTTTGGAACTGGTCCTGAAATTAAAACAAATTCAGTCATAGTTTACATAGTCTGCTATTTTCAGATGAATATTGTACAAAAATATTTCATCTACATACAATAAGAGGAATTTTCCAACCAAAAATCTTGCAACTACTGGAAACAAAACAACAAAGTTTCTGTTTGATGTTATGAATATTATTCAATGTTTCTTTACCAACCAGCAACAAAACTCCTCTTTCATTAAGATTGTCATTATTTTAAGCATGAAGACAACATGAATTTAGTTAGTACAAAACAAAGGGATACTTCAGTCAAAATGTTGGTCAGATTTATGGGACATATGTTTCAATAGCTTCTTCATAGGACCCTGAACACTCAAGTTAACTTTCAATCCAATGCTGTCTGTAGTTAACCAAGCAGACGCTGAACACTGGAGTAAACTTTCAATCCAATGCTGTCTGTAGTTAACCAAGCAGACGCTGAACACTCGAGTAAACTTTCAATCCAATGCTGTCTGTAGTTAACCAAGCAGACGCTGAACACTCGAGTAAACTTTCAATCCAATGCTGTCTGTAGTTAACCAAGCAGACGCTGACACAGCTGTTGTACTTACCTGTAATTCTTTGAATAGTCAAGCTAAAAATGATGAACATTTTTTTTAAACATGGTACTTTGAAGAATGATTCTCCATAAAATATTTCACATTTGTTTACCTCGGGTATTCCTTGATATACACCATCATCCTCCCCATCATCAGTGTCTTCTCCTGAGGAATCTTCAGGCATATCATTTGTTACTATAAATAGAAATATTCCATATAGAATCTTCTTGCAAAACATGTTACTATAAATAGAAATATGCCACATGGAATCTTCTGGCAAAACATGTTACTATAAATAGAAATATGCCACATGGAATCTTCTGGCAAAACATGTTACTATAAATAGAAATATGCCACATGGAATCTTCTGGCAAAACATGTTACTATAAATAGAATATGCCACAAGGAATCTTCTGGCAAAACGTGTTACTATAAATAGAAATATGCCACATGGAATCTTCTGGCAAAACATGTTACTATAAACAGAATTAATCTTTGTATCAAAAACATTATGCCATGTTTACCCATGCACCGCCTCAGTGCAAAATGTTGTATGAACTGTTGTTTCCCGGGGATCTATGTGGGGGAGGCATTGTCTTATATATGTGGCGTTCCCTGTAACAACTTAAATCACTCTTTAATCTGTTTAAAAGAATAGAAAGTGCACAGCAGCAAAGGGAAACAACTCTGGAATATACATTTTCATTTGGCAATCAATTTTTAAATCTAAATCATCAAATACCAGGAAGTGATGTTTTAACGACACCACACAAGACTGGAGGAGTATATGCAGAGCTAGCACACTAGAACTTCCAACAAGCCCTCCTTCCTGAGAAGTATTACCTGGCTCTGAAGGACTTTTAGCACTTGACAATTTTCCGAAACATGTAAGGCAAACACGTAGAGGTTTCGATGACTGTTGTGGAAGAAGCCATCTTTTATTGGAACAATCGTTACAAACCACTAAACCGCATTTCCGACAATGATGCTGAAAACAAACACATATCATAGTATCATCCAATTTCCTAAACCATGTATCATTAAACAAGTTACCATGTAACAGGATTCCATTTTTACAAGGCTGTTGGAACCATATTATATTATATATATGACATGATATAGATTGTTATTTCTAGCCATAACAGGCTTTGCCTTAGTTCTTTCAGAATTGCTCAGCCAAATCACTACCCTGAGGTCGTTTTTACTAGCCCAAAATTGAATGACACTAAATTGACTAATTCATAAAAGGCGGAAAGTCATAATTATGAGTCTATACAATTTTTTAAAAACGAGGATGGATTTCATTTTTCTCTTTTATTGAGATATAGCCATTCGGGCTTGCACTCAGTTGTTTCCTCTAGCCCGAAATCAGAGTTACTAGCCCCTTTGGACTTTACAATTTATCTTGATGTATGAACTTACTCGTCTGTTTAGCATGGAGAATTGAGACCGTTTACAGTGCAGACATTTTGATGCGGAGGAATCAGGAACCCACACCGGGGAATCGTTCTCTGTTGATGCATCTTGTGGTAGCCCTCCTACAAAAATTGACACTTTTACATTACATACTTAATACAATTACAACAACCGCTGTACTGAATGGAATACAGGCTCTCCAGCAGTACATATCAAAGAACTAGGAGAAAACTAGGAATAAAAGTTACATAAAACTAGGGAAAAGTAGGGGGGAAAATAGGAAGGCTGGTGAGCCTGTGAATACGTTCTGTGAGAATCTTTATTTTAATTTATGGGTTCAAATAGCTTTAAAACTATGGGTATTTATTTTTATTATACTATAAGTTGTTTAAGAGCAAGAAATTCATGCGCTCATTTGTTTTGATATTATGAATTTAAACTAGAGTTCAGTCACAAACAGTTGTTGAACTATAAAGAATTAAACACAAGAATTAGACAGTAAAGATTTAAATACAGTACAACCTCACCTATATACCACCTCAATAATAAGACCACCTTAATATTAGGAATACAATTTTTTTTTCAAGTCTATTTTCACTGTTTTGCTCTATACTCAGCCTCAATATTAAGACCACCTTAACAACAAGACCAGTATTCAAGGGTTCAAAAGGTGGTCATATTATTGAGGTTTAACAGTAATAAAAATACCACACTTACTTTTACTGAGTAAATCAGACACACATTTCTTTATGTGACAGATCCATTGTTGTTTTTCCACACCAGTGGCTGCATAAACAACAAATGACTTCTTAGGACTGATCAGTTTCCAACCATTTCTTAAATCTGCAAATAATAACAATATTTAACCTAACAGTAGAACATGATCAGAATTGACCAGTGATGTTTGTCCTGTCTAATCATATCCATTTTATCAAAAGTTTCCTAAATCTGAAAATGTTAAGCCAATATACACTCAACAAAAATTGAAACACATCATTTTCACATTTAATAGTTGCTTGAGGGTAACTAGATGAATCCATATGTCACAGATGCCCCTCGTCCCCTGCTATGGGGTTTTAAGCCAAAAAAAGGGCCATAACTCCTACACAAATTGGTGAATTGTAACTGAATCAAACTTGACCTGTATTTTATTATCCTATGCTAATGTGCCCAATGAAAAATTGAATCCATCTATCCTTTCAGTGGTTACAAGTTATCAGAAACAAAGGTTTTCGCACAGACTGGACTGGAGTAAGATTTTATGCACCTTCGTAATTCTTTGAATGGTGATGGCATAAAAATATGTCCCTAACAGCCATCCATTTTAAGATTAAGAAATCTGGATATTCATATTGCAACTCTCCGACTGAATCTCAGTTAAAATCTCTTATTACTCGGTCTATTAGTTAATAAATGATGCAGTAATGAAATTATTGAAGGAAAATTAGCATAATATTGACAACTTTATCTAAAGAGACAACATAGAAAGGCAAGCCCAGTCTTCCTGGTGAACCTGTTTTACATACATACCAACTCAGCCATTTTTTTCAGTTTTAGAGGAAGTATATTCTAATAGAAATTATCCTATCCATGAATACACTGACACATTCATTAAGGGGACCAACTCAGATATAACTTGATCAAGTATTCATTGTTTCTAAAACTTGCAGGAAGTAAATGTACAATGATAAAAATCCAGAGACACTTATCATGTGTCCCATTGTTATATGTAACAGTCACAGATAAGATATATTTACATGCCTATTATTGGAGATACCATTGTAAATGATTAATGTCAGAGAAAGGGAATCATCTCAATGCAATGTGAGGATATGCTTAGCAACTTAAAGTTAATAACAAGGAAATATACTCAGTACATTTAGAAACGCACAATAAATATTTTTTTAAGTTTCGTGGATTTAGATAGGAATACAAGGGAAGGACATTAATTGTTACTTTTAAATGTTTGTGCAGCACGTACTCTATATGCAATTACAATAAACAGGTATTTTCATAAAAATGAGTTTCAAAATGCAAAAATTACTCTAAACAAACATTTTGAATGACAAAAAGTTGTGCGTTTTTAAATGTACTGAGTATATAAACCATGGATTGGAAACTGGCTGATATCTGTGAAACAATGACATGAATCCTCTTTGTGCGCTCGGTAAGTGTCGTGCATTTCCGCCACTTTATTGACTGGCGATAGTCGAAAATCTCATTAGCCTTACTAATAATTATTGAACCAACAAATATATAGCTGTTGTAAATACGACAATTACAGCAGATTAAAATAATTTCATCTTCTCTTGATTCAGAAACAAGATGGCAGACGTCGCAAACTTTTTAACGCAGATTTCATCTTGGAGTTCAAACAAACTTATATAGACATAGTGGGAAGTTTCCAATCCATGATTTATATGTCAGTGACAATTATAACAGTTACACACATGTATAAATTTGTAGCAAACAAGCTGTAGCATTGGCTATAATGGCCAGCATAAACACAAATGCCTAGATGTTAAATCAAGAGCACATAACTCTGGATAATTCAGTCCTACCTGGCAAAAAATCAACCTACTCAACCATTCTAAAAGCTCACCATGAGCACTCTGTGCACAGGCGAGCTCAAACTCAAACCATGTTAATTAGGCAAATACTATTTATAAACTGACAAACTCATTATAACAAAACAACTACCACCACACAACAAAATTACCTTTAGGTGAAAGTGAAACAAAATACCTATATTATAACCTGAAAATATAGTTCGGAATATATTCAATATCAAAATCTGTTAATTTCAAAAGCCATGACACAAAAAGACAACCTGAGGCCATTGGCCAGGAGCTAATTTCAAAGAACTTAAATTATTGTAACAATAACTTTCCCACTTGACCTTTGACCCATGCCTGTGACCTTGAACTTCATAAACTTTATATACAATAGTACTTAGTAGCGAGATTAAAGTTAAATAGATTGTGAGTAACTTACTTCCTTGATCTTCTACGCTCTCTATCTTCATATCTTCTAATGCCATAATGTGTTGCTTGTTATACTGTAAACATCATAAATAGTTAGCAACATTGTAAAACAGTGATAAATGCAGCAAATCATAAGGTTAACAGAGTAAGACTGCACTAACTCAATCCTTTATATTCAGGGGTGTCATCAGCCAAATCCTCAATCCTGAAAACTGAGGGGGGGGGGGGTCTGGGGGGGCGAAGGTCCCAAGCTGGGTTAAGAATCATACTCAATTTCGTACGGTCAGTAACAGATTTGCTTAACCCCCCCCAAAAAAAACTCATCAGATTTATTTCAATCGGAGAATCGATCTCTAGGGCTCTGAATCGGGATTTCAAGAATTTCTGCTTTCAGGGGTTGTACTGTACTATAACTGTGATGTCTTCTAACAAATCTGAGTCCAGTTATGTATATACTATTATGTAAACTAAATAACAAGACCACCGTTGGTTTAGAAGTCTGTGCATGGAAATTAGAATAAATTTGTACTGTGTGCCTGAATTTATGATAAAATCTCGTTGTAAGCTGGTCAGATTTCAGGGTTTATTTTGGGAAAACGATCCATACCTTTCAAATAGGGAATTGTTTGAGTTAAACTTGGAAATTGGGGAAATAGTCTAGACATACAGTAAAGTTTTAAGAATAAATGTAAAGGATGTAGTGATTAATTAATCAAAAATTGCTATTTATATAAACTGCATGTGAAAGAAAAGCCTCTAACTTTGTCAATCTTTGGCTAAATTGTACCCAAACTTTTTCTACAGATTCACTGGGAATTTTTACATTCTAATTGGGAAAAATAAATACTTTTTGGCATTGGGAAAATAGCCAAATATTGGCTATAAATAGCTGAAAAAACCTGGATTATCACGTGAAGTTTTATTGTAATTACCTTTTTCTTGTTTATCACTATATTCCCATACACAAGAACATCATTGAAAAGAAAAAACTGTCTTGGCTTCGGTTTTTTACGACACATTTTTGTTAGTACACCTTCTCCCACCAACACCCTGCCAGTCACTGCGAGAGGCTGAAACACAATGTAGTATTGACATGTTTTGTCATGTTTTCAATAAATGTATTCATTGACTCTTCTAAACTAAAAATCATGCTCGCAGATAAGTTTCACTCTCAATATCCTATCCATACCAATCAATTAAATATCTAGCGTTTATATAAGGGGTGAACACCAAATCACTTTTTGGAGTAATTGGGTGTGTTTGTGTTTTGACAATATTTTGTTAGAAAATAAGACTATGTAGTATGTACCTCGTATCACTAACTTTATTAACAATAAAAGTACAACTTTACCTGTCCTGAGGAACCAAAGCATTGTTCTACACATGCTATTCTTCTTGCATTAGACTCACTGTTTACTGAAATAAGAATATATACCAATACTAGCTATGCAGAAAAACAATAATATCAGAATCTATAAATACTTCAAATAAATATCGAAGGAAAGAGCTGTCATTGATTCGGCAAAATGCATATCGATTATATTGATATATCGGATGAGAAATTTCAATGATACTTTGGTATAACAATGTATCGTGGTTGGACCAGTTTCGGTGACCTTAACATTATAATTTATATTCCCTATACACTGGGTAAATATATTACTAATAGGGCAGTCATCGAAACAGGGCAACCAACTATATTATATATATAAATTTTAGCTCTTTTCTTTTCGGTAATTTAATTTACCAATATCATTCTGACACTTTCATTATTGACATCTGGTAACATTTATTAGGTCGAGTGACTGATATTAATTTTTCATTAATGTCTGGGACACTCAAAATGGCCGAGTTGGGGTACTAGGACCTCTAATTGAAAAGTATTCTAAGGGAAAACCATGCATAGCATTAAACACAAATATCTGGCGTACAATAACTAATACAGATTTTAACATTATAACAAGTGAGTACATCAAACAAAATGCAATGTAATATAAGCCTATAGCCTTGGTTACAAAATGTAAACCGCCCGTGCCCCGGGCACGAGATTATATCACTTATGTTTTACGGTTTATTTTTGAAGTTTAAGACGTGACAGTGATCTTAAAGAATTCAGCAATTCATTTGGTCGTTAGACATTCATCATGATGAAATCAATCAGTTAAATATAAAGAATTATTCAAACAAAGTAAAATATTTACCCAATCTATCGACCATCTTGACACTTCCGCATGTAGTAACGACTAGAATACGAACAAACCGTTCCGTTCCGGAGAGATGTGTGCGATGTTGCAAAATGAGCCCTACGACCCTGTTACCCGGATGAAGAAGATGTTCACAAAGAGTGAATAATTGACTACAGTGGTATACACGTAATTTTTTATCAACGGAACGAACAAGTATTGATATATCAACGAAATTAGTCTCCAGAGTGTACGAAATGAATTAGTTACGGAAGACCGTACCGGAAACGACGTATTAGGTTGAACTTTATCCTTCTTAAATCAGATGACTTCCGGTTGTATTTTGGTTAATTTGTCATTTGTCAATATACGCTGTTAAAATGCCGATTTGTGGACCAAAGTTGTCAATATGCTGCTCGGTTGTCAGTATCTGGGGAATCATCATGCTGGTATGAATATAAACTATCGTCTTTTTCTCGTGTCTCGTTTATGATTTTAAAAAAGTGTTCTGTTTCCTTATCCGAGATTTGACATTCATAATCTTTGGTTCATGAATTGTCAAAGACAAGAATTGAAGTATTGTATTTTGAGGTTAGACGGCTGTCTAGTTTGCGTAGTAGGTAGACTGACGTGCTAGTGTTGAGGGGGTGGGCGTGAATTCGAGACTCGATATATATTGGGCACACTTCACCCCAATCAATGATTAAATATGGTTGTCAGACGTTTCACCCCCAAGTCATTTTCTCCCAAGACGTTTCATCCCCAGTTTGAAGATGCATTCTTACAAAAAAATGAAAAAATAAAAACTTTCCTTATCATAATATAATCATCAGCCAAAATTATCACTGAACAGTTATAAAGATGGAAATAGACTAAGTAAACTCACTGTAAAGCAGGTTGTCACACAAACTCCCAAAATTCTATTCAGACATTCAGTGTGGATTGTCAGCTGTTACGAGTAATCGTAACCACTGACTTCTTGCAGCAGTATATGAGGGCCCACAGTAGTTGTGACAAATACCAGAAGGGGTGGAGTGTAGCGGTGTTGGGTTTGATGGTAGCTTGATAAGCTCATATGTTAAAGAGCCATACTAGGGTTCAGGGGTTGTGGGTTTGAGTCCCATATCTGACACACTTTTCTCCATTGTTTTACTTTACCAGTTTAAGGCAGTGACTAGCCATACTGTATCTGTATCCAGACTCAAGTGTGTCTCTTATGATAAAATGAAGTCACAACTTACCAGTGCAACTGTTTTTCAGCTTGTTACAAGAAACAGAAATAAAGTCATGAGATGTTTGTTTCCTGACCTTACTGGTATTATGAATAAATCAGCAGGAATGATAAAATCACTTAAGTTTAGTTTGAAAATATTAATATTATGCTTTTATCTATTTTCAGTCATTGATGGGCGTGTTCTACAGAATTCACAGTCCTGCTTTGTTTGAAGATATTCCATTTAACGAAAAGGAATGGAAAAATCAGAACTATACTATGACATATATACATGAAAAGTATGACCAGACAGCACTGAATTGTTTTATAGCAGCGGGAATTTATGTCCTATTCTTTATCTTTTCATTTATTCAGCACAGATTGAATTCTAGGGCTAACTATGAGATGAGATAAAGTATCAGCTTGTATGATCTACACTTACTTCTAATAACCCAGAACAGATTTTTATTCATATAAGAAGGACATTGAGCTCAAATTGTGAAGAAATCCAGGGAAGAAAGTAAAGTTAGTGTTACAGAAAAAATGGAACTGGAATTGCAAGAAACATCATCTTAATTTAGAATTTTTATAGCAATACTTTATATCATATATATTTATGACATAAAGCTAAGAGCCTTTGTATATAGTTTATAGACATGTATGATAGAAGTGTCTTTGTATACTATATACTCCAGTGGAAATGTTTGTTTGTGTGAATATGAAATTGTAACATTTTTGACATTTTGTTTTCAGCGGATATAATATATTATGCTGATAATAGATCTATATCCATTTATGTATGCTTTTCTCATAGCCAATCACAAAATTTATCAATATGATATGTTAAAATCAACGCAATGCACATAGTATGGGTATGAATATTGTCACACTTAGTTTTTTGTTAATTGCACAATATTTTACAGGGCTGTGATTTTTCCGCTTATTGGGGAAGCCCAGAAGCCATATTGTGAAACAAATACATCCGAGAACAAAATTTGCAGGGGGGGTATGGAACGAAAAATTCTGTGTCTATAATCGTCAACACGATTTTAAACAATACTAAGTACGGTTGTTCTTGTCTTGAAGTTACAATCTGTTAAAGTGGAAACTATAAATGACCTTTCCTCCTAAACCACTGTATAGATGTTGACCAATTTCTTAGAAATGATCATTTGGGGGGGGAGGGGGGGTCCTCACAAAGTTAAATAAATGGTTCTGGTCTGTTGCATAAGTAAGTCACAGGAGCTAAATCTTCTTGTCGAAAACCATAAGGCTTAGCATTTTCTAGTGGTCCTCTTACAAGATTAAATAAATTATTACGTTTCGTCAAAAAATATGGTCGCAAGGAGACGGGGCCTTGTTAAAGTGAAAACTTAGACCAAAATCTTCTTGTCCAAACCCGTCAAGTGTAGAGTTTTGATATTTGCTGTGTGGTTCTCTTGTAAGATTGTATAAATAATTAAGTTCTGTCAAAAAACATGGCCGTCAGGGGACATTGCCTTGTTGCCTATATGTATATAGTGGAAACTGTTAACAACATCTCCTAAACTGCATATTGGATTGTTATTGAACCTATACCAATTTATTGGCACATTAGGCTTATTCAGTCAGAATGGCAGTGTACTCTGGTGAGTTTTGTCTAAGGCAAGTATGCGCAGTTACTATTGTAAGATCTTATTCACAATACCAGGTTAAATTTATAGTCTGTCATATCCACTGTTAACATTAGCTATGTATAGATGTTATCCTTGTGAAAAATACAATTCATATCACATTAAACATGTGTATTGAAAACTGTGGTATATATTAACACATGAAATACCACTCATGCAAGGATTTGTTGTAGTTGTTTTTTGTAAATGAGTTGGTTTGTTGTTACTGCTGACTACACATGAATGAAGTAATTTGAGGGTTTAGTCTGCAGCCAATATGTTTGTTCTTTGACAATGTCACGTGCTATTTGATGTACAATGATTGATAATGTCATTGTATCATGTATGTGTACATTCCATGTATATGTGAGATAAATGTTTTATGTATGTTGTACTGTGTTAATAAAAATCAAGCTTATAAATTGAGTTTTGTTGACTTAAATTTGACCAAATTAATGATTTTTTTTTAGATCTAATGCTATTTTGAGGCTGTTTAAATGTATGCATTATGTTAGACTAGCTTATCTTGTGTAGTCAACATAAACAGTCCTTTGATAACACTTGTTACAAATATATGGTTATAGTAGTCAACTTGGTAACTATGCATTGAACACATCTAAGTTAACAGTTTGATGTGAGACTTCTCAACATAGGGATTACTCTCCTTTAGCATCGGGAGCTTATTCCGATACCTTCATATTCACCAGGTGAATGTAACGGTAGGGGAATCAAAGCGCTGTGTGGAGCGTACATAGTGATCTACTTCTGCGTAATACTCGGACAGATACGATGATTACGAGTCATGTACAGCCAAATGTTTTAAACATGTATTGCTGCTTGCATGTGATTGACTTGTGTCTGGAAATATACAAATCTTCATCTTTCAATTTGAATAACTGATAATGAAATGTAGTGTTTAAACTTCAATAACAAGAAATGAAATTACAGTGCTATCATGAATCACCCTACAAGTTCTAAAACAAATGATTTGTAGCCTAAAGTAATTTTAAAAGAAACACTAAAAAAGGATTACAGTGAAAAACGGAAGTCCTAGGCTATAGAATATAGGAGATTGAGGGACAAAACTGCCCTAAATCATGTCAATTTCACGATGAAATAAAGCCGCAATTGACTGAAACTGACTGGTTCCAAATTTGGCTCAAAAAAAAACAGCACTAGCCCTGATGACGTATAGAAATACAGAACAGATGACGGTTGATAAAGCAAGCCAGATCTCGTGTAAGCACTGTTTAAAAAAAATACAAGTCTGTGCTATAGATACAAAAGGTTAACATGTCTAATTTAGGATACAGTCTCAGCTCCTCTGTATTTATCGAAGGCTGTGACTGGACAGCTCATGGTTTTGGAGTATACCCCTGATGTGGATGCATGTTCTTGGGGAAAACAGAGTCAAAGTAGCATTGTTTATATGAATTTGGAATAAACTGGTTGATCTTTCACTGGGTATTTCTCGGCATGCATTTACTATACTTTAACATACTAGAGGGTTCTTTTTTATTTGGTGCAACTGTACTAACATGGTTTTGCTATTTGCATATCAATGTTGTGTAAACCATTCAAATCTCAGCCAATTTATCTTCAACCGAACAACGTTTGTAACATTGACGCGGATTGGTAAAATTTCGATAAGGGGTACGTTATCTTACCGAAAGCTATTGAATTGCGGTAAATTTACCGAAATCCACTCTTGAAATTGCTTCCTTCAGATTGTTTACCATAGAGTTGACCGTTTGACCCCTGAATTGTGTGTACAAGTTGAAAAGAATTCCCAGCTTCAGCAAATCGCAAGGAAACTGCAAAAAATGGTTATTACAGCCAAAAGTCAAAGTAATAGTTTCTATTTAGGGATAGTTTAAACACTTAATTTCGAATCTGCAATCCTTTTCGGATTTTTTTTCTAAAATGCCAATGTGTGAGATTTTGTTTGTTTGAAATGCTTGATTGGTAGAATGGTAAAATAGTAGGAAATACATTTAGTCACGTCCGTTGTCTAAAATTGCCGAATGGACGAAACAACCCGTACTTTTAGATATATAGTTCATAATCTGGACACAGAAAGCTGCACTTAAGTCATGAATTTATAAAATAATTAAGTAATCATATCAGCCAGTTCAAACCAGTTTAGTTTGTGATCCTTATAACTCGCTGCTTATCGGGACGTGTGTTAGTTCAGAACGTACTGTCATCATGAGGACTTGTCTTGTTGCCATCTGTTTGATTTCTGTGTGCTTTGTGAGTATAGTTCTTGTATTATATACAGCAGATATATTGCTGGATTCATCAACACGTATGTTTCTAATCATATTCAACTTTAACAAGAAATATCTTGAAAAAAGATGGTCGTCGTAATTTGAAGGTTAAGATTTGTTGTGCAACATAAAAAATGCCGAGATGTTACGATTGCTGGTCACTCAAGATCTAAAATGGATTTCGGTAAATTCACCGAAATTCAGTGGATTTCGGTAAGGTAACGTACCCCTCATCGAAAGGTTAACCAATCCGCGTCAATGTTACAAATGTTGTTCGGTTGAAGAGATGCTGGTATAGTGGTTAACGTAAGATTTGATTGGTTTACACAACACTGATATGCAAATAACAAAGCCATGTTAACTAGTACGGCTGCGCCAACAACGTTCACATGCATTTACTAATTCTGTCATATCTGAGATGTTCAGGTATCTAGCAATTCTGTCGCATCTCTGATTAATGGATGTAAAGAGTATGTGCTATTTTGTTTGCTTTATAACGATGTACAGTGTACAAATGAGTACGTACAAGAATAAATTATTAATTAAAATGCACAACGATATTAACGTCAAGTCCTTGTTGTGAACATATTTTCTGCGAGTCCGTCTAGATCGTACGTCTTGTTTTTTGTCATCATCGACATGTTTGAACCAAGAGGAACTGTTTGGTAAAACTTCCTTTCATGCACTTTGGTGGACCAATATAAACATAAACCGATTATTCACTTTCCCTAACAGTTACTTTTATACGCAACATAAAACTTTTTCGTCTCTGTTACAGGCACAAACTACGAACCATCCTCACCACACTCACGAACCAAATGAGAACGAGTCACTTACGTTTGCATACAGTGGTTTCACAGTAAGTAGACATAAGCATTGGTTTATCAATAGTACTTATCCTCATTTGGTTGAACGATAATCTTATATATCCAGCGGACAATTGATATAATCTTAGTTAAAGCTGCCATACGGTTTTTTTCTCATTTTCTTTAGACTGTTAATTATATGGTATTTTCAAACCACTTAAATTGCATTTCATTTTACAAATAGAACTTCTGATAGTCTGGTATTGACCTGCATCAACATCGATTTCAAATATCAGATTTTAGACATCAAAATGAAAGTAGGGATTTTTATCATCAGAGGTTTTCTAATTTATCGTTTTGTTTAAGGGCAGGGGGTGTCCTGATGAGTCATTATTTCAGAATAATTTTCCATACTACATGTAGTGCGTGTTAAATGTCAGAAAGAGTCACATTCAACATTTCATGCCGAAAGTTCTTCAGTAACTTTCTTTTCGAAGAAAGTTAGGAGATAAATGTTTTACCAATAATTGCAAATGATGTCAAATTCAGTGAAACAATACTTTAGTCGGTAAGAATGTAACTTTTGTTCCTACAAAATGTGTAAAAGCGTATTAACATTCATGTACATTAATTACGTAAAAGATGTTATACGCTTAAGATGGTTCCAATTTAAAACTGAAGTTTTCTTTCCAGTATCAACCGTATGAAAGAACTCTAATTTCCACATAAATCCAATGTGGCTTTAGATGCAGAATTCTTTCATTCCAATCACTTTGTAGATGGTTAGTCTTATAGAATGGCGACTCATTGTGGTTGTAACTTTAATAGATGATACAAGAACTGTCAAGGCAATTCATGTGGTGGCAGTACATGCAACTTGATAAAATGATGCACACGGTCATTGTGGAAAAGTCGACTGTACATATTCCATCATCCTGATTTAAACCATTAGTGTACTTTCAGCTCGAAGTATGAAGTATCGCCCTATAAGTTATCAACGTACTGGGTTGGTATTCGCGAAACATCTTAAGGTTTACCTTAAGATTGGCCATATCCTCATTTTCTTTTCCTTAGTTCAAGATAAGGAAATCCTTAACCTTAAAATGTTCATCAGTGCCACTTAAGGGTTTCCTTAGCAAAGGAAAGTCTTAACTTTAAGGAAAGATTAATTTCATCTAAGGAAAATGGAAGCTACCTTATCTTTTAAGGGAAAAAATGCCACATATAAGGTAAATCTTAAGATGAGACATTTACTGAATACCACTTAAGTATTTTCTAAATATTTAATGAAACTCTTGTGGATATTAAGGAAAATATTGCTTTGAAGGAAAATCTTAACCTAAGCCGCTTCGTGAATAACACCCCTAGATTCTTTACAACGTTTGACAGCGATAGTCGGACGTTTTCCTTTTTGAAAAACCACCTTTAACATCCAGACACTCTCTCTAAATTACGCACGACATTTTTCTTCTGTCCAAATGCCACATTTGTTCAACCATACTCAATTAAATGTACAAATATATGCGACAAAGTAATATTCTTTCAGCATGATTTAATCGTCAGACAACGTGTAGGGATGACATTCAACTGTTATATTGCTGATCTCACAGACGCTGAGGAGAAACAGATCCACAACGATGCAGGAATGAGAACTGCCGAGGTATAGTATCGTCATTTTAAACACCATAAGTGATGTACATACAACACTTAGTGTTTCTCTTATCGAACTCACAGAACATGCTTATAAAGCAAGTATTGAACTGTTTGATACACACGCCTGAAGGTGGTGACAGTGTCGTCCATGGTGTTGGTCGCATGTACCCCCAACCATATAGCCAATGCTGTTTTCTCAGTGAGCGGACTGGAAATTTTGATTTGAATACAACAAGCAAGAAATGCTTTCATAATTATCAACCTAAGACAATGGTACAAACGAGGCTAAATATTCAGTACTTACTCAATTTACCAACGGTGGTGCTTTTGTCTGAATAGAATTATCAAAATACAGTAAAACCTCACTTGAAGACCACCTTGAAATGAAGACCACCTCATTAATAAGACCATATGAGCGCCGCTGTACGATTTCCAACATCTTCTGGAAGTGACGTCATTTCCAGAAAACGACACATGTGACGTCACCATGACGGACCAGTTGTTCGTCTTCAAAGTTTGAAGTCGACAATCAGACCACCTCAAAACTATGACTGAATTTCTTCAGTACCCTACGGTGGCACAGAGGTGACATCCGCAACACTTTATTTATATTGTGGCCACAAGTTACTAAGTTGTGGCCACAACTTATTAAATCGTGGCAACAACTTATTAAATCGTGGGCACAACTTATTAAATCGTGGCCACGACTTAGTTTAGCCAATCAATATTGCACCAAGAGGGGTCATAAAGGGCTGATACTGGCATCGTTTGTCATGCAAACTATTTGTCCGGCATATTTCCGGACATCCCTTTTAATAACCCCTCTTTAATAAGTTGTGGCCACAAGTTACTAAGTTGTGGCCTCAATTTAACATGTTGTGGCCACAATATAAATAAAGTGTTGCGGATGTCACCTCTGTGCCACCGTAGTACCCGTTATTCATGTGTTTCATTCGTTTTCATTTCAGTTGCGTGTTCTTCAACAATTGACTTCAGCAACAATGGTCGATGTTGCCACCGTAGATTCTCATAATGTAAAGTTATGTGGACATGCACCTCATAATGGGACAATGAATTATTACAGTGTGTAATTCTTAGGTGAATGAAGTAAACAATTGCTAAACAATATATATACGTGTTTGTTACTGGTGTTATGTTCCAATTCCGTATGTTGACGACATAAGTTATGTACCCGGGTATACTTGACAAAGCAAAATTGCGGTATAAATGTATTTAATTGAGTACTTAATTCGACTTCAAAATTGAGGTATACGTAATTATATGTGTTTGTGTATTTTACCGACAAGCTATTGACATACCTGTTTTTGCAAGGTTCTTCTTGTAACGACAAGCGTTGGACATCATTGTTACACTGTGGTCTCCACTTCCTTCATGTTCAAAAATTGAATTAATATATGGAATTGCAGTTATCAGACTTCCTTAAAACATCAGGACCCAAGGTTGAAAATTACAACTGAAAGTTAATCTGAGCATCGTTATAAGCGCTTAAAGTTGAAAAGATGAAGAATTATTGTTTCTAGTGTCCAGCTATTCACGTGCATGTTAAGGCGTTGTTTACAAGTATATTCGACATGGTTAAACTCGGAGGTTAAGTCGCGACTTAAGATTTGAAAAATCGGCCATTAAAGATTGCGTGGACACACGATTTGAAACTCGTCTGACCTTTACTAACATAGAATAGTCCTGTCAAAATGAGAAACACGGTATAGTAGTTTACAAGTATATTAACGTACACTGAAAATCATGCGAATACATCACTGAACAAATGGGACACCTTATCTTACTGACTGGAACAAAATAAAACTAGTATATGAACTGAAAGCACTTATCATCGTGAGAAATATTTTGACTGTCTAACCTGTAATTAAACGTCATACCACATACATGTGTAAATATATGGAGATTGTTTATTACACAAGTTGTCATTATGGAACAAGCCTCTTGCTTATGGTCACGAATGTATTTCATTTATATAAAACAATCGAATGCCCCTCGCTAACTATAATCTAGGCCATGTTATATCAGAATCCAAATATAGAAAACCATGTTCTTGACCGGACACATGAACACAGTTCAATCCTGCACAGTGTCCTTTCAGCTATGCAAACAGTTCCGGTAATCGTCACACCGGAATATTATCATACCGCTACATTATCATACGGTACATTGTCATATCAGTACATCGTCATATCAGTACATCGTCATACCAGTACATTGTCATATCAGTACATTGTCATATCAGTACATCGTCATACCAGTACATTGTCATATCAGTACATTGTCATATCAGTACATCGTCATACCAGTACATTGTCATATCAGTACATTGTCATATCAGTACATCGTCATACCAGTACATTGTCATATCAGTACATTGTCATATCAGTACATTGTCATACCAGTACATTGTCATACCAGTACATTGTCATACCAGTACATTGTCATACCAGTACATCGTCATACCAGTACATCGTCATACCAGTACATCGTCATACAGGTACATCGTCATACCAGTACATCGTCATACCAGTACATCGTCATACAGGTACATCGTCATACCAGTACATTGTCATATCAGTACATCGTCATACCAGTACATCGTCATACCAGTACATCGTCATACAGGTACATCGTCATACAGGTACATCGTCATACCGGTACATCGTCACACCGGTACATCGTCATACCAGTACATCGTCATACCAGTACATCGTCACACCGGTACATCGTCACACCGGTACATCGTCATACCAGTACATCGTCATACCCGTACATTGTCATACCGGAAAATCGTCATACCAGTACATCGTCACAACGGTACATCGTCATACCAGTACATCGTCATACAGGTACATCGTCATACCAGTACATCGTCATACCAGTACATCGTCATACAGGTACATCGTCATACCAGTACATTGTCATATCAGTACATCGTCATACCAGTACATCGTCATACAGGTACATCGTCATACCAGTACATCGTCATACCAGTACATCGTCATACAGGTACATCGTCATACAGGTACATCGTCATACCGGTACATCGTCACACCGGTACATCGTCATACCAGTACATCGTCACACCGGTACATCGTCACACCGGTACATCGTCATACCAGTACATCGTCATACCCGTACATTGTCATACCGGTACATCGTCATACCAGTACATCGTCACAACGGTACATCGTCATACCAGTACATCGTCGTACCAGTACATTGTCATACCAGTACATCGTCACACCGGTACATCGTCATACCAGAACATCGTCATACCCGTACATTGTCATACCGATACATCGTCATACCAGTACATTGTCACACCGGTACATCGTCATACCAGTACATCGTCATACCAGTACATCGTCATACCAGTACATCGTCATACCAGTACATCGTCATACCAGTACATCGTCATACAAGTACATCGTCATACCGGTACTTCGTCATACCAGTACATCGTCATACCAGTACATCGTCATACCGGTACATCGTCATACCAGTACATCGTCATATCAGTACATCGTCATACCAGTACATCGTCATATCAGTACATTGTCATAACAGTACATTGTTATACCAGTACATTGTCATACCAGTACATCGTCATACCAGTACATTGTCATACCAGTACATTGTCATAACAGTACATTGTCATACCGGTACATTGTCATACCAGTACATCGTCATACCAGTACATCGTCATACCAGTACATCGTCATACCAGTACATCGTCATACCAGTACATCGTCATACCAGTACATCGTCATACCAGTACATCGTCATACCAGTACATCGTCATACCAGTACATCGTCATACCAGTACATCGTCATACAAGTACATCGTCATACCGGTACATCGTCATACCAGTACATCGTCATACCAGTACATCGTCATACCGGTACATCATCATACGGTACATTGTCCTACCGGTACATTGTCATACCGGTACATCGTCATACCAGTACATCGTCATACCAGTACATTGTCATACCAGTACATCGTCATACCAGTACATCGTCATACCAGTACATTGTCATACCAGTTCATCGTCATACCAGTACATTGTCATACCAGTACGTTGTCATACCAGTACATCGTCATACCAGTACATTGTCATACCAGTACATTGTCATACCAGTACATTGTCATACCAGTACATTGTCATACAAGTACATCGTCATACCAGTACATCGTCATACCAGTACATCGTCATACCAGTACATCGTCATACCAGTACATCGTCATACAGGTACATCGTCATACCAGTACATCGTCATACCAGTACATCGTCATACAGGTACATCGTCATACAGGTACATCGTCATACCGGTACATCGTCACACCGGTACATCGTCATACCAGTACATCGTCACACCGGTACATCGTCACACCGGTACATCGTCATACCAGTACATCGTCATACCCGTACATTGTCATACCGGTACATCGTCATACCAGTACATTGTCATACCAGTACATCGTCACACCGGTACATCGTCATACCAGTACATCGTCATACCCGTACATTGTCATACCGGTACATCGTCATACCAGTACATTGTCATACCAGTACATCGTCATACCCGTACATTGTCATACCGGTACATCGTCATACCAGTACATTGTTATACCAGTACATCGTCATACCCGTACATTGTCATACCGGTACATCGTCGTACCAGTACATTGTCATACCAGTACATCGTCACACCGGTACATCGTCATACCAGAACATCGTCATACCCGTACATTGTCATACCGATACATCGTCATACCAGTACATTGTCACACCGGTACATCGTCATACCAGTACATCGTCATACCAGTACATCGTCATACCAGTACATCGTCATACCAGTACATCGTCATACCAGTACATCGTCATACAAGTACATCGTCATACCGGTACTTCGTCATACCAGTACATCGTCATACCAGTACATCGTCATACCGGTACATCGTCATAACAGTACATCGTCATATCAGTACATCGTCATACCAGTACATTGTCACACCGGTACATCGTCATACCAGTACATCGTCATACCAGTACATCGTCATACCGGTACATCATCATACGGTACATTGTCCTACCGGTACATTGTCATACCGGTACATCGTCATACCAGTACATCGTCATACCAGTACATTGTCATACCAGTACATCGTCATACCAGTACATCGTCATACCAGTACATTGTCATACCAGTTCAGCGTCATACCAGTACATTGTCATACCAGTACATTGTCATACCAGTACATCGTCATACCAGTACATTGTCATACCAGTACATTGTCATACCAGTACATTGTCATACCAGTACATTGTCATACAAGTACATCGTCATACCAGTACATCGTCATACCAGTACATCGTCATACCAGTACATCGTCATACCAGTACATCGTCATACCAGTACATCGTCATACCAGTACATCGTCATACCAGTACATCGTCATACCAGTACATCGTCATACCAGTACATCGTCATACCAGTACATCGTCATACCAGTACATCGTCATACAAGTACATCGTCATACCGGTACATCGTCATACCAGTACATCGTCATACCCGTACATCGTCATACCGGTACATCATCATACGGTACATTGTCCTACCGGTACATTGTCATACCGGTACATCGTCATACCAGTACATCGTCATACCAGTACATTGTCATACCAGTACATCGTCATACCAGTACATCGTCATACCAGTACATTGTCATACCAGTACATCGTCATACAAGTACATCGTCATACCAGTACATTGTCATACCAGTACATTGTCATACCAGTACATCGTCATACCAGTACATTGTCATACCAGTACATTGTCATACCAGTACATTGTCATACCAGTACATTGTCATACAAGTACATCGTCATACCAGTACATCGTCATATCAGTACATTGTCATACCAGTACATCGTCATACCAGTACATCGTCATATCAGTACATTGTCATATCAGTACATTGTCATACCAGTACATTGTCATATCAGTACATCGTCATACCAGTACATTGTCATACCAGTACATTGTCATATCAGTACATTGTCATACCGGTACATTGTCATACCAGTACATTGTCATACCAGTACATCGACAGACCTTGAAATAATGTTTTTGTCAAGTTATTTTAAAAGCCCACAAAATAAAACACAGTCATGGAATAGCCACGATTAAACGTATGGAATATAATTAACATTGGAAAATGAACAAAATTTAATTCTGAAATTGACCTTGACCTTTCAGATATGGACATCTTTGTTGCATGCGACACATCATTTTATTATGTTGACCAGTTTTGCCAAGTAATTTCAAAATCCCACTAGAGACAACTACGTTGTGGACCAGACACGATTTGACACGGACGATGCACCGTAACCTTGACCATTTATATATGGAGACCATTGTGGCCTGCGACAATGCTTATCTTATTATGATGATCATTTTTGGCAAATTATTTCTTAATCACACGAAAACAACATTGATATTTGCCATTTCTTATTGTCTATTTCACGTTTATGATTTGATCGGAAAATATACAGCCAATTCTGCTTCTTATGTAAGAACAGGGGATTGACTAGGTTTTTGCGGGACTTCCCATTGTGAAACAGAACAACATGGTCCGTGACAATTGATACTAATTGTGAGGTTATACTAAGATAAAATTATATACATGTACATGTTAATGACAGTTCTACGTGAATGGACAACGGCCACTGTCGCTGCTGTCGCCTATTATTAATGCGATAGAGCATGTAGAGCATGGCGAGACGGAGGCATTGCCCCCTTTGTTGCCAGTGTTCCCATTTCAGATTCCGTAACATTGCAGATACGCTACCAGATGTCCTGAAGGTGTAGTGTTGCCAGTCTCGCTGAACGCCATTGCATTTGTTCCAAGACATATAAGTGTCCACTTGCATACACGGGACCCCGACTGGACGTGCCGAGTCCTCCACCACTGATTTTCACCAAGGTGATACAGCTTGCTGCATTGACTTCCCAGGACCAGTGTTTCATGTTTCATGGTGCAGTTATTTCAGCGTATTCTTTTGGTATGCCAACATATTGCCCACATGTTACAGCCAACCATAGCCGAGTCCTCTTGTTCGTCTTACGTTTGGTTGCTGTAACAGTCGCCGCTTCCCGCTCTTTTATCTTATATCTTGGAGCAATTGTTATTGTCGAATGTATGAAACAGCACTGAATCACTGTGGTAAATATTAAAATGATGCAATGTGCAAGATACTAAAATGAAGTTATTTTTCGACGTTAATCGATTGAATGTCTTTAATGTTGATACTAAATATAAAGACATACATGTATTATGTTAGTGATTAAATTTCGCTTTGATAATCAGTGATTTTATATAATTTGACGGGGCAGTCATACGTGTGTTATTTTTCTTATTTAGTTGTAGAAAAAATATATAACTTCGGGGAAGCACACTGCAATCCCCCTCCCAAACATCACATGTATTGTGATCGAATGTTCTCAAAAACGGGAGACTGCTTGGAAACATAAATACAGTCACACCGATCCGTACTACGTACTTCTCTTATGAATAAAATTCCTTAGCGCTTAAAACAGCTTACTATTTATATGTGTCATTGGCTAACCGATTTTGCAACCTGTTTGAACGACAAAATGTTACTGTAACTTTGTTGATGCTGTTTTTTTTTCTGTAGAAAATAAACTTTTGTGTTTTGTTGTTGTACTGGATATAACTACTTTTACTATGCGCATTATGAAGAGATTCAAATGTGCTGGAGCGAACCAAGCAGTTTTCTGAAATCTTACTCAGAAGGTATTGTTGGCGATTATTTCCCCAGCGAGTTGCAAACCCAGACCATAACTTCCTGTATCAATATAGTATGACATTTTATTTCCTAATTCATCTTCGACAAGTGACTTTTGATGCATCGTATTCAGTCACGTGATCACGGAGAACATACGCCCTATCCGAGGTTCGAAGCTACGACTTGATATCCAAACAGGAATTCGGCCCGCTGACCACCCGAAAAAGCCGCATTCATGTAACTGATTCAGCTGTGTTCGCATGGTTTAAATACTTTCCTATCCAACGCTAGTCAATAGCATTAAGGAGATTACTATAGTATACAATGAAACCTGTCTATACCGAACCTCTTCCGGACCGGGTCGATCATTCGGTTTTCATCGGTGTTCGGTTTTTCCAGGGCATTTTAAAGTTTGTTCGTGTATCGACTCTTGTGTACGGATTGATTAACCTTTTGATAAAGGGTACGTTACCTTAACGAAAGCCACTGAATTTCGGTGAATTTACCGAAATCCATTTTGGATCTGGAGTGACCAGCAATCGTAACATCTCTACAATTTTTATGTTGCACAACAAATCTTAACCTTCAAATTGCGCCGACCATCTTTTTCAAGATATATCTTGTCGATACTTAATGCAATAAGTCCACGTTGTAAATGTTCTCAACATAAAGAAGGAATTTATATGATGCTATTGGGGAAATAAGTGTCTACATCTAATTTATATATAAAAATATTAGCTTTACATCTAAAATGTTACAAATTGACGCATTTGGATGAATGAATTGATAAAACAAATGCCTGTGTATCATCGACTGACTTTGAACATACCTCTGTACCAATTACTTGTTCTTTTTCAGCCTCTGCATTTAAAATGTGCTCATTAAGAAAAATATATTTTTTACGCGCTGGAATAAAGGTCCTGGTATGTTTATCAGAAGAAATAGTGTTTACACTGTACATAAACAGCAAACATAACTACACTGGTAAAACGTGGAATTATTTACTACTGAAGAGATTATCAATATTTAGCGATAATTAGTCGTACAACTGTATGGATTAGATGTCTCTCTGTATTGAGTCAACATATAATACGATAACGACGTACGAGTATTAGACTGGTGGAGACATCGATATATATCATTATTCCTTAAACCTGTTTATTCATACATGCGATATCGATTATTTCGATGAAAATAGATAACATTACGTTGTAAGACGACTCGGTCAATGCCATGTTGGAACCCAGGTTACACGTATCTAAAATTGTTTTGACAGTTGAAAATAGGTTACCAGATTTGGATACGGCCCAACCATGTGTTGTATTTAAATCTACGCACAATAATATAAGAGACGACTAGTTAAGCTCTGTCCTTTGTCCATGTAATGCAAATTAGGAAAACTATATGTTCGAAACTAGAACAGTTTAAACACTTTTAGTATAGGTTAATTTTATATACGGACCATTCACTTGCACGTTGCTGTGTCCATTTAGCCATCGTATCACGTGGCTTTAGACAAAGTATGAATGGAAACGCTATCAAAAAATCGAAGATTCAGTAGGCTGGCTATGGCGTTCCTTATTCAGAGCACATACACGTTTCACTGAATATCATACACGTAATTATGAGATCAACAGTTATAACGTCTAAATAAAACAAAGTGTGCATATTTGACATCTGGCGACGCTTGACTATTGGTCTCTGCAGAAGGCCATGGCAGCAGTTAGACTGCAATTCACCATTCCGAGTATATCGTCGAATGGACTAGTAGCAATACCACCTTCAACATATCCACAACTGCAAACAAAGTATATTTGAGCGCCGCTGTACGATTTCAAAGCTCTTCTTTAAGTGACGTCATTTCCAGAAAACGTCACATGACGTGACGTCACAATGTACTGACAGTTAACAATAATTGCCCCCTTTGGCAATATGAATGCGAAGTGACCATTTGGAGTTAATAGTGTTACCTGCTTGCAAATAGTGACACGTATATGACATGTTGCGTTTTCTTGAAATGCAGAAGAGGTTGTAAATCACATAGCAGCGCTCATTTTCTGCATGTTGTATGAAGACCGAGTACACATTGACAATAATACAAACGCATGAAAGCTTGAACATTACCCAAACAACAATTTAAACTGCCAACGACACAATAATTTGAGCGCACGACATTACAATCCTTTGAAAATTGAAACTGAAATAATGACTGTATACTATTGGTTAATGATGTCGTGGGCTATAATTATGTGGCGGACAAATAACAAACACATGGCACGTCATGGCTTCCGTAAAAATGACATTGTTGGTTACACATCATTGATACCTTCCATTAAAAGTATTAAGGCAACTATCAATGCAAATCGCATTAGGATGAACTATAACGCCTGCCTTGTTCAGACCAATAAATTATTATTAATTATTAAATGCGCCACCATAAAAAATACTGAAAATACTTAATAATAAATTATTGACCGCGAAAACACGAAATAACTCATCGATCTGAGCTCTGTGTTCAGTTACGGGTAACAGTTGCTAAAACCGTTTTGTTTTGTATCCCTGGCCCACTGTATCGCATTCACTGCACACGGGGAAGCAAACGTTGGCCGCAAACACCTTTACTGAACGCAGGGCTGTGGTAGATAGGATACATACGCGTCAGTATAGTAGTTGTGAGTATCACGTGCAAGGTCTAGCTCTTCATACGTCACCAGTTTTAAGTCCAGTTTTGCACACAGGTTCCTTGCTGCGGGGACCGTCCAGGTACTAGGATCAGTAGTCAAGTCATTGACTTTATACACTGCAGCACAAAGATGTATATCAACAACGGCGACATACATCGTCTATATTCTCTAATAGCATTTGCGTTGAAATTCTTTCAAGCTATTTGTTCAAAGCATCTTGTATTTAACAGTTTAATTCCAAATAATTACTTTACAAACAGTATTATTTTGTTTAATTCACGATCATACAAACTGTATATCAATAGTGAAAGCTTGAATTTCAAGACTCAATTAATCAAGAATGCAATATGATTTAACTTGTTTATTATACATCGTTTGTGACACCATTTTACAACTCACACATCAAAGTCACTCTCGATGATTACGTCCTGGGTTGCTAACCACATTTTAGAGATTGTAAAGTTCATGTTTCAGCCTCGCAAAGCACGATATGAACCCAAGGCTTTCGAAACATGATTGAGCATGCTACCCCTCCAGGACCACTTCGCAAAGCGTTAGGAATTTGTTTGTGTATATTACTTAGTGTCCATGTTATCTCATGTGTTACTGTGCTCTTTTGCGATACAATATACAGTCGAAACCCGTTATGTCGACATTGTATAGGGACCTGATAAACATCGTCGACATATCCGAAAGTCAACAAATCAGATTTCCAAAGTACAGGCAATCTAACTCATCTATTGTATGCATTTTCGCTATGGCAATTTTGTCAAACACACAGTTAGTATATTTTGCTGAAGGTGTTGTTAAACTAAATGACTCATGATAATTGGTATGATTTAAATAAATACTATACATGTATAAGTATAAGTTTCAAACATATTAGGTAATGTACGGCGAGTAGTTGAATTTATCAGTGTATCTGTACATAATTAACTATTATGTACTAACTGACTCATGATGTATATACAAATGTACTTACCTTTTTGCCTTCTAACAATGCTTGTTTCGCAAGTCATGTTACCATTGTAATAAAAAGTACTGTATTTGCGTTTCAACCTGGAACAAAATCACGTAATATATAAAAACTCAACTAACCACTCGGTGACATTTGCTTGTAAATCAATGTTTGTGAAGTGCCGACTTGTGAGAACTATTGGAAAAGTAAAATTGTAAAATGCGGATGTATAACATTAAGATGCAACTAAGGTTAATCAATTGTGTGGTCACTTTTATCAAGATCATGAGTTCGGTCATTTTTTCGGCGCAGCCGTAGTAACATGGTTTTGCTATTTGCATATCAGTGTTGTGTAAACCAATCAAATCTTACGTTGACCACCCAGGCAATTTATCTTCAACCGAACAACGTTTGTCACCTTGACGCGGATTGGTTAACCTTTCTATAAAGAGTACGTTGCCTTACCGAAATCCACTGAATTTCGGTGAATTTACCGAAATCCAGTTTGGATCTGGGCATTTTTCTATGTTGCACAACAAATCTTAACATTCAAATTGCGCCGACCATCTTTTTTCAAGATATTTCTTGTTTATAATGTTTAAAACTGGAATTCAGAATGTTCTTTCTACAATAAGCACACTGAAGAAAAACACAAGCCGGGAGGACCAGTGGTAGGGCGTTCGTGTCCCGGTCGCGTGGGTACCCCAGTTGTTTAAATGGTACTAATTGCTTTCTTTCTTACGCTCGGTATCATAATGATAGACATAGTACTGATTTGTCCGGTGACTGGTTCATGTGTCTGGGTTAAGTATCACATCACTTGTGTCTTTGGCGTGGTATCTTTCATATAGCATGGGGCCAATATCGATCAGATCTGGAGTAAGTTGGACATGCTTGCTATGCTAATTATCCTATAATATCTTCCGTACGTATTGTTAACTATAACGTTTACTTGCACAAGATGGTACGTACGAGAATAATGAATGGAACCGAATTAATTGATTGTTCAGAGACGATCTTCTTAACTGAAATTTATAATTTTCTATTTTCGTTTTCACAAATCAATACCACACATCCTACAGGCCCGGGCTCTGACCCCGAACTCTGAGAAAGAATTGATAAGAACATTATGATCAAATAGCTTTTCAATGTTCTGACAATGATTAATTGCCAATTTGAAATAAGTTGCACTCACCGCTATTAGAGTATAATCATGTTTAGGACCGAGGATTCTGCAGTACAGTAAATCCTCACTTAAAGACCACCTCAATAATAAGACCATCTCAATGATAAGACCATCTCAATGATAAGACCACCTCAATAATAAGACCATCTCAATGATAAGACCACCTCAATAATAAGACCACCTCAATAATAAGATAATCTCAATAATAAGAACACAATTTGAAGTCCATTTTCACTGTTTTGCTCTTTATTCAATCTCAATATTAAGACCAGTTTTCAAGGGTCCCAATGGCGGTCTTATTATTAGCGTTTTACTGTATGCATTTCATGTTTGTTTAGGTACCAAACGAAGAAGTCAATGAGTACAATATTGATAGTCTTATTATCGAGGTTTTACTGGACTTAGGTAAACCAGACGTACTTATTTACACGAGTTAAGAGGTTCGATACTCGGCGATTTCAGAAGTTTGGCAAGCGGCGATGTTTGTGAATCACCGAGTTGTGGAATGTTACTTTTATTAGTAATGTTTCTAAAAATACTTTCTTAATATCCCAAACATTTCAATATGAATACGGCATCATTTTCTTCTAAATCTTACGTTACCACTTAAACCAACTTCACTTCAACCGAACAACGTTTGTAACCTTGACGCGGATTGGTTAATCTTTCGATAAGGGGGTACGTTACCTTACCGAAATCCACTGAATTTCGGTGATCTGGAGTGACCAGCAATCGTATCATCTCGGCATTTTTTTATGTCGCACAAATAATCTTAACCTTCAAATTGCGCCGACCATCTTTTTTTCAACATATTTCTTGTTTAAATTTGACATGTTTAGAAAAGTACTCATGTGATACCTGCAAGAGAAGTCGACCTGGCTGAAGGTAACTTTACGACACCATTTCGTGTTGAAGCACTTCCACTCACACAGTGTTTGGTCAGGCACGGTAGATTCGTCTCGACCAGCAAGGTTAGTCCAACTCGAGAAACCTTCATGCCAACCACGGTATCTTTTTACAATCTTCCAATCAGCTGACACGGCCATTATGATCATGATTAACATAGCGATAAAATTCCAAATATGCATAATTCTATTTCAAATCAAATCCCAAGGTGCAGTATAATGGACACAGTTGTTCAATAGCACACTTATATAGTGTACGATTAATAATTAAAATCAACCACACGAAAGCGAAAAGGACCGCACACCTGATGTGTGAATAGTCTGCTTTATTTTCTGATCAACGTTATAATATTAGAAAATATAAGCATGGTTGCTATCGACAATTTCTATTGATAATATGTTTGTTTATGATTGATGCATTGTTGGTTTAACAAAACGAGCATTTAATTCTGTCGATTTGTATTAGGGATGAAGTATAACCAATCACTTTACCAGTTGGTACTCTGTAAATAGGTTCGTTGTACATATTTAGTATAATGTTTGCTGTACACAGTATACCGGCTGCTAAGTTCAGTGTATATTTGCTGTACACAGTTTACCGGTTGCTAAGCTCAGTGTATATCTGCTGTACACAGTTCACCGGTTGCTAAGCCCAGTGTTTATTTGCTGTACACAGTTCACCGGTTGCTAAGCCCAGTGTTTATTTGCTGTACACAGTTCACCGGTCGCTAAGCCCAGTGTTTATTTGCTGTACACAGTATACCGGTTGCTAAGCTCAATGTATATTTACTGTACACAGTATACCGGTTGCTAAGACCAGTGTATATTTGCTGTAGACAGTATACCGGTTGCTAAGACCATTGTATATTTGCTGTAGACAGTATACCGGTTGCTAATCTCAATGTTTAGTTGCTGTACACAGTATACCGGTCATTTAGCCCAGTGTATTGTTGCTGTATGCAGATGTTTTTATCTTTCGGTGTAAGATCGAAAGATATTTCACCGAGTGAGCAGCAGATGCAATATTTAAGCTCATGAAATAGTGGTCGATATTTATTGTTGGGACCAACAAGCAGAATATCGAGGGTCAGTTCCATGGGTCAACGTTGACCAAACGTATGTATGGTATCTGGGATGCTGACAGTGCAGTGGTACCCAATGTGTAAGAAACTAAGAATTTATTGCATAGAAAAACAATTTAATACCAATTTAATCAGTCACGTGGTACACACGAGTTGCAATAACTCGCGATTGACAAAAACAATACTACGGCGGCATGGGTATTAACCGTCGTAAATACTGACTGATACTATGATATATTTATAATTATAATTTAATTGTATTGGTTCGAGTAGAAACTCGTTCGTTAATACTGTGGATCGAATATACAGAATAATACGGATGCATACATTATTAGTTTACTCTTTGTTGATGTATATTTATTGATGTTTTAACTATATGAAAAATAGTTTTCATGCTGGTTTTGGTACACAAATGAACAAAATAAATAGCATATTGTTACATTTGTACTTTACATGCAACCCAGAGCATTCGAAAATAGCAAGGTATCACACAAACTGTTAATTGTCCAATATACGAGCGTATGTACATGTGAGTACAATATAGATTATAAACATGATGAATTACTCGGTATAGTACAGGGTTTTATCTATTTTTGCGTTCCCCCCCCTTGTTTGGCGATGGTTCTGAAGGTTCGACATGCCGCATATGTATGTCAGGATTACTTTTGTTCGCAGTTTTAACAATGATTACACTGAAACACTGCACTGCGTTTAGTAACGGCTAACAATAGCGAACGTAACGAAACTGTTTTGTTTTGTATCTCTGACCCACGTACCGTATCACATTCACTGCACACGGGGAACCAAATTGCAAACGTTACGAAACGTTAGCTGCAAACACCTTTACTGACGCATAGAAGGTCTTTGACTACGGTTTCTTATTCCGTAAGGCTAGTAGGTTCATTGAAATAGTAATTACAATTTAATACTAACAGACACATTTGCTTTATTCACATGTAGCGCATAATTGATGGCTACTTACATTTTATTGAGCGAAAACATTACACGTTTTACGATATTGACCAGATTTATAAGTACATGTAACTTGTATCACCAACATGTCTGTATAATAGAATGTTCATCATCATCTCCGCACGGTCGATTGACTCGCTTCGAGCACATCTTGAATCAAATCCCTGCCACCACAAAGAACCAAGTCCAAGAAATGTCCAAATAATTAAACTGACGTCACCGACCTTACTCAGCTAGGTTAGAACTGATAAAAGGAACTTCGTCAACATTTCAAACATTTGAAAGTTTCATGCTTAAGTTTATAGCTCATTATTTGTTCACAGTTGACTCTATAGAGGGGAGGTATTGTCTTGTTTATATATATGGCGTTCCCTGTAACAACTTAATCTCTCTTTCTGAGAACTGGGTCCAATAAACATTACTCACCACTCATATGGGGACAATACTCTGCAGATGCCGAGTGTACAATGCTTACTGAGCGCTGTGTAATCTTGTTGATACATTTTCCTACAGACATGACAGTGAATCTAAATTAGATTAAGTGTAAGTTATTACGCTGAGTGGCGAGTATAATTCTTACCCTCAAATCTCAAAGAAAAACATATATTCTCATTACACAGAAAGCATTATAATTTTAGTATGCGTATCTTGGACGTTGTTGTTATTGATAGTCCCTACTACGGGCAAATAAGGATGTTTTATATAAGCATATTGCTTTGACTTTAATTCACAACTACCCTTGTATAATATAGCACCTGCAAAATCCTATATCCTTCTTTGTCTACACGGTCCTCAATCAGTACTGGTCCGCAGTCCGCAAGCATCAGTCCGTGTTTTATACATACCCATTGTCGCGACTATCTTTTTGAGGCATTGTGCTCTTTTCGTTTTATTCCCATGCGTTGAGTTCTACTGTAGCATCGTGTCGAAGACGAAGGCACACGCGAGCTTAATCGTGACAAAACCACATAATTCTGTCATCCTTTAGTTCAAAACCTGTTAGTTTTGTGTTTTGCAACTAGCAGTTTAAAAAATTATATTGCTGATATAATAATTTAACCCGATAAACATCAGATGGTAAGTATGAGATGTTCTGTGGTCTATTATTCGTTCCCGATTTTAATCGACCCAATGGTAAATGTTCGGAATCGATGTACGCAACTGTCCCGTTTCAATTGTCTGCTTGGTCTGGGAGTTAGTTTCTGTGAAGTGTTCAAATGTTGAGATGGTTAATAGCTGGACTGCTAATCAAGAGGTCGTAAAATTAATAACTGAAGTGGGCTTGGGCGATTTACAGAGGTTTCGGTAAATGGCTTGTTCGGTAGATTTTGTAGTATGATTGGTGCGGATGTTTCTGTAATATAATACAATAGTGTTATTAACCCATTAGCAATTATAATAGTTAATGCTAGAAATAAAACAAAAACTATCATGTATTTGTATAATTAAAGCTGAATACACATAGAAAAAACTATGACATATGCATTAGTTTACAGTTTATTTGTTTAAAGTAATACAAAATGAGAGGTACGAGTTGACCAAATTCGGTACGAGTTGACCAAAGAAAGGGTACGAGTTGACCAGTTACCGAATGTTGTGGTATTCAATGAGTACGAAGTGTCAATAAGCAAATATTCAGATGTTTCACATGGTAATTGACTTAATTACCTTGTTTGGTCACACTTTGCCATACTGTCCTATTATTAAGCCTTGATGTCATTGATCAATGTAAACAAAAAATATTTTTACCGAAACCTCTGAAAACAATGTTTATATATTGTTTTACCGAACTTGCTATTTACCGAACTAACCAGTATCCGCTTGGGCAATAGTCCTAACAATTAGACAACCATGCTTTGTGCTGTAAGTTACATGGGAATAAAACTAACCTGAACACCAAGACTTACTAAAAATAATTCAAACTTAATGGAAGCCCTGCACCAAATTTTATATACACTGAATACATGACTGTCATTGAAAGACTCAATTCTTCTGGTTTACAACCAGTGCTGACACCCAAGGAGCCTTTTCAGCACATTCACAGAAGAGTCGCAGAGGAAATTAAAAAATATACCGAAATTCCTTTAAATACTGATGGTCAGTGATGCAAGTAGTAATAAGTGGTAAAATGCTACATACAAATGAACCACTCTTGGACACTTGAAGAATTTAGGAAATAACAGCTTCACATTTATAACTTGTCAATGAGTCTTGACTTTTTGGTTTGAAATTAAGCCTATAGTATTTTTGTAGCTACAAATATGTTTAAATGCAATCTTTGCCCCCTGTGACCCCCACCAAAGCGATGCCCTGGACCCGCCAAAGGGGCCATTTGCGCCCCCCCTGGACCCGCCGCATAAAGTTCAGGGATCTTTGCTTGAAAGCATTCTCACCCCTGCACACTGGGGCATTATCTTATAATTTAAAAGGTTCAATGAGGCAGGCATTTATGTACAAACTTGTGAGAGTATGAAAGTACAAGTTTAGTAAATTTACCATATTACTATTACAGGGGGTGTGTAGTATAGGCACACTTTTCCTCATGATTCACATTAGAATGATGTAAGATTACGTAAAAAAAAACTACTCTAGGGTTAATGAACTTGATGTTTTATTTATTTATGTTGCTCATTATTATATGTTGTTAAATTTGTATTGTAGGCTGACAATATGACAGCACCCCGGGACTGGAATTTGGATTGCAAAGTGTATGTTGGTGAGATTGGATATGGGGCTGCCAAACAAGAACTCGAAGATATTTTCTCCGAGTATGGACCCTTGAAGAATGTCTGGGTAGCCAGAAATCCTCCAGGTTTTGCATTTGTTGAATTTGAAGATCATCGTGATGCTTGTGATGCGTGTGATGCTTTGGATGGAACGTAAGCCCTCGATATTACTTTAGCATAAGAATATATATCATGTATCCGCATGAACCATAATATTAATCCTGAACCTAATTTTTAAGCGGCAAAAATCCTGTAAAATAGATACTTAATATCAAAATCACTTTCAACTGACTCATTGGTTTTTCAGTTTGTTACGGGAACAGATGTTTCTTAACAGGGGTTCCACTAGGGGCTGAATCTCAAGGCTCATTTTGAAAATCTTTACTGGGGCCTAAATTAAAATTAGGTTTGTTTGCCCTTTACCGACCGACCCGAGATTTGGCCGCCGACTCAAACAATTTTATTGCAAAATTTCGAATCTTTTTTTTTTTTTTTTTTTTTTTTGGTTATAAACCCGACTTAACACCATTATGTCACACTACGATGTGTGCAGTTTGTTCTTCTTAGTTACAAAACAATGACTATTTTTGTTTCATTATGTTTGCCTTATGATAACTTCCTCTTGCTAGAAAAATTTTGGAACCCAAAGTTAGAAAAAGTATGACACACAAATGGTCCTAGTTGCCCTTATAATATTTTCATCAACAATTATTGAAGCCTCGTGCTCATACTCACTAAAACAGAAGGGCTATATATAAAGTATTAAAAATAAGTACACATAAAAGTGTCAATTTTGCTTTCATTTTACCAACATTATTTTTTTCTGAATTAATCTGAGCTTATGTTAACCAAGTTTTTGACAACCACATTTCATTTAATTGTATCTTTTTTAATATTTACAATTATTTTACTGTACACGCCCACCTAATGTACCACGTGCCGAAATTACTACGCACGAACAATACATTTCGACTAAAACATATTAAAATTTCCACAATAAAATAAAATATTTTTCCTACCTACCTACCCACCTCTAAAATCTAGGGTCGGTAAAGGGCAAACAAAGACTTTTAATTATGGCCTGGATTGTACCATTTTACAGTCAATATACCTATAATTTAGAGAAAATTGGACCCTTCAGCCAGAAACCTACAGATCAAAATGTGGCCTTTTTGGAGGATCAAAGGGTCAACTCAAGGGTCAAATGGAACCCCTGTTTCTAGCTATGGAGCAGTAGTTGTGCCTCAAATACATGCTGTGCTGAAATAGGATCTATTGAGTTTTCTAAGTTAATAATCTGTTTCTTCTTCCACACAATTAGCTCTGGCATAGATTTATATCTCACTGGCTCAAAATTGTCTGTCATTGTCTGCTGGTAAATGTTTGAGAGATTTAATTCGCTGGCTTTTTGTCCAATTTATTTTTATGACTTCGGTAGAATTAAATTGTCAATAAATGTAAGTAATTAATCAACACACAGCAGATGTGAAACAAGGATAAAAGCAGAATGCATCTTAATATTGTCCACAATATGTTTTGAACCACATACATCATGTATGGAAATGTGTTGTTTCAAAAGAATAAATGTATTGCGTTAATTCAATTTATCAGCATTTGACATGTATAAGTGGATGAGCAACCACAGCTGATTTACATTTTTCTTATACATCAAATTTCACTCATGATCAAAAAGAACTTGAAAAGAGCTTTACAAAACAGTTTAAAATTCTTTTTCTATGACCAAAGTTATGATGATTTGAAACTGTCAAATTTTGGGGAATTGTTGGAGCTTTTTACCCATACATTTGTATAACTGTTGATGGAATCTCGGATTGCAATCTTAATCACGAACCCTGACTCTCAGCTTTCTCCCTGTTTCACAAACATTATCTGCAATTAATCTCAAGAAATGCATAGACTTCATTGAAAATCAATTACTTGTTATCTACCTAAAAATAGGAAAATCAATGGACGTCGAGCCCGTGTAGAGATGTCCAGTGGTAAATCACGCTGGGGAAACCGGGGACCTCCTAGACGAGGGGGTGGAAATAGAGGTGGTAGAGATAGTCGAGACAGTAGAGATGGTAGAGATGGTTTCAAACAACGCAGATCAAGGTACGATCATTTATTTTCTGACTTGATCATTTCTCCTGCCCAAACATTCCTATTATATAATCAAGACAAGAGAAAGTTATTGGGTTAATTATCGGTTGATAAATCAACCATTAACTTGGTTTAATAACAGTATTACTTTTTCACTGTGTTGTAAATCTAGAATAGAACTTCATTCATATATCTAGTTATCTTGATGATAAAAAGTACCTAGAGAACATGAGTTTTTATCAAAACATGTTGCAAGAGTTCTAGATTAGTCCTTGTCATTTCTTAAACCTTAAAGGTAATATAGTCCCATTTTTAACAAAATATACTAAGTTATAATTTCAAGAAAAACAGACGTTATGGCTGTCATACAGACATGTCCTAAACATTGCATTGTAACGTTTCTTAAAATTTTGCTGGAACTGCAAAACACGAGTCTGATACAGGCATTTCTTATGCTAGCTAGCTTAACTCGACACGTATGTCAGAATAGAAAATACCGGTATCGGACACTTGTATTTGTGGTTTTGCTGAAAGGTGTAAGAAAAGTGACATTACATAGTTATATGGTTCATCTTTTCACATGTTTACGACTTGTAAGCATATTTTAAAAAAAAATCATGACTAGTATCTACTTTTAAGATATAAAATCCAAGTTGCATTCTTATTTTTCAGAGTGTAATTATCCTTGTTTCCCTAAGAAACTGATTCTAAGTCATCTTTAAAGGTCTCTTGGTCTCAGCCATGTCACCACTCTAAATGTTCTGTTTTCTGAAATACATAATATACACTTCAATGCAATTTAAACTGATTATAAGAAATAACTTTAATAATCAACTAGCTATTTGAATTTATAATCCTTTTAAAATAAAAAATAAAGTATTATAAAAAAGATAATTTTATGAAAGCAAGACATACAACTTCAAGGCTTTAATAAATGCTCTTAGTTGGCCTTTATGGTCGGCCATTCCTTGCCTCCCTTACGTATGTATCCTTGAACCTTTCCTGGAGGTCTGTGTGGAGAGGCATTGTCTTATGTGTCTGACATTCCCTCTAGCAACTTGGTCTCTCTTTGGTATCCTTTACTGCATGTCACTCTGATGTTGTTCTGTATTTACTTATAAAGCTCTTTGATATTTGGGATAACTTAAAAATACCTTAAGTTTGTTGTGTCATTATGCCAAGTCCATTAGTATTCCCTTGGATTACACAAACAAGAAACCTCTGTCTACCTGGGTACTCCATGTTTGCCTTACAAGGATAACATTACTGCCTACCTGGGTACTCAATGTTTGCCTTACAAGGATAACATTACTGCCTACCTGGGTACTCAATGTTTGCCTTACAAGGATAACATTACTGTCTACCTGGGTACTCAATGTTTGCCTTACAAGGATAACATTTCTGTCTACCTGGGTACTCAATGTTTGCCTTACAAGGATAACATTACTGCCTACCTGGGTACTCAATGTTTGCCTTACAAGGATAACATTACTGCCTACCTGGGTACTCAATGTTTGCCTTACAAGGATAACATTACTGCCTACCTGGGTACTCAATGTTTGCCTTACAAGGATAACATTACTGCCTACCTGGGTACTCAATGTTTGCCTTACAAGGATAACATTACTGTCTACCTGGGTACTCAATGTTTGCCTTACAAGGATAACATTTCTGTCTACCTGGGTACTCAATGTTTGCCTTACAAGGATAACATTTCTGTCTACCTGGGTACTCAATGTTTGCCTTACAAGGATAACATTACTGCCTACCTGGGTACTCAATGTTTGCCTTACAAGGATAACATTACTGCCTACCTGGGTACTCAATGTTTGCCTTACAAGGATAACATTTCTGCCTACCTGGGTACTCAATGTTTGCCTTACAAGGATAACATTACTGCCTACCTGGGTACTCAATGTTTGCCTTACAAGGATAACATTACTGCCTACCTGGGTACTCAATGTTTGCCTTACAAGGATAACATTTCTGCCTACCTGGGTACTCAATGTTTGCCTTACAAGGATAACATTTCTGCCTACCTGGGTACTCAATGTTTGCCTTACAAGGATTGTAACCTGTTATAGTTGTATGTTTTTAATGTGGCGTTATGGTTAATAATTGATTTGTTATTTTGCATTCATAGAATAGATCGTAATATATTATATTACTATACAGTGTTATTGGAATTAAGGACCATGAATATGATGACAAATTTTCTGCTGTCAGAAATGTTTTTTGATATTTCTTGTAAATAAATTTAGAACAGTTCACTAAGATTCTATTTTTAAAAACCAAATAATTGATGAAATACGTATGTTTCAAACAAGCGTCAACTAATGATAAAGGAATGATTATATCTAAACATGCACAGATCCCTGTATGCATGGATAACCAATCAAGCTAGGGGTAGAAGGTTATATCATTGCAGCTCTCGATCCTCAGATAATGGGGCTGATATTTGGCCCCATTGCCCCACCAATACAATATATTTTGTCCCCCATTCAAATTCAATTTTTCCCCTCGGAGCCAAAATAAATTAAAACCTGGAAATATAAAAACTTTAAAAAATATTATTTTCTGACATGCAGACATAATATCAGATACATTTTCATGTTTTGTTCACTTGATAGTGAACTGTACAACTGTATTGGAATTATAGTATGTCTACATCAGTTTGACCTTGAAGAAATATTTCCCCAGCTTGGTTGAAATTCCCCTTATCAGGGGCTGCGACCCCTTTCCCCAACAAGAATTAGTGACCCCCTTCTCCCAAGGTAGATGAGGACCTTGACTAACTAGAGAACGATTTACGATTTAATCAATAAAGTGCCAATTGTATAGTTAGTCAACTTAGTGTAGTAGGTGGATATTCTATACTAGTTCATATTTCTTCTTCCTGTCCTAGGATAGTCTCACTGTTTTTCTTCCTGTCCTAGGATAGTCTCACTGTTCTTCTTCCTGTCCTAGGATAGTCTCACTGTTCTTCTTCCTGTCCTAGGATAGTCTCACTGTTCTTCTTCCTGTCCTAGGATAGTCTCACTGTTCTTCTTCCTGTCCTAGGATAGTCTCACTGTTCTTCTTCCTGTCCTAGGATAGTCTCACTGTTCTTCTTCCTGTCCTAGGATAGTCTCACTGTTCTCCTTCCTGTCCTAGGATAGTCTCACTGTTCTTCTTCCTGTCCTAGGATAGTCTCACTGTTCTTCTTCCTGTCCTAGGATAGTCTCACTGTTCTCCTTCCTGTCCTAGGATAGTCTCACTGTTCTTCTTCCTGTCCTAGGATAGTCTCACTGTTCTTCTTCCTGTCCTAGGATAGTCTCACTGTTCTTCTTCCTGTCCTAGGATAGTCTCACTGTTCTTCTTCCTGTCCTAGGATAGTCTCACTGTTCTTCTTCCTGTCCTAGGATAGTCTCACTGTTCTTCCTGTCCTAGGATAGTCTCACTGTTCTTCTTCCTGTCCTAGGATAGTCTCACTGTTCTTCCTGTCCTAGGATAGTCTCACTGTTCTTCTTCCTGTCCTAGGATAGTCTCACTGTTCTTCCTGTCCTAGGATAGTCTCACTGTTCTTCTTCCTGTCCTAGGATAGTCTCACTGTTCTTCTTCCTGTCCTAGGATAGTCTCACTGTTCTTCTTCCTGTCCTAGGATAGTCTCGCTGTTCTTCTTCCTGTCCTAGGATAGTCTCGCTGTTCTTCTTCCTGTCCTAGGATAGTCTCACTGTTGATGCAACTGCTTCATTACTTCTGTAAAGTTGTCTTGTCCATTGTGTATACACAATACTGCATGCTGTCTGTTCGTATACAGATATTTCATTTATACTCTTACATAGATACTGATATATAAAGGGGTTCCACTAGGTGCTGAATCTCAAGGGTTAATCTAATAAAGTTTGACTGGATCTTACCATTTTATAGTCACCTATAATTTAGAGAAAAATTTACCCTTCAGCTAGAATCCTTAGGGTACAAATGTTGCTTTTGGAAATTGCGGGGTCAAATGGTCAACTCCATGGAAACCCTGATATAGATAAGTATTGTAAAATATGTCTGGCCTAAAGTTTAAAGATAAGATGTGACATCATAAATATAACGATGGGACTTCAAAAATTTCCCTCGGCCTGTATGTACTACAGTACTACTTGCATTCGTTATTACAGTACTCTAGTTTCTGCATGCCGTGTATTACATGTCTTTTGTTACTCTTCAACTGTTAGGATGATACAAACGATACAGAATGACACACTATTTAAATCAAATGTTAGTAATTTGACATTTGAAATTGCATTAGTTAGTCTTTCAGTTGTTTTTACGTAGAAAACTATAATCCTATTGTTCTATTAATGGCATTTTACTATTTTAGTGTAAACTAAACATTTACATGTAGTCCATTAGAAAGATCCGTTTTCACATAGAACATGCTTACAATAAGTAATCATCAATATGTTTGTGTCAAAATCAGAAAATGTTAATTAGAAAATGTTTTAACCTGCCTTTATATGCAGTTAAGCATGGGCCTTTTTCTAGCTCTCTCAAGTGAAGAAAGATGAGCCCATTCCAAATGCCAAATAGACTCCATATCTCTCAATCTCATGAAAAAATCCCTGATGAAACAAGTCAAATTTTCTTTACTTCTCTGTGAAGCTACTTCAATCAGGTTGAACTCACCATGTTCTATATCATTTGCGTTGAACTTGAAGTATCTATCGACAGTATCGAGCTGTCTATGGACACACTGTGCGAGTTCTGTAATATTGTTAGAGGATAGAAAAACCTGTAGAAATGAGATAATAACAATCACAATTTCATAATTAAAGGTTAACAATTATTTATTTGGATAATTTATTGAAGCATTTTTTCCCATTTTCAGCTGTTGTCTGTAAACAAATTGTCAATTTGACCTTCGACCTTTTCCCCAAAATCAGTAGAAAAAGCCCTTGAACAAGAATTAAAGTCAGATAGTGTTTAAAACCAAGAAGCATATATTGATATACTCCCTGAAGGAAATGCATATAGCTGCCACTTCGTCTGTCCGTGTGTTAGTAAATGTTTGCATAAGTGCGTCCGTCCGTCCAGCATTCTCATGTCTGCGCTATTTCTAACGAACCACGGACTGGAATTCAATGAAACTTAATGGGAAGCTTCACTACTAAGAGCAGATGTGCATATTATTGGCATGTTTCCCTGTTCAATGATTTTCACATACTTTGGGGAGCATCCATTGGTTCTTCCAATATCGTGTTTGTAACTGTCGTTCCCCTCAATATCTATAGCTAGGCAGTATACATATATCTCGGGATAAGTTTATTCACTTTCTTTACTTTTAAAAGTTTTGCCTGTCGTAAAGACAGTGTTCATTTTTGCAATTAAGTATGTAGATCTTTGAAGTCTGCGTACATTATTTAAATATGTTGATTACGAGCGTGTTGCTTCTACATTGTTGATATTGAATGAAAAAAGTAAATTTATCACATATAGAGAGTATGTATCCGCATGGGCATTGTTCGATATTTGTTTCAGTTATTTTAACTATGATCATGTTTAATAATTTATTCTGTATGCCAGGTCCCATCACTCTCGATCATCTCTACTTGGCAACACTTACCTCCCCTGATATCAACCCATCAAATTATCAGCGTTCAACCAATCAACGTTAAATTCTCATCTGAAAGGGTCGACTCTGCGGCTAATCTGCGCTTAGCAACGCACCCTGTCATCTTAGCAACGACCTTGACATAAATGATCAACGTTGCCATCGCTACATTTTCAGCCTTTACCTACAACTGTAGAATTTTCAACACTATATCAACTTTATATCAACATACACACAGGGTAACTGTAGTGAAAATGTAGTTTGCAATTTAATACATTCGTTGTGTATTCATTCAACTGTTGGTTTTAGTTTCTTACATTTTGCAGATTTTTTTAAATGTTATTTTTTACTTGTTACATCCAGTTTTTTTAAAGTTTTATGTCTATTTAATCACCTTGTTTAGCATTGCTGACATCGAGTGTGGTAAACGAAATGTTGATGTAATTAAAATAATCCAGGTGCTGTATGGTAGGATGATGTGGGAATTTTTTTTATACATAACATGTACTGAGTTCTGGAATGTGAACTTTAAAACTGAAAGTTGCTATAATATATTATATCTCAATGCTTTCAGTAAAATGTTTGCATTTGTATAGGTAGGAAGTAACAACACACGACACTATCTTGCTCATCTTTTCCAGATTATTACGATTACTTACCAAATGAACATTCGACCGTCTTATTCTTATATCATTCTTTGTGGTAAAGTAGAGAAATAATAATTGACAATATTCATGTTTATGGCTTTCCTGTCATAACTGTTACATTAGTGTGGCAGTCTGGTGTGTACACATTAGGGCTGTCATTGATGCAGATTTTTGCATATGGACGATAGTAATATATCGAAAGACAAACTTTGACGATGTATCAATATAGAGACTATATTTTTAAATTCCTTTAATAAGACTGTTTACTCCTATTTTTCTGTATGTTTGTGTGTGTATCCCCTACATGTTCAACTTGTATTTTTATGATAACAAGATACTATTTAAGTAATTTATCCATATTTTAACTTCACAGTATTGTATTATATTGCCAACATTTAGGATGCACTATCCGCTAAGGCACTGTTTGGCAAGCTGCCAACTTCCAAGTTTCCATTCTCCTGTATTTTCCTGCCATAGTACTGATATTTGTGTGTATTGAATATAGATTGATAAAAAAACTTGTCACAATTGACAGAAATAGTTGTGGAGATATTGAATGTATCAATGACCGCCCTAGTAAACATACATATTGAGGTCAGTAGTTACTGGTATTCTGCATGTGTTCACACTCCATTCTTGTACATCTATAATAAGTGTTCTTTAATAGGATTTTTGCGTTTAAAAATAATATGATATTGAAGTCAATTCAGTGTTTGATATTTTAACATTTATAGGTCAAGGTCGCCATACAGAGGTCGAAGGTCGGTGTCACCGTCATTGAGAAGAAGGTCACCATCACCTAAAAGGAGATATTCGCGTAGCAGGTAAACGTTACATTTTGTTTGTCTGATTCAACGTTGATGATTTTTTTTTAAATTTTACTGCCTAACTTCCCCTAGCAAAAAAGCCTCCATTTTCACCAAAAAGTGTCCTTTTTCCAAAAGTAAAAAAAAAAAGACTACCATCCTGAAAAGAGCACTTTGAGATGAATTAGGGAAAAGTAATAATGCATTCAGCAAAAGCAGGAAATGAAAACATTTATAAGTAAAATAACCATGCTCTTATTTTCCCAAATTTAGGACTTATTGCCCATATTTTCCCAATTGAAAAGGCACAGGCAGTGAAAAATTTTTAAAGTCACTGAACATATACATAATTTTTTACTCCTCTACGGTTAGTGTACAAACTTTCCCTGACTCTATTTATTTATAAAAGTTCCCACAATTTTTGTTTGCGATACAATTCATACAATACCACAATTTGTTTAGCCATCTGGCGACTATTTCTGTCTCTAGATAATACTTGACATTTGTATATTGTATTTAATGTTGGAAATTTCCTTGTTTAGGTCGCCAAGAGATAAGTCACCAAGTAGTAGGTCTCCCAGAGGACGATTTTCACGTGACAAGTCACCAGTCGGGAGAAGTAGATCACCAGAAACAAGAAGATCACAGTTTGACGACGATGACAAATAAATGTAAACATGCTTGGGGTTAGATATACTGTATATGTCCTATTTAATGCTCCCGTTCTATTAGACGTGCTCTCGCCATCTTTAGAATGTAACTCCCCTGAGACATCAAAAATTAGTATTTATTATTTACTCTAAAATATCCAGGAACGGAAATTTTTTGGACCCTTATATATGCGCCGGGTTAGTTTTTTTCGGTGCGCTGGGTGCGTTAAATAGGATATATACTGTATGTTAGGCAAAAGGTTAGACTTGAATAGAAGTTTGATTTGATGCATTCCAATTGTCAATGACGCCAAGTGATGAAAGTTCTTTATATTGAAAGAGAGAGAATACGTAACTACAGGGAAAGCCTGAATTATAAAACCACCATTGGATCAGAAGAAAATCTGTCTCCGTGGTGACGTGGTCTGATTACCAAGTTAAAACATGGAAGGGGAATTATTAGCTAGTCCATGAAACGTAATGTTATTGATGAGGTGGTGTTAATTTTGAGGTAGTCTTTAAGTTAGGTTTTACTGTTTAATATTTATAACAAAATTAGTGATTTTGTCATTGCTTCTCTATACAGGTGAACTACATGTATTATGCAGTTGTATGCAAACCATACATAAGTGTTGATATCTTTTGTTAAGAATAAAATCCTCCTGTCATAAATGAACGTTACAAATCCTGTTTTTGTTACAATATGAAAGTATAAGGGTTCTGATTTTCTCTTCATGGAAATCTTTTTAGCTGTAAGCCGATGTCGGACTCCATGTATACCTGTACACACTTGTAGGTTGTACACTAATTAGAAAGAATTTAGAACTTTCTAAGCCATGCTACTGTCTAATTATTTGGTATGAATCTGTTACAAAATGTTTATACTTGTGCAGATCTATAACGTTTCTAAGTTTTGATCTTCTTTCAGGATTGCAAGTCATTGACAGACGTGTTCGTAATGCAGAGGTAGAAAACACTGAAGATACGTATTGTTGTGTGCAATTTGGAGAATGGTTTTATTATCATCAATTGCATAATGTAGATCTTGTGGGTACCAAAATTTGTCTGTTTCACGTAAATGACTGACTGCGATACTGAACAACCAGTCAATATTTATGGCAAATATTTCTTATGTAAGTTAGATACAGCAATCTCTGTCCTTTAACAAAGGCGTAAAATTATGGAAAAAAAATCTCGGCTTACCAACCAAAATATTTTTTAAACAGACAGATAATTGTTTGGCTTTATTTGATAAATGTGGAAAGTTTTACTTGAGTTTTTACAACTGTTAGTCTTGCCCTGTTTCTGATGTATGTTCTAAATTTTATGTTAAATATCATATCAATTCGTAGTATGACCACACAATATTTTAGTCAATGTGATATCTCTATAGTTAATGTATATTGCTGTTCATTTATCAGTATTAAATGCGGGCTGATAATCTGGGCCTGAACTTATAACAGATACTCGCACTCTGACTCAATTCTCATGTTTTACTCTTTTAAGTCGGATATTGAAAATATGAGTGTTGAAAATGTATGAACATGTCAAATAATAGCTTAATATTCTGTTTCGTCCATTTTCTTTGAGATTTTGTGGTGATTATGAGATGTGGAAGTAATTATTGGGTCCGAGTGCCACACTCCACACTCAAGACTTATAATTTACTCCTAGATTTCATATTACACTCAAATCTCTTAGAAACTGAGCCACAATGAAAATTCAGCATTCAATAAACATTATCATACATTTTTTCACACTTGTCAATTTTAATCAAATATCAGCCCCAAAGGAATAAATTTTGTGATTTGAGTGCGGAGTCTTAGTACTCATTATAATTGTGGGCCCTGATCTATTTGTTCATATTTCAATCTGAGAAAACAATACCTCCCTTCCCTGACTCTGCAGGACAATGTTCAAGTCGTTTTTATCTCACATTTACTTACAAGAATTTAAGCCAATCTGCAAGGAGAATGTGATTGTGTGCATTTTGTGTACATACGTATGGTAAATCTGTTTGTCTTCATTTTGTACATTTATTTTTTAAAAATTCATGTATCATTATTTTATTATGATTCGGATGAGTTTGTAATTACTGGTGTGATTTTGGATGTTATTTTGTTTGACTTAAATGTGATGTAAATATACAAGATAAAATGTATTGATTGAATCAGCAGTGATATATAACTGATGTACATCTGTCCGTTGATTGTAAGTTGATTTCGTCCTGCTGTAGTTTTCACCCATTAACAATTCCAGGGTAATACAACATTGGTTTTACTTTCCTTTGATGTCTGTTGATAATTATTAGATTATTATGATTATTGTAGTCATTGGGTCTGATGTGTAGATGCCATTCATTTCAAATCCCACTGCTTCAGTTGTAATGCACCTATCAATATTTTGCCCAAGGTGGGAACAACATGCTGACCCAGGGGAATTAGTCAATTTGTCTTTTTTGGGGGTCTAATTTTCCACCCTAGAGCCAAGCATTTTGTCTAAATCCCCATTAAAAATCCGACCCAAGTCTATTTTCCAGAATCCTTGGGTGTGTCGAATTCCCACCTGTTGGGAATAGTCCTCTGTCTTAAGTCCCCGCCGCTTCCCCTGGGGCAAAACATCGATAAGTGCATAAATTGTACGTACACATTTTTAGTCTGATACATAATCATGAATTTTGTATAACAATACATGACAGTCAACTTGCTACTGATAACTCGTTCACAATGTAATGTTTTGTCACCAACATAACGCCCACCTGCTGGACTATCTCTCGTACCGCAAGATTGTGCCATGATATTTATAATAATAAACTTCATTGTATTGTACAATGTCTACAGCATCAGAGCGATTTTATGAAACTCCTCACTTGTATTTTCTTATCAAAATTTCATTTAGTCTATAAAATTCCAGGAGTACGATTGTTGTGAACTTTCATCCTAACAATGAATTATTAAAATAATATTTCAAAGTAGAAACCTTGCCAACCTTGGTATAGAACTGATATTTTACAATGTACATTAGATTTACATGTACTTCAATATTGCTACATTCCATCCACTGTGTGAAGATCATTGTGTTTGTCTACACTCCGTGCGTCATCTGATTGTGCGAGATTCTTGCAGATATTTCAATTTCGTTTTATTGTACATAGTTTTATAAATGGATTCATTTTATTTGAAATCACATCACATGAGAAGATGAGGGGCTTTTGTTCATATTTAAAATGACAATTCTTGCTAGTTGAAAAAAAAGATACCGGAAAATATTTTGTTGTCATGGCTTCGATAAATTTTTTACCTTACTTTGGGAATGCTTTGGTATGGAATGCCGTGGTATATATATTAGGTGCGATATGTTAAAACGGTAAAAAATGGGCGTGATGATGATTTTTGTTCTGTCAGGATGTATTATGTTTTGTTCTAGATGTTTTAACTTGTTTTTATCATGTGATTAAAAATCAGAGAAAGTATTTGTGGTTGTTTTCACTAAAAAAAGTATTTTATACAATTTTATAATAATCCACTGGTTATTGTTTCTTCAAATACATGCATTTACAGATAAACAGCAGTGTAATACATCAATATTATTTTATTACAATAACGTGTCCTCAACATAATGCTTTCACAACGTCCGTCAATTCTGATCTGGCGGCCGACAAGTCTCTCACAATGTCATGTGACTTCCCATAATTCAGTTCAAATATTTGACAAGCTTTGTCCGTGACCTTCAAAGCTTCCTGCCACTGTTGTGCACTGATCAGAATCTCAGACAGTTTCTGTAGTTCATTACCCACTTCCACACTATCGACACCATACATGACTTCCACTGTGTCAAGACTTTCTGTCACATACTTGGCTGCCTCGTCAAACTCGCCTAAAATAAAATTGATATAAATTTCTAGCACTATTGTGTTTTAGTAGGAAGAATAGAATACTCTGCAGATTTAAAAGTGCACAATTAAATTCTTCTCAAGTTTTTGACTTGTACAGTGGTACAAGAAATGCATATTCATGGGAATGCATCGTGTATATATTATATGACGACGGGTAGTTTCATATCGGATGAGATTCACATTAACATATAATGACATTTTAACAAACATTTCACAGGTCTAAAACTGCGTTTTTAAATGGACCAACTATATTTGAAATTAAATCAAAAAGCAACCATGTTTTCAGCACAGCGAAGCCAAGCATTCTCATAACATACACTAGGAGTACAGAAGAAACTGAAAATCATAACGTAATTAAATTTTTATAATTAACAATTTTTTTTCAAAATGACATGCAATTAGAAGCATTGGCCTGCATTCATAAAGCTCCTAAGATTTTAAGTATGGAAATTATCTAACTTCTACATTCATAAAACACCTAAGAAAAATTCAATATAATGTAAGGAAATTCGATAATAAAGGAAACTTTTCTCTTTAGGAACTTTATGAATACAGATCCTGATCTACAATTATGCTTGTACATTGTATAACAAAAAACTTTACAAATATATGCCGAGTCAAAAAAGAAACTGGACATGGGATAATATTGGAGATTTATAGATACCATGATGTACGCCTAACATATACCCATCAAGATGCAATACAGATAACAAAAAATATACCACTAGATAGAAATTGAAATTATCTTTCAGTTGGTACCATTATGTCCATGTTTTAAGCCCCCATAGAATCGAAAAATGTTCATATTATCCCATGCACACTTTCTAATTTGACTCTGCATACAAATCATACATGTTTATTTCCAAATTACATGTGCTTTGTATACATACTTAAAATAAACATTATCGAAAAAAATACGAACAGAATCTAGTTCTATACATGTACTGTACTTGCAGTGTACACAGTATTATGTGATATAGAATGATGACTGTAGCACCTACCTGACATAGCGTAACATCTCCCTACACAGTCGGTTATCTCAGACAATTGTTTGTTATGTTTGTATAAAATCCTCTTGGCAAGGGAATAACATTCTAACATGACACTCTTTGCCGCTAAAAATACAAAAATTCATTAAAACATAAATATGTAAATCAACTATGTAAATAACGTCCTTGTTGTAGTATTGAACGTTTGCCATTAACATAAAAGACAGACCAGGTCTTTAGAATTAGTTCAGTAAACATTTTAAGCCAAGCAGAACTACCCATTGAATAACATTGCCATATTTCGCACACATTCTCAACTAAGATCTGTCTAAAACTCAAAGTTTCAAGAACTTATTTCAAGCAACAGAGTGTATAAATCAAGAACTTTTACTTCCAGCTAAGGAATGAAGAGACCATCTAGCACAGCTATCAATAGCAGGACTGTTCTTTGTATATTTTTTTCATTTCACACGAAATAGCACACAAACCAAGAAAGTTATTCTATCACAATATAGTCTATCACAATTACTTACAAGATTTATCAGAACACTTGACTTACCTTTTAGCTTGTTCTGATTCAACAAGGACAATCCGTTTTGAAATAATATTTCTATCTGGTTGACAATATTCACATCTACTTTGGATTCTTTCTTGCACATTGTGCACGTAAATATATCATTCTTGCTTCTTGTAGCCGGGCCGATACAAATTGTACATTGATAACACTGAAATGTTGAATCTTTGCAATAATTTTATTCAAATGACACAAAGAGTGAAAATTCTCATTTTTGACAACGTCTTATGAGTTACTTCCCTTGCTGAATGTACAATGCAATGTCAGTAATCATATTAAAGTTACCATATCACAGATAAACAATTTGTCAAAAAATTACAATAAGCACAAACACTGGACCGCCATTGTGGCGACTATATCGAGCTCGCTGTAGACGGGCTCGACATAAAATCTTAGGTGTAATTTCTTGACAACCAAAGTCACATTTGAAACGGAGGACTTCAGGCTTGACATGCAGTTATTCTACCAACTGCATTAAGGTTTGCTGTGACGTCATACAACATGGAGATACTACATGCTATGTGAAAGTTGACTTACATGGAATAGATCTTGCTGACTCTCACCAGACATACAGGGGACACAATTACAGGTGAAAAAATACTGCTCCTTCAAGCATCTCTGTCTCTCCTTGTACTCCATACGTCTATAATGTGGTCCTATAATATACACAGTAACAATAAACACACTGAGAGAATACAGAAGATATTAATATCAAAACATGCTTCAGTCAAATAACGAAATCATGCATGGTTGTCTATGGGTAGTGTGTCACATGCCTGATCCCCCAATGGTTGTGGGTTCGAATCCAACCAAAGGCCATATTCCTGCGCTGCTTTCACAGTCCTGAAATTAGGCATTAGTACTAAGCTAAAATCCAAGAAGCATTCATCAAGCAGGGGTTCCACTAGGTTCTGGATCTCAAGGGTCATTTTGATAATTTTTGACCCCTACTTTACCATTTTATAGCCAATTTATCTTGCAGTAAACTGAGAAGTTACCGTAACAGTTGAATATTTCCCCACCCACATCCACATATTCAGTTGCTCTCACTACAAGTGTGTCCATGTTGAAACTGTAAGATTTAAACATAAACAGTGACTACATATTTCACAAATTAATAAAAGAACATTTGAAAATAACAAGAGTACTACAAAAGCAAGCAGACCTTATCTGTGTTTAATTTTATCACACAAGAAATACGTATTGAAACATTAACAAAAAAAAGAGATTTAAAAAAAAACATCAAAACATATGGTGCAACAAAACATAATGAACAAAAAAAGATTCAATTTTCAGTTGGCCACCATTTACGAAAAAGTACTGTATTTACAGTTAAATAGGTTTTGATGTTCCAGATCAGTGTATGTAAAATGTTCATTGTCTACCTGGATATTATGGTAAGATGACAGAAATTAGTCAAATGTTCATGTTATACCTGGATATTATAGTAGGATGACAGGAATGGTTCATCAAGCTGGCAGTAGGATATATGGCTGTAGCAATTCTCACTTGTGTCTTCTCTTCCACATTACTCTGTTCTTCTATCTGACTGCACTGAAACAATACATACCAATCAAATCCATGTTCAACTCACACACAACATAAATAGCCAATGCTTATCACAATATAACGGGTTAAAGAAGCATGTAAATAAGTGATTTTAAGTAAACAATTTATTAACGTTTATGTCACATACAAAGCTAAATACTTTTGTCAGGTGTTTCTTATATTGTATAAACTGAATTCAAAAGCTCATACTATTTGATGGATTTCTAGACTTCAGGATATTGGCACAAAAACTTCCAAATACAGTAAAACCTCACCTAAAGACCACCTCAATAATAACACCACCTCAAAATTAATAACATAATTTTCAAGTCCATTTTAACTGTTTTGCTCTTTATTCAACCTCAATATTAAGACCACTTTTCAATGGTCCTAAGGGTGGTCTTATTATTGAGGTTTTACTGTATATCTCCAATATGTGTTACAGATTTACTCACCTGTAGATCAGTGATAGCATGTGCATTACACACAAGTTGTAGAATATGTCTCAACAATACTCCACCAATGTACAGTTCATCAGATATCACAGAACTTGTATTAGGTAACCCATCATCACTGGATGTCTGTAACCTTTCACTATCTGCATTACATGTACGAGTACAATTAGAGACTGACTGTTTTTGATCCTGAATAAAGTCAGTTCCGCTTCCACTACTTGCATCTCCTGTTGCGATGCCTTTCTGAGTACAATCATGAGTTGATGATTTAATTGTCTCAGCTTTGTCTTTTACAATATCTCCAATGTTTTCAGTAAAGTCTCCTAGGTCATTTCTATCTCCACTGCATATCAAATTATTACCCGATGTAGCCTCTAGTTGTCTACACACATCTGTTGTTGGTACAGTGTTATCACAGCTTGATGTCTCAGGAACGTTCAATGTACAATTGTTCTCAAGTTTCCTATCTAATTCAGTTGACAAGGACTTACGGATTCCACACACACGGGAAAGGTCAGACTGGTCCTCAGTACAACAATGTGTAGCACTAAACCAGTCTGCATGCTGTAAAATCTTCAGTAAAAGTTGAGCAGTCTGAAATGAAACCAGATGAACATAATTTGAACAGTGTAATAATCACATAGTTACACACAAAATTCAATGAAAGATCCTTTTCATATTTCTAAATTAAAACCCCGAGAAGTGCCCATTACATACATACAATATCATTGAATAACAACAGTATTACATCAAGGGGCAGCAGAGGTGGTAAATTGCTAAAACGTTCTCATTCATTTTATTTTAAAGTTACATATAATAAAATTTCCAAGAAAGCACTAACTTCATCGTTTTGAATAAAATGTACAAGCATCCTTCCACATCTCCCAATCTGTGATAGGACACCCCTCCCCACCCCAATCTGTGATAGGACACCCCTCCCCACCCCAATCTGTGATAGGACACCCCTCCCCACCCCAATCTGTGATAGGACACCCCTCCCCACTTGTCACACTAGATCATGTCTATATACATCCTATACTCACATACATGCATAAAAAAATTGAGACATTATGGTGTAATCACTGCCAATGTTCATATACGTAAATTGCTTATGGAATTACAACAACAACAGATATAGTGGTTAATGGATAGAGTGCTGATCAGAAGGTTGACAGTTCAAGCCCTATATTGAGCGTAGTTTGATCATGAATATCACAATCCCTGAATTTGGCATCAAGAGAGAATTTTGAAAGTTGTAACATCTTGTCATATAATAAATTTGAAATAAATATAAAGCACCAAATAACAATATTTGTTCAGACAGAGTCTATGACACATAAACACATACCATTGTATACTGGAATATATCTCTGCCGTCCATATCTTCTATATGAGTGAGAAGATCATACACAGTCTGATAGTTATGACAATATTGTCCATTCTCATCTAGTCCAGGAAGTCTTACATTGCCAGCACTAGTTTGCTGTGTCTTCTTGAAATCTACAGAAAAAACAACAAATATGTCACTGAGTGTAGTAAGTTTTAATGGCAAATGTTTTAATGCAACTGCAAAACATCGACATAGTTTTTCCAGCAATATGTACCTTTATTGTAGTGTCCTATCAATATGAATACATATGTAATTATGTAGATTATACTACAGGAAATTGTCATGAGTTCTTTTCCTTGATCCCATCTAGACCTCTCTCCCTATGCCCCTTCTATAGAAGGGGCAAAGGGAGAGAACTTTAGATGGGATAAAGGGAAATAACTCATGACAATCTCCTGTGGTTTGTACTTCTATATACAAATGTATATGACACAGATGTATAATTACCCTAAAACTAAGACTATGAAACAAAAACTGTAAACATCACAGATTGCATGGACAAAGAGAATTAAAACAGAATTAAAACAAAATTAAAACAGTTGTACCATATTGGATTGACGTGAAAATCATGCAGCATAGAATTTTACAAAATGTAATATGACTTATTAATGATGTTAATTTACAGATTGAATATAAATAGATGATGATGAAGCTTACCAATCAGAAACTGTAAACCAGCAGTAAGCACAATACGTAAACTCAAGTGTGCAATTCCAACCTGAATTGTACAAATAATACAATTATATCCTAATTGCAATAGCAGTCTTGTATGGTTCCTACTTTTCTAATGTTTGTATTATCACAGATTGAAACGAGAAGTAAAACAATCAGGATGTAAATGTGTGTTTGTGGGTTGTTTATCATGTAAATAAAGTACACATGTGTACCATAAATAAAGTCCCCCAAATTAGATATTAGCTGTTCATACAGGCATGAGAATACAAAATTTCAAAATCAGGTGAAAATCGGCAAGGGGTCCATGGGGCCGCTGAAGCTCCTAAGCATCTAAGATGGCTTAAATTGTCTCTAGTGAGTGTCAAATCTGCGGATGACATCAACAAATAAATTCTCATGCCTGTTTATAGCAGTGTACAGTGTTTAGATTGCAACTTACAGAATGAAGAAGAGGTAGATAAGCACATTCTATACGATGATATTTCTGCCAGCTCACAGCAGCACATCTTGGACTACAATACTTCACCTTCGTACATTGCCTACATCTGTATGGGTATAAAATGTGAAAAAATACATATAGTTGGACCTCGTTTATGCGACAACATTCTATCCAAATATTTTGTATCATCTAAAATAAACATCAGGTCCTGATTTATCTTCCGAGGCACGTTGATTTAGGGCTATTCAAAATCAGGGTTACCCACATTGATTTTGAATGAACACATGACTTTTTTGTTTCCTATGCAGCACGAAAAGCTGGCAGCCGATCACAAAATGGTAAGTATTTTGACAGTTTTTGTTTGTTAGAAATAGTTTTTAATAGCCTAAAACCTGGTCATCCAAAACCTGGTTGCATCTATGTGCATATCTGCACATAGATATCTGTAGATTTGCCAGAATGGAGAACATTCCCTCGCTTAAATTTTGTGGCATGCATTCTGGTGTTAATATTTTAGATATTAAATGAAAAAAGAAAATGTATCTGTTCGAAAATGTAAAAACAACCTAGAAATGTGTTTTTGTTTTTTGTAGTATAGGATTTGTCGAGGAACAGTTCAGATATATCCAGAACATAGAGATGATATCTACAGAGAGATGAAGCATGTCATACTTACGGATATGGAACCTTGACCTTAACAAAACAATGATGACAGTTTGTACTGTAATGTTCAGGAAGTAAGACAGCAGCATACGGTGTCTCCACTATCAATGTGTCACCTGCCTGGATCTCCTTACACGCCTGAAATAAACAATACAGTCAAACCTCAATAATAAGACCCTTGAAAACTGGTCTCATTGAGGTGGTCTTAATATTGAGGTTGAATAAAGAGCAAAACAGTGAAATTGTCTTGTTACTTGTGTTCGTAATTTTGAGGTGGTTTTATTATTGAGGTGGTCTTTAAGTGAGGTTTTACTGTACATATATTCCCACCACATGTGATAGTCCAGAGTTCTCTCCCTTCATGCCTTCTGCAGTTCAAAACCAATTATCCCTTCTATAGTATAAGTATATATAGTATGTTACATAATTATACTATAGAAAGGATGAAGGGAGGGAACTCCAGAAGGAATACAGGGAGAGAACTCTAGAAGGGACGAAGGGAGAGAACTCCTGACCATCTCCTGTGATTTCAACAGTATTTTCAGTTATGCAGACAGTTGACCTCACCAGTTTTAATTACAGCTATATTGAATGAAATTAATCCCATACATGTCTGGTGCAGGATGTTATTTACAGCAGAGACTATGGAACTCATGGTAGACTACATTAAGTATATATATTAAAACAGCACAAATATTATCAAAATGCAAACAAATCTTCTCCCACAGGCTTCAACCTGACTAAATTAGGCACAAGAAATGGTTCTTAACCCAAGAAGCAGATGTGAGGGTGATATATGAGTTATAAACAGTTACAATAACTTATTTTACTTGACATGTAAAAGAAATCAATTTTAAAATAAACAGTATTAAATATCTCTACATTATAACTTGGGAGCAATTAAGATATATACATACACAATCGGACCTCACTTATTCGACAACTTTTTATCCGAATACTTGGTATCATCCGATATAAATATCAGGTCCTGATGTATCTTCTTAAGCAAATCTAATTTAAATGAGCTATCTGAAACCATGTATTATTCGAAATAAAATTCGGACCCAATGAATTTGAATGAACAAGGTCCGACTGTATTATATCCTCATGCTAACATACAACTAGAAATCTTCCTTTCTCCTTGGTATACTGAAGACATACAACACTCGAAGCTTGAACTATTGTGTCACTGTTACCATACGATACACTGGGTGGGGTAACCTTCACTTCTTCAGAACAAACATGGCTTCTGCTGTAACACAATACATGAAGAATATAAATATTTCAGTAATACATTACAATACCCCCTTATCACTACACATATGGGTTTTTCCCCTCTAATCCTGTGGTACAAACAATAATATATCATGCTTGAATCACAGTAAAACATCAATAAATTATGAATAATGCGGCCACTCTTAGGACCCTTAAAAACTGGTCTTATTATTGAGGTGGTCTTAATAAAGAGGTTCAATAAAGAGCAAAACAGTGAAAATGGATTTGAAAATTATGTTCTTAATCTTGAGGTGGTCTTATCGTTGAGGTGGTCTTTAAGTGAGGTTTTACTATAACTGTGAATTAAACATGTTTATACATTAAAAAAGGGTTAAGCTAGTTGCTTAATGTTTTTCTTTCATTGTTAGTAATAATTTAGTAAGACAATACTTACATATTGGAGCAAGCTTCCTCTATACCTTCCACTTCCTGCAAAATTTGGTCTGAAATTTATGTCAGGTTTGATGAGAGAGGGTTAATATTATTACTTTTGGCTAGAATTCTCAATAGATCAGGTATTGACTCTAAATGCAGCCAGGCGGCTTTGTACTGCAATATGAAATGGACACACTGGTTTTAACAACATGAAATTATCATGAAAACCTAATAATAACTAGAAGCTTTAGTTTATAACTTTCTAGGATGTACCAGTCAAAACCTGAAATGCAATTGGTAACTTTAATCTTAGCCTATGCATGTGTTTTTGCAACATATTGCAATATATTGTGGTATGCTAATATTTCCATGTATACAATATTTTTGTGCATATTGCAATATGTTGCTAGTGTATTGCAATATATCATGGTATATATCACTAACAGAAACATAGCACAATGTACAATAGTATTGTAGATAATTGTATTTACCTGTGTTGTTTAACACAATATCAGGACTGGAAACCAACTTTCTGATTTCATCAAGACCTGAAAACAAGATGAAATTTAATCAAAACATTCATGGAAATTATATTGCCCAACACCATCGATCTATAGAATACATTAAAATGAAAACATAAATAAGAATCAGTCAGCTGTAACTACATTGTAAATTATATTGATTATATGTCATGTTGTAACCACAGGAGATTATCATGAGTTCTCTCCCTTTATCCTTTTATAAAGGGAGAGAAGTCTGGAAGAGATAAAGGGAGAGAACTCGTGACAATCACCGGTAGTTGTAACTGTTTACACTGTACTAAGAATTGATGAATTTTAACAGATGTCAGATATGAAATTAGATGAACTCCAATCACTGTTATTCTCATGAACTAATGATAACTCAGAATAGCATAAGATGTTAATAATTAAACAAGATAAATACACACATTATGTTACACATCAACTTTTCTTTCAAGTGAATATTCATTTCAGTACCTTAAAGCTTGCAGATGGATAATGCTGATAAGACAGGTACACTGTGAGAATGCATGACATTGCTATAGTAACCATGATTCCAATTTACCTCAGGCATTTAATTAAAGTAAAACATATACATCTAAATTAGCTACAAATAGTTTCAGGTAACAACAAGAATATCTCAGCAAAAAAATATTAAAAATTTAGATAATAAATGACACAGAGTTTCTGTTTGAATAGAAAAGGGTACTTCATTCAATGTTGCTTATGATGAACAAGTAACATGAGCTACAAAACTGTAGTGTGACCAACAAGGTATCCACTAACAGATACCTACCTGGGCTTATTTATCTCCTGATCCTACCCTTTATATACTGAGTGCCGAGCAAGGGAGCAACCAGTACCATTCTTGCCATGTTTTTGGTATGATATAGTCAGGTATTGAATCCAATACCTATCCCACTTAAAGTAGACATTCTATGAATAGAGTTATAGAGACAGTGCACAAAGGCAAGGTATTAGGGTATATTAAAGGTACCAGTACTTACTCTCTTTGACTTCATCCGCACGCTGTAAGTGTATAAGACAGTTGGCTTTCCGTATAAGGAGTTTATGAAGTATTCCACGAGGACACTCGCAGTTCAACGCTTCAGTAACATCAGTAAGACATTCCTGTAAATTGAATAACAGAACATTAACAACATTCATATGACAGTGAATTCAAACTTGTAGGATATAGGTGTGTAAAGATGCTTCCTAAAATAACCAAAATTATAGTCTATACATACAGTCCGACCTCATTCATTCCAATATATCGGGTCCGAAATTTTATTTCGAATAATACATGATTTCAATATGACATGCCTAAGACACATCGAGACCTGATATTTATTTCGGAATACACCAAGTCTTCGGATAAAAGGTTGTTGAATAAACGAGGTCTGACTGTAAATAATATAAAGAATACAATACAACTATGATAATGTTGTAAAAATAGACTTGCTTTCTAATCTAGATAACTTAACCAACTGACTGAATGACAAAACAACCATATAAATATAACACAGCAGACAGTTGTCACACAGAATCTATCAGTTCAGGTACAACATGTTTCCTTCACAGAATCCTGTAAACTACAAACCAATCAGTCAAGTTGTTTGATATCAGATTTCAGAATGTTTATAACCATGCTAGACTGTCTTCCTCAGAGGAATATGCTGACAGCTTAAAAATCACTGAGAGCAATATATTCTGTACTGCTGTGCCCAGCGGAACTAATACAGTCAGCTAGAAGCTATATTTTAGATAAAGTGACATTAATCCTCTACCAGACGACAGCAAAACAACCTTTGACAAACTGTACAGCCATTTTAATTTCAGTTTATGGGGAAGTATGGCGGGTCCTTTTGAGCGGGGAAATTTGCATTATGAATCACCAAATTTGGGTATTTATAAGACTAAAATGTTAAATAATTTTACAGAAGGGAATTTTCTTTCAAAGCAGGCAAAAAATATTTTTCTTAGGGCCCAATATCAGCCCTAAAGTTGCAATTAAAAAGGGGCTGTTGCATTTCTTCTAGGAGTTGTCTTGTTCACAGTTTACGTTTCAAATAAAAGCATTCATCCAATACAATTGACGTTAAATGTTCTTCATTATAACATGCATGCCTCTTCGCTCATATAAGTCTTTGCTAATAATATTGGTCAAAATCTAGGCACTATACAGATTGTGAGAGAAAAACGTACCACATACAAGCGATACAATGTTGCTGATCTGTTACAACACTTACCACATACAATCCTAAGCGATACAATGTTGCTGATCTGTTACCATAGGCCAAGGCAAGATCTTCTGTGTTCCTGTCAGCCAGGAATATTGCCTGAAATAGATACATGTTTTTATTTCTAATGTGGCTTAAACTTACATAAACATCCAAGGTCATTTAGCGTCTTGTCCAGCAAGCGGACCCCTGGGTACAACCTCAGACCTTATGTTAGCTGACAGCTTCTTCACTTACAAATTCAACATCCGGTGTGTTATTAGAATCTATAGCAGTGGGGGCAAGTGGGGGCAAGTGATTGGAGGCAAGCAAACATAACCACAAGACCACCACCCAGGCCTCTTTGTACTTATACATATATGTTCAACAAAATACAGAGATATATCCTATCAGGGGGACGTTTACACATTGGAGTTACAGACAGAAAATGTACGGGAGGAGCATAAATGTGTGGGAGGAGCATAAATGTGTTGAAGGAGCATGAATGGGTGGGAGGAGCATACATTGGTGGGAGGAGCATACATATGTGGGAGGAGCATAAATGGGTAGGAGTATACATGTGTGGGAGGAGCATACATGTGTGGGAGGAGCATAACTAGGTGGGGGGAGCATAAATCTAACATTGGCAGGTAATAAATTATCAAAACTATTAAAAATACTAATAAAGACTTAATATTGAGACGCTGCACATTTTGGACAACTCAATCTTCCATGTGACCCTCAGCAAAACCTGTGAAACATTATATACAATAAAGAAGAGTAATAACTATCAAGACGAAAACTTCAGAGAAATGATTTAACATTAACAATCATACTATGGTGTAATTTGTATGCAGGCATGTGTTATGACGAACACTCTTTGATCTGAAATATGATGTACATCGACTACCATCCCTTGATGACAATGCAAAGCCGATCAGTTTCATGGATGAACATAATACTACAGATTGTATCAGTGCACTAGGGATATGAAATCATATCTAGTACAGTGGGAAATATTCAGTTTCCATAAATAAAACAAAGATTGGACGACAATTTCAAACAATGAAGGAATTTGCAATAAAGCCAGAATCAGGAGATGTTATTGCGAGACATAATACCATCATTAAATCCCATTAGACTAACAACGGTATCATCACAGGATTGTATTGCATGCTCGGTAAACAATTCTATTGATACAAGAATAATGAGTATAACTGCATCTGTTGAATCATTTCTGTGCCTTTCAATATTAATCTATAGAAACAGAGTATTGTCAGATTGATTAATGGTATTGGGAATATCCAAATACATTAAACATTAAAGTACCTTTTTCATAGCATAATTCTTTGCTTTATTTACATGTATGAATTTCCAAGCAACACTGTCAGACTGCATTTAGTTAACAAAGGAACACATTTAAGAGTTAACATGATATGTGACAAATAAGAATATCAAAATATATAAGGCATTAATGTACATGAGATTGTCATGAGTCATCTCCCTTTAACACTTCTATGGTATAAGTAGAATACAGACACGATAAAGGGAGATAACTCACTCATGACAATCTCCTATGCATTAAAGTAAACAATCAATCAATTGATAAAATCAATTTTGATTTATCGAATAAATTAACATGAACATGTTGATACGTGTTATGACATTTGTTTCTCTCCAATTGTAAAACAGAAGATTAAAAGGAATCAATGTACATTTCAGTAATAAAGCGTTTATGATGCAACATTTTTTTTAGTTTCAATACTTAGCTTAGAATTGTTCTTAATAATAATTAAAAAAATAACTGGTTTTGTAGTGGAATAGACTAGCTTATATATATAAGTATTCATACATAAACACCGAAACTTCTATTATTGCATCAACTGTAATACAGCAAAACCTCACCTAAAGACCACCTCAATAATAAGACCACATCAATAATAAGACCACCTCAATAACAAGACCACCTCAATAACAAGACCACCTCAATAACAAGACCACCTCAATAACAAGACCACCTCAATAATAAGACCACCCCAATAATAAGACCACCTCAATAATAAGACCACCTCGATAACAAGACCACCTCAATAATAAGACCACCTCAATAATAAGACCACCTCAATAATAAGACCACCTCAAAATTAAGAACACAATTTTCAAATCCATTTTCACTGTTTTGCTCTTCACTCAACCTCAATATTAAGACAACTTCAATAAGAAGACCAGTTTTCAATCGTCCCAGGAGTGGTCACATTATCAAAGTTTTACTGTACTTTGCTGACAACATAAATCATAAACAAATATTTACCTCAGTGTATTTGTCCAAAGCATCTGTGTAAAACTTCTTCTGAAAATATTTATTGCCTTCATTTCTGAACACACTAGCTTGACTGTTAGACTTCCTGTGTGCACTGTTACAGTTGTCCAGGAATGTCGTAATCCATTGAATATCCCTAGAAAGAGTTACATAGTTAAGCTCTGTTGAGTTGAAGGTTTATGTTGTTGTGTCCCCATCAAGTGGGGATGGCACTAAGATTTACCATTGTCTGTCATTCCGTCTGACGTTAGTTTGACTCTCTTATATCTCAAAAGTATTTAACCTAGAGTAACAAAACTGCACAGGATTATTAGCCATCAAATGAAATTTTGCACCTGGAATATTCTGCCCCTTGATTGAGTACAGTGGGGGTAGCTTTCAACAGCATTTCATTATATACTTTGGTCAGTAGACCTAACGAGAATTTCTTGGTTACCAACCAGCACTTTAAAGGTTTATTTTGGCTATTCTTTGAAATTGATCCATGCCCTTCAAATTGGGAATTTTTGCTTATTCAACTTAGAAATTTGGGGAAAAGTCTAGAAATTACAGCAAAATTTTAGGAATAAAGGTAAAGGATGTACATTTGCTATTTATATAAAAGAGAGAGAATAATTTGCTACAGGGAACACCACATACATAAGACAATGCTATTATACAAGATTGCTACAGTTGTATTTTTATATAGATTGACTCTGAGATAGCCTCTAACTAAGTAAATTTTCTGCTAAATTGTACCCAAAAATGTCTTCAGATTTATAGAGAATTTTTACATTCAAATTGGGAAAATTATACACTGTTTGGCATTAGGAATATATAGCCAATGTTATGGCTATAAAAAACATCTGAAAACAAACCTGACTTTAAGGAAGACCATTATCTGCTTATTTTCTCATTAGTGGGCGTCACTATGTTACAGACTGATCCTATTCTGTAACCTAATCCCAATTTAAAATGCTGTCAAGAGGATGAAAACTAGCACCGTAATGAAACTAGCTGCCATATAAAACTTATCTGAAATCTTACTTCATACTTTTAAACAGCAATGATAAACTATCATTCAACTTCACAAGATAGAAGTTTATAAATTGAGGGGGGTAATCTGCATCCTATATAGTGATCAAACCCATGAACCCTCTGCACTAGTACAGTGCTCTGCTAACTTAGGGAGCAGTCATCTACATCGTTACTTAGTGAGTTAACCAGGCGACCATCCAACCCTACAAAGATTAACTCCTCCCCATTCCCTCATTCGAGGCCCAACCATTGAGACACTGCTGCCATCATATATGAAAAATTATCAAGGCAAAGATGTGAGTCCAATATGGATCTTGAATCCAAGAACTCTACAAAACTAGTAGAGCACACCACAGACTGATGACCAGGCACCGGTCTGCACCCAACCCCACACCACTATCAATATTAAGAACACACCCTTCAAAAAACTAGTCCCAAATATTAGATACATACATGCCTATTTTAACCATAAACATTCATCATTTTGTTATTTTACTTTCACTTTGCATAAGTGTGAAATAAGTTATGTAGGGTCTTATTTATACTGACTAACCAATCCATGGAATCAAACACTAACACAGAACAGTTATTCTACATGATGGATCTCGGTTGAGATATTCAGACAAAAGTCGAGTTTTCTTCTCAACCCTTAGACGAAATTTCTGGCTAAAAATGTAATATCAAAGTAAAATTTACTTAAAAATCACGAAAATCAACGATGTTCTATGAATATGTCCACACATAATTTCATTTATCAAATACTTACTCAATGGAAGACAGTGGCACAACTTTCTTAAAAACTTCGTGTTCGGTCTTAATTTCTGTCAGAGAATCGATGACATCATTCGATAAAGCATCAGACTTCTTTTGTAATTCCAACTGAAAATTGCCAATGGGCGCCGCCATTTTACTTTCGCCTCCTTCTTGAAGAGTAGCAGTTGATTTCCTCCCGTAACTCAATCGACCCAATACATTCGCACGTCGTTATGGCTAATTTACCCGTTTTTGCGAACATGGGTTGCGCTGTGCACAATTTTAGTGATTTTTTGTCTATAACAATTTACATCTTAATTTATTTACTTCATAAGTATGAAACATTGGTTAAATTTCACTCAACAATGGTGCGTTATATTATCTACCTGTCCTCCATGGTGCATATATGCTATACATTTTGTGATCTGTGTATGTTAGTGACTAGATTCTGCAAGGGGATCTTTAATTTTTGTCATAAATGTAGCTCCTAGACATTATGGCGATTTACTTGACAATATTGCATTTTTTGATGATTTGCATCTATGATTTTTTTTCAAATTCTGAACCATAATATTAATGTAATTTGTTTAAGTATATGCATAGTTATATCAGTAATGGTCTTTTAGACGTAGTTCACCAGAGGCGTGCTCAGGATTTTTCTCAAGCCTTATAAAACGGCAGTTACAGTATTTTATTCTTTATTTTTTAAGTAATTAAACAAAAACCAGAATCACTTAATTGAAAATCCTATATAATTAAAATATAATAACAGTTATAATAATATATGATTAAATAAATATGAATATATATATAAATAATATATATTTAAAATGATAAAGAATTGTATAAATGATAATTATATAAAATACAATTATATAATAATAATGATAATAATTATAATCAAAGATCTCAGTATCTGTTCGTATTTACACACAGACATACTAATATTTATACGTTTGGGGAATTTATGGTGGGGGGGGGGGGTGGCGCGCCAGGGAACAATGTTTTAACTACTTCATTTAAGGCAGTGGAATTTTTAATTTATTGTTTACATTTATACAGCTGCTAATAGATGCATATAATGAGAAAAAATTGCTACAATAAAGTTATCATTTGATTTTACAATATATTATACAGTATTATCACTTCAGTTTTTACATTCTAGATATCAAATAATGCAGAATTACTACATGTGTCTGCCTAATAAGGTATGAACAGGTACATGAGACACACACCTTACAAATGCAACAATCAAATGCACTACACTATCATAAACATGTACACACCCAAAAGGCACACATTCATGTAAATATATTACCAAAATTATGTTTCTTTTTTGTCACAATAAACAAGAACCAACGTTTTTTGAGTGTTTTTTTGGAGGAGGAAGGGGGGGGGGGGTGATGGAACAGTGTGTGATGCACACCAAGCAAACACAATCCATTTTGAATTCAACAAATCATCACCGGAGCACAGTTTTATAAATCACAGAATGAAAGTAGAATGTCTCCGAGGTGCCGATAATTCGAGAATTGCTAGATCCACACTAACACTGGACGTTTGTTTGCAATTATTGATCATCGAAGGTGATAATGACAAATTGCTTTTCCTCCTTAGACTTTCATGTTCCATCTTTTCTTCATGTACCTTTTCAGGCGATCGCATATGAATTGGGATTGAAAGAGCCTCAACATTATTGGTTAGATCATCTAGTCGTAAGCTAGATTTGACGTATAAAGTCATCGATAGACGTTTTGCCTTCCTGTTCAACTGTGCATTGTGGAAACAGTATGCTACACACAGAAATAGTATGATAGCCACTGTCGCGACAGGTCCGACTATTATCATCCCACCCGGAAGTTGTTGACGATGATCTTCAAATGAAGTTTCGTCTAGTGCTTTTGAAAATGATGCCAAATTGAGAATGGTTTCGTTCATTGACCTCGACTTATTTGAAATGTTATAATCGATATTTATATTAATACCATTCAGGTAAGGTGATATTTTGTCATCGAACACGCGGCTGTTGTCAGTAATACCCTTTTCACTTCCATTCAGCATTTTGTTATCGGAAATGCAAACACAAACAGAAATCGCGACCGCATACGTGATTATTGAATTTGAATTCATGTTTTTGATATTCTTTTATGAAGTCTGATAAAAGATGTCCATTCTTTAATAATGTATTACCATAACGAATCTACTCATTCAGTTGGTTTCGCTTGTCCACCGTAAATCACTTTTGGATTTTCAATACTTTTACGAGCTTCTAGGATTTCATTTATGGCTTTAGTCCGCGGACAAAATTCATCAACCAATTGTTTAATAGCATCTGCTTGTAGACCTGTTTGCTATTGTTAGAACGGTGTGATGTTCGACATGTCCTATCCTCACTTTGTATATTGGGAGATTTTCAGCGCAAGTAATGGATTACTGTCATTAAGACAACCAGACATGCAAAATAGTCTGTCTAAAATAATTTTGCTCGTGATTTATCTAAACAAATTAGTGCTGAAGAAAATTGCACTATTACGAATAGTGCGCTGTCTGATGTTTGGATTTGTTAAACGTAGTCTAGACTACATACACAAGTTCTGCACCATTTAAGGCTTTATCCTTGGTACACGTACTTAAAGGCACCAACGTTTGATCTAATGGTTCTGTTGTGTTCTATTAATTGTATGAAATGCATTTAGCACTCAATTTCAACCATATCCATTTCCTCTTTAGATGGCTTCGGGAATAGCTTAACATCACACGTACCTTAAATACAAATCAAAGTATAGTAGAAAACTTCAGATTGGTTTACACGACACATTATCGTCTATAATGTCTTGCTTTGAAGAATTAACAGCCATCCATTTTGTATCTGAAATGGAGAGGAATTAACAGGTGATGATCATACTTCGGCTGTTTGCGTTGTGGTGCAAATTGTTCATATTCAATGAAATAGTGAGTAGGCAGTCTGTTTTTAGTATTTGTATACCAACTTAATAGTGTTTGTTTGATTACATCGGGTTTTATGCCGTATTTTGTCGTATATACGGCGGCCAGTTGTCCTATACAGTTTTCCTGGAATTAGATACCAACTAGTGCTAACTTGCTCTTCTGCAAGCAGCTGACAAACTCTCCACAGGTGGAGGACATAAACGTAGCCAATGTCTAGGAAGAACATAACCTGCCCAACCCAGGAATCGAAAGCGGAACTGCGGAGCCGGGTGACAGTCAAGCGCTCTTACAACTGATCTCGGCGGGCGGGCTCCAACTTAATTGTAAGTCTAAATTTGTTACACCGAGGTAAATTGGGACACTATTATAAAAAAGCACATAGCAGTATCACAGAAAATCATACAAATAAGAGACAACCTAAGAATGCTCTGGAAACGGAGCACTGAAGTAACACTGTTTCACTACATTTATTGACCATCTAATTGCATGTAACTCAAATACAGTCAGTACGCCAGGTTTTATTGAGACGTATTTATCAACGTTCACAAAATCTTGTCAACAGGACTGATTAGTTTAAACCTGAAGCCGCATCTGCCCAGCTGCTAAATGAATGAACGGTTTTGAGTTTTTATTTTAATGATAAGACTAATGAATAATGCAACATATCTATAAAATGCATACATTTGTATTTCTATTGTGTTGTCGTCATTATAGATTTTCAAGTATAATTTAGTCTCCCGAGACTTAATTAGACGATTTGCAAACATTTATTCAACGAAGTTTCAAGAAAGGCATACCCAAGTAAACAGACTGAACTGGTGTAGCGACTTACATGAATCATTTCTTCATTAACTTTAATCAGTGTAAATAAGGACACATGGCATATAATGCCAGCATATATCATCAGCTATATTTTGCGGCGGTTACCAAATGTCTTTCTAACTCTATTTATATTTTGTTTTTATATTCATGTTCTTTACTGTCCCCTTTCGGCTTATGCTTACTGACTTTTTTGCTAGTTCCGTGTACTCCATCCATTCGACAATTTCCCCCTTGTGCCCCCCCTCCCTGTACTCCATCCATTCAACAATTTTCCCCTTGTGCCCCCCTCCCTGTACTCCATCCATTCAACAATTCCCCCCTTGTGCCCCCCTCCCTGTACTCCATCCATTCAACAATTTCCCCCTTGTGCCCCCCCTCCCTGTACTCCATCCATTCAACAATTCCCCCCTTGTGCCCCCCCTCCCTGTACTCCATCCATTCAACAATTTTCCCCTTGTGCCCCCCTCCCTGTACTCCATCCATTCAACAATTTCCCCCTTGTGCCCCCTCCCTGTACTCCATCCATTCAACAATTTCCCCCTTGTGCCCCCCCTCCCTGTACTCCATCCATTCAACAATTTCCCCCTTGTGCCCCCTCCCTGTACTCCATCCATTCAACAATTTCCCCCTTGTGCCCCCTCCCTGTACTCCATCCATTCAACAATTTCCCCCTTGTGCCCCCCTCCCTGTACTCCATCCATTCAACAATTTCCCCCTTGTGCCCGCCCCCTCCCTGTACTCCATCCATTCAACAATTCCCCCTTGTGCCCCCCTCCCTGTACTCCATCCATTCAACAATTTCCCCCTTGTGCCCCCCTCCCTGTACTCCATCCATTCAACAATTTCCCCCTTGTGCCCCCTCCCTGTACTCCATCCATTCAACAATTTCCCCCTTGTGCCCCCCTCCCTGTACTCCATCCATTCAACAATTTCCCCCTTGTGCCCCCCCTCCCTGTACTCCATCCATTCAACAATTTCCCCCTTGTGCCCCCCTCCCTGTACTCCATCCATTCAACAATTTCCCCCTTGTGCCCCCCTCCCTGTACTCCATCCATTCAACAATTTCCCCCTTGTGCCCCCCTCCCTGTACTCCATCCATTCAACAATTTCCCCCTTGTGCCCCCCCTCCCTGTACTCCATCCATTCAACAATTCCCCCTTGTGCCCGCCCCCTAAATTCTCCATAGGTGTGTTATAATGTCGGCCAAACCTTGCTCCCCTATGTCCATACAGTCCTTATTGTTTGTGTAGATTGTTGGAGCCATTGTCTTACGCATGTGGCGCTCCCGGTAACAAATTAAATCTATCTTTGTATTTCAGATTCATACACGATTCGTTTGTTTGCTCATGAGATAATCAACTGTAATCAACCGATCAACTTTTAAAAGAACATGTAAATATTGTGATGGAGCTGAAAATGCCAAATGTACACAAAGTTCACAGCCACTTCTCAAACATGAGCAATCTTGACAATACATAAACATTTACAATTGTATGGGGGACCAATATCGCCTCCTTACGTCCAACGGCAAAACACTAAGTACGGTCTTATTGACGCATCTCAATAGATGTTTGCTCTTACAATTACTCAGCTCCTAATTGTTTGTATGCTGATGTTCCCCTGCGATCTTTGTGGCGAGGCGTTGTTTTGTGAATGTGCAACAACCAACATGATCCTTGTTGTACACCTTACGGGTGCAACCAACACGTATTGCCCACACATCACCAATTATTGTGTTTGTAAATTGCGTCCCTTTTGACGTATTGAGTACCGTGTAGGTCTGTATGGAGTGGTACTGATAAGTGAAATCACTGCACTACCCTTTGGAGCGCCACATGCACAAGATACTGCATCCCCACACATACACCAGGAAAACAACTGTCTACAAAACAGCATTCACTGAGGAGGCGCAATGGTAAACAAATATGGAAATAGGGGTGCAAGGAATGGTCTGGCCGATCATAAAGAACCACTAAGTAGAATTTTTGGGGACAACAAGAAAATCATGCATTTAGTAGTCGCGCAGGAAATGCAACATACTGCGTTGTACAGCGAATGGTTGAACAGTTAAGCATACCACTGCGATAAATGGTGTGCCTTTAAAGTAAAAACAAAACAAACAACCAGTGCTCGACCTTTGACAGTGAAATGAAGCAAACGTCGTAACAGTAGTTGCAACGGTTCCTCTGATTGGACAGATTATCATGTTGAACATTTCTGTTTTCATCATGACCTAGTTTCATCATGTCACAATACAAGAACAGTTTCAGTTCAGTATGTTAGTGCTCAACAGCTCAAAGTTGGAGCCGAGCCGACGTTGTACATAAACAACGGTAAAACAACTCTACGAAAGTTGGGTCGGATCGTATAATCTAACTTTACAAAATGTGAACTCAATCATTCCAATTTGACAAAAACATGTAGTACAAGTATTGTATCAAATAGTGCATTGAATGAGCCATGTTTACCACGTTAAGCAACGAAACATTGCAAACTGCGATTGCAACACAAACAGTCAGACACGCCATGCTCACAAATCACTGATACGCGATTTAATTTAATCATGTTATTGTGACGTGTACTAAGGTTATCACTTACCATATCAAACAACATTTATCCAGTCCAAAACTAATTCAAGATGCAAACAAACGCTATCCTTACATCTCCTCAATGAGATATGCAAACAATGCTAATTGAATTCTAATAATCAGATTCAAGATAAATATTTCCAGATGATACTTCATGGAAAGCCAACAACCGCTCGAAACAAATTGAAATGTTTGCTATGGAATTCCAGTAAATCTTTTAACAATGGCCTATAAATTCAAGTGTTTACACTACAACGATTTAAACTGTTCCAATGCCGTCACACGCCGAGTCCTGTGGATGTTCATATTTTAACCATTATTTCTGTTGTGTTTATTGTAATTGTGTTGCTGTGGTTCGTGTTCTTTCTCCTGATGATGCTCACATCTTTTAAGTCATTAATTGTATTGTTTATAATTTAAAGTACGTATAATTATATAATGAAGACTTATGTAGTATTCAGTTTTTGTGTTTTAACAATTTGTTTACCTTATCTGTTTTTACGTGTTGCTGTTGCTTCATATAAAGTGCACCACCACCTTAAAAAGGAGACATGAACATACAGTCGGATCTCGTTTATTCGACAACCTTATATCCGAATACTTGGTATCATTAGAAATCAATATCGAGTCCCGATATATATTTTTGTGCACGTCGAAATAAAATTGGTAATTCGAAACAATGTATTATTCGAAATGAAATTTCGGACCCGATGCATTCGAATGAAAGAGCTCCGACTTTGTATACCTACGATAAGCGATTACAAGGTGACACAAACCCCAAACATCGACGATTTTTGAATGTATGAGTACTGCCTTAGAACGGGCAGAGGCAAAAGAGAGAGAATAAGTTGCCACAGAGAACGCTACACATATAAGACAATGTCTCTCCACACAGACCTCCGGGAAAACAACAATATATAAAACTTGAGCCATTTTAGGAGGTTCAATGGTACATAATTATGAACGAGAACAAGGGGCGCAATGCAAGGCCTGACCGACCATTAGGGATAACTTGGAGAATCAAAGAGAAGAAACAAGGCGGGGGGGGGGGTTAATGGGTGGAATACATCACAGGATAATTCAATAAAGCTGGCAGCAAAAGGCAGAAAGTTGGGAGAAAATAACAGGAAATTTAACGTACATTTAAAACACAAACAGAAATAATAACCATACAGCCTTGGAACTGTCAGTAAAATACTTGGGATTTAAATCAAATTTAACAGCTAGCTAACCTCACACTTAATCGCTATATGGTCATTGATTTCCAACACGTACAAATAAACTGACAAAGTAGGCTGTCAAAAAGCATCACTGTCATACGTTCTGAAGTCACTCTCGGTCACATGAAATAAGAAAGTTGAACAGAAAATACCATATACACAATGTACAGTCAACTCGAAACGTTTGTTATCGTCATGATACTACATGTAGTATGTTTATTATCGTGAAATGTATAGGTTAAACATCGACGTGGACTTCCCGCTTGTGTCTTGTTGAAAACTGAGCTCATAGATGTGCGTCAACGTAACGTATACGTTATTGTGAACTGAATTTGAGGTCTTGTCAGCTTACGCGATATTTATATGAAGAGATCATCAATTTCTGTCACATATTATTATGTTTCTCTCGACCATATATCACTATGTGGCGTCTGTACAACTTGTTGAGTGTTTTGTTATGGCTGCATCACGGGTCGTCGTTATAATAAATGTCATACTAAATGAGAAAGCGAGAGAGAATAAGAGGACACTTCCAGCAATATTCTCACTTCAAGTAACTCTCATACATGCAATAATGTTTGAATGTGAATGTTGATGACAGATCTCGCGTCAATATCAAGTGTTATTAATGCTTTTAGGAGGTGTTTCATTACGTAGTGCAATCGTATAAAAGTATCTTGCTTATTTATCTCACAGATATATTTATATGTTTCATCTCTGTTTGTTGTTGATGAAATCGATAACTGGGTGTTGCTGTTATGTTATCTGTGATTGATACACATGCAATATTTTAACGTAGGACAACAATATGTGCAATTAAGTCGTCTGTGGGTGGTAAACTGATTTACTTAAGCCTTGTTGTAAATAGCACAAGGAGAATGTTGTATACAGTAAATGTGAATTATAAGGGCACCATTGCGACCCTTGAAAATTGGTCTTCTTATTGAGGTGGTCGTCTTATTGAGGTGGTCGTCTTATTGAGGTGGCCTTCTTATTGAGGTGGTCTTCTTATTGAGGTGGTCTTCTTATTGAGGTGGTCTTCTTATTGAGGTGGTCTTCTTATTGAGGTGGTCGTCTTATTGAAGTTCAATAAAGAGCAAAACAGTGAAAAATGGACTTAAAAATTGTGATGTTAATAACCTTATGTCATTATAGTAGTGTTTATGCTAAGTTCATTGTGCAATGTTTGTTCACATGTGTATCATACACATGTTCAAATGCGTTATTCGGGCAATAAAAGAAATAAAAAAAAACGTGTATGTGATTAAAAGCATAGCTCATGCCAATAAATGGTACATATCAAAACCTCCGACAGAATTCACTCACATTGTAATTCAAATAGTACACATCTTCATTATGATGAAACTGCGATTAAACTTGTTTTTTAAATTGTAATTTAGTGTGATGGGATGTGTGTGCAATAACTATTACGATCGTTACCTAAAACTCGTTTATAGCCACGAAATGTATATAACATGTGCATAAATGCAGTATCTCGAATGTCTTTAAACAATATTAACTTGATTCCGATAAGACATTTGTTGTCTAATGTTTACAAAATGAATGATAAAGTCGGGCAGTGAATGTCACGTGCATAGCTTGAAACACACACCTATACCAAACCGATAGTTTCAATTTTGCAAGAAGATGTTCGTGTTTGGGTACCAAGTTACATTCATAAGTAACGTCGAGGTCTACGCGGCATGTTACAACAATTTAGAGAAAACATTCATTGGCAATTTCGTTTTAAGAGCAATCGGCGGTTGATCGATATCCCATTAACCATCATTATATACAGCTCATCAAAAAATAGAATAATATCTTCATGGCATGTCATGTTGATTATTTTCTCGTTTCTCTGACACGGTTTATAACAACATTTTCTCTCTCTGGATGTATTTAGTGAGTAGCGAGTATTGTAATTTTCTGTAGACCAAACATCAAGTAGCCTTGTTGTATTATGTACACACTTATTCCTTGTAAATCGTTTATATCTTGTCTCAAAACGCACCTTCAATCGTAACTGGACTCTCAGTCATGCGTGTAAATCTTGTCTCGTTGTTCGTGGTTGTATGTGAATATTGGCAGTTTGTTCAAGGGTATACGTCAGTTGGTTTCTCACACTGACCGTACCAAGGCAGTTCTCTTTATTTCACATGTCTACAGTATGCAAAATCAAAACCACTCTGGGAAACGTAAAAAATACGAGAGAATTATAGAATTCAAAATTCTTATTTACACTGTTAGTTTTATGTGGGTAATTGTAGAACATACTTGAGGTTGATTGCACACTAGAAAAGATTTAAACCATCGTTTGACTATTGTGTCCTTTATTGAGAGAATTAGTTACTACCGGGCACGCCACATACATAAGACAGTGCCTCTCCAGACAGACCTCCGGGAAAACAACAATCCATAACACATAAGGCATTTGACGAGGCTCAATGTTACACACGCAAGTGAACAGAGGCGCAAGGAATGGCCTGGTCGACCATAAACATAACTTCCATATACTTTGTGCTGTCGCGGTGGCTGTGCACGTTATATTCTCTTCTACCCGATGCTATGAACATCGGAACTTGCAGAAATATATTTACATATTTTACATCATTTGAAATGTTACAGTTCTAACAGGTGGTTTTGATGTTTTGAAACTAATTGAAGTTCCCGAAATATCTTGTTAATTAAAACTTTATTAAATTGAATAATTGAATAAGAATTATAAGTACTGCAATATTTCTCATTCAAATAATAATTCTAACCTGAACAACAAAACCACTGAATAGATACCTCATGTAGTTGTTACTACCAGTAATTGTAATCTTAAAGTTATGCTCTACTTAAGTGATTAACGGCTTCGTGTGAATTACTTGTTTTTTTATACATACGTTTCCTTTTAAAAAAAAACATAATGATTGTTTGTATTGACTAATTACTATTTTTACATGTAGCTAATTGGCAAAAGACTTGTTGATTAACCTCTTCTGTTCTTGACATATCTGAATCGTTTTATCTAAGAAGTTCTTATGCAAGTCTCAAACAGTTGTACATTGTGTCACATTGATACAGCGTTTTGGTTTTCATGTACGCGTAGGTCTTCACAATATATGGTATCATCACTTAAAAGAGAGAGACTAAGTTGCTATAGGGAACGCCACATACATAAAACATTATCTCTCCACACAGACTTCCGGGAAACAACAGTCCATAAAAATATATTATTTGAGGAGGAGCATGGGCAAACATGTAAGGGAACAAGGACGCTAGTAATGGCCAGGCCGACCATAAGTGATAACTAAGGAGAATCAAAGAGGACAAACAGGGGGGGTTAATGGATGGAATACATTACAGGACAAGTCAAGACAGCTGGCAACAATCGGCCGAAAGTGGGGAGAAAATATCATGAACACTATATAAAGTGGAAGAATCGCACAGGGGAACGGGAAACCTAACATACATTACTGTAACTTCCTAATACTTTGTTAGTTCATGATGAATACAGACGTCAAGAAGGAAAAACCTAAACACTATACATACATGTCAACAATTACGAAGGTATAAGCACAACACACAAACATAAATGTTGGATGAAAATAGAAGCATCGCTTTGGATGGTCAAGGGCAAAACATAATTAAAGTTCTAAACCTGGTCAAAGTGTGCACACAACTTCACACTTATCATATACTCACCAAAGTACAATGTACAGTGTCATAAATAGAAACATTCCTGCTGCATAACACAAGGAACGACGAACACAGAACAGTGTATGCATAACATAAATACGATGTATACACCAATAGACTCGTAAAGTCAGCCAAATATGCACTCGAAGACTTATCAGACGCTGGAGCAATTGAAGACAAGCTGATAGAGAAACAACAAATCGGTAAAATACAACCATCATACATATTCTTTCCCTTTTCGCGTGTTGGTGGAATCGTCTTTATAGAGAATTAATCTCATTCTGTCATCGAACATATAAAGAAAGAAGAGTGATGTCCAACGTAATGGAGCCGACATGGTTGCAGTATAACAGTACGACATCAAGTGCACACAGACTTGGTGATATATTAATCAAACATACACGGGCAATGTGTACATCAGCTACCTGTATTTCGAATGATAAAGTCGAGCAGGAAAATGTCATACAAAAAAGCACAGCCCACCCCAAAGGCACAAGGATATCTCTTTGTTTTGTATACATGGATACTCAGAATAACACGGGCAATGACTAAAGTGACAAGCTTCAATTATACATTTTACATTTGTTTATAGTTGATATGGACATAATCCCTAAACTCACGTTCTTATGTTTATTTGCAAATGTTGTTGTATTGAATCGCTTTGCCACATCCAGTATGGTCTTGTCTCCAATGATACGCCTACAGTTATACAGTGCTGTGTGCATACAATAATATTTATATGGTACAGAGAATAGATAATTGGTAAAGAACATTATTCCTTTTTGCGTTTCAATCTTCATTGCGAATGGAGGTCTAATTTGTAAATTTTTAGACAATTATGAAACGACAAAATTATTCCCAATTGTAAGATATAAGACATTAACTATACCATGCTGGTTGTGTAGTGGGCGTTCGAAATAGCTTTTTACCTAGAACATGCGGGGCAATTTGTTGCAATTTTAGAAAATGGGCAAATACTATGACAGAACAAAAATCTGGAATTGTATGATGATATCGAATGATACGAACATTATGTTGGTAAAACTGGTAATGCTTGTCTCTGGTTTCAACCCATCAACAAACTTGCAGTCAAATGTCGGATATTTGGTCTGCCTACGCTTCTCCTATGAGAATAAGATTTGACGAAATATTCAAATCATATCCGACGGATTCTTTGTATTAAATATGTAGGTACAAATACTGCTGTATTACATTCCTTCAACTAAGCCATCCAAGTCTGTACACACATTGTAGCGTAAATCATTAGACAAGATCCGTGCAGCAAGAAAGTACTACTTAACACAATTCATACTTAACAACTGCATAAACAGATGACAAAATTAAACATTTAATTTGCTTGCTTAATATTCCAAATAATTGATTGGATGGAAAACTTGTGGTCTCTGGTATTTGAGTAACCACGTGTATTTTTTTGAGAGATAATTTATTTTCCTCGTTTATCGGTATGAGTGGGTCGAGGGCATCCCACTACATACTGTAGTATATAGGTATGAGTGGGTCGAGGGCATCCCACTACATACCGTACAATGAAAAAGTTAGTATGAACATATTGTTAGTATGTAACATGAGCATATATAATATATACACTTAACAAAAGTTCTCAAAATTAGTAGAAACATTACAGACAGATTGAATTTTCTGTGTCTGAAATTTCTATTTGATATATTCATATTTAATTGCAATATCCTAAATATGTTATCGGAGTACTTATAACTTTTGTTAAGTGTATAATTATGATATGATTATTTTTCTGTGCTATTAAAAATAAAGTTATCAGTTACAAGTACCGGTAGGTATTTATTACTATTTATATTGCTCAGTATTGTTTTTCAAAATTTTAAAATAATGCTCTCCTACGGTTTTTATTTCAACAACAAAAACAAATACTGTTTTCCTTTTTATGTTTTCTGGTTCAGCATATCTGCTATAGATATCAATGACAAGTATCATCTGGACACCACGTGTATATTGATGTATGTTCTGGTTCAGCATATCTGCTATAGATATCAATGACAAGTATCATCTGGACACCACGTGTATATTGATGTATGTTCTGGTTCAGCATATCTGCTATAGATATCAATGACAAGTATCATCTGCACACCACGTGTATATTGATGTATGTTCTGGTTCAGCATATCTGCTATAGATATCAATGACAAGTATCATCTGGACACCACGTGTATATTGATGTATGTTCTGGTTCAGCATATCTGCTATAGATATCAATGACAAGTATCATCTGGACACCACGTGTATATTGATGTATGTTTTTGAACTATTTGGAGCAAACAGAATCATGGTAATGACTTGACAAAGAAAAAGATACATGATTTACAACACAACACACTCACTTTCACGACTGTCTATCCGAGCGTATATAGCTTGAACTTTGTCCGTTAGAAGTAAAATTATGATAAAATATTCGTTGACTTATTTAAATTAGAAAACCAGTTCTTGTAATATGCATATAAACAAATGTAGATAATGGTTAAGTATATAATATGCTGATTTTAAATTCCAGTCATATCTTTATGTTATAAATGTTCCAAAATTTAGAAAATCACTTACACGTTTTAGCGTATCGTCACATTGATTAGAAAAGAGAGAGAATACGTAACTACAGTGAAAGCCACATACATAAGACAGTGCCGAAGCTAGCCGATAGCATAAACTAGCAAAACTACCACTCCATGAATAGAAACTGACAGGTATGCAATGTTATCGAGGATGAATTTCATTTTTGTTTGAATGTCCATTGTACCATGAAATGCGTAAATATATAAAACAGTATTACAGAAAAAGATACAATATACCAAAATTTGTTGAACTATTAAGCTCAGATAGTAAGACTGTTGTCATAAAATATGTCAACAGATAAAAAATTCAAAGATATCTTATTTAAATGTTCATTTCAAGAATTCAGGTAAAACTAAGAAAAAACGGAAAATATCGCTTCTTTATTTACACAACAATATTACACACTCTTTTTACGAGGATGAAAACTAAATGGAATGTGCGTCTTAAACAAGAAACCTTCTGTAATGAACACCTTGTCACAGTAGCTGACGTCAGCATACACATTTTATATCACAAAATGAAAGAAGAATGTCTCCAATGAGCCGGCAATGTGAGAATAGGGGATGAAAACTTATGGAATGTACATCTTAAACATGATACCTTTTGTAATTTACACATTGTCACAGTAGCTTACGTCAGCATACACACTTTATATCACAAAATGAAAGTAGAATGTCTCCGAGGAGCTGACAATGTGAGAATAGCTTGGTCCACGCTAACACTAGAAATTCTTTTGAAATTATTGATCATCGGAGATGATAATGACACTGTGCTTTTTCTCCTCGCATTTGGTTGTTCTATCCGTTCTTCATCTATATCTTCAGGCGTCTGAATATGTTTCGGGGAAGATAGGCCGTCAGCAAAGTTGGCTTGGTCGTCGAGTCGTAAACTTGATTTGACGTATAAAGTCATCGATAGACGTTTTGCTTTCCTGTTCAGCTGTGCATTGTGGAAATAGTATGCGACACACAGAAATAGTATGATAGCCACGGTCGCGACAGGTCCGGCTATTATCATCCTAACCGGAAGTTGTTGACGACGATCTTCAAAGGAAGTCGCATTTAGTGTCTTTGGAAATGATGTCAGTTTGAGAACATCATCGTGTCTTGTCTTCGATTTATTTGAAGCGTTATATCCACTATTTATAACAATATCTTTAAGGTAAGGTAGCGGCTGGTCATCAAACACACTACTGTTGTCAACTAAACTTCCATTTAGAATTTTGTTTTCAGATTTGCAAAAACACACGACGAAAATCGCGACCATATAGACAAATACTGAAACAAAACAATTGGTAGTCATTATTTTAATAGGACTTCATGGAGTTTGATAAAACAATGTCCATTCTTATTTTTAATAATTTCTCCACATTTATTCACAATGCATCGCTATATTTTAACGCTCATTTTACGAACACATGCGTAACTGTATACTCTCAGTTTGCATTATCCTATTATTCCCTTAGGTGTCTTGTGTAAACATTGTCCATCTGTCGTGGACTCATTGTATCAACAACTTGTTTGATAACATGTGTCAGAATGTTCCGCTGTCGTGAAAACTGTCGTGAAAACAGAGTCGTATTCCATGTGTCCTATCCTTATATCATATAATGTGATATTGGCAGATTTTCTGCGCATTCCAAATACAAGTAATGGATTACAGTCATTAACATGAACAGATATGCAAATTAGTCTGCCTCAAATGATTCCACTCGTGACTTGTCTCAGCAATTGCCCTGCAAAAATGCACATTTTCGAATAATACATTTTCTCATGTCTTAGTAGAACCTATTTAAGAGTTGTATAGAATTGTACGGGTTAACTAAGGTACTTTTAGCCAACAGCATTTTATATAATGGTTCTGTTGCGTTATATTGATTATATCATTATTCTTCAATCTGATCTTCTCAACCCATATCAATTTACTCAGTAGATGACATCTGGGAATATTACATTTAAACTCTTTGTTCCCTCTTAGATACTGCATGTACATGTATTATGCTCACAATGCTAGGTAAAACGCTTTCTACTAACCGTCAATGTTTATAATATCTTCAGCTGCCGCCTGAGTCGTTCTGAAAGGGATAATAATTAATGAATTAAAGAAAACAATGATACCGCGTTGGTCTGTCAGACTGAATACAATATTGAACAAGGAGATTATTTAATGCTCGTGTACAATATTGTGCTCCCAACACTTTAAGCTTTGGAAACATAATGATCCAGGGCTGGATAGAGTTTGGACTGATGTTAGCTTGAGTGGAAGCAAGGAGGAGAGTAAATGACAATCAAACAAATACAAACTGACTAGGGGACACACACAAGGTGGAGAGTACAGGACAATAAAACAAATACAAACTGACCAGGGAACACACAAGGTGGAGAGTAAAGGACAATAAAACAAATACAAACTGACCAGGGTACACACAAGGAGGGGAGTGAAGGACAATCAAACAAAAACAAACTGACCAGGGAACACACAAGGAGGGGAGTGAATGACATACAAACAAATACAAACTGACTAGGGGACACACAAGGAGGGGAGTGAAGGACAATCAAACAAAAACAAACTGACCAGGGAACACACAAGGAGGGGAGTGAATGACATACAAACAAATACAAACTGACCAGGGAACACTCAAGGAGGGGAGTGAATGACATACAAACAAATACAAACTGACCAGGGAACACACAAGGAGGGGAGTGAATGACATACAAACAAATACAAACTGACCAGGGGAAACACAAGAAGGGGAGTGAATGTCATACAAACAAATACAAACTGACCAGGGGACACACAAAGAGTGGAGTGAATGACATACAAACAAATACAAACTGACCAGGGGACACACAAGGAGGAGAGTAAAGGACAATCAAACAAATACAAACTGACCAGGCAACACACAAGGAGGGGAGTGAAGGACAATCAAACAGATACAAACTGACCAGGAAACACACAAGGAGGGGAGTGAAGGACAATCAAACAGATACAAACTGACCAGGAAACACACAATGAGGGGAGTGAATGACATACAAACAAATACAAACTGACCAGGAAACACACAAGGAGGGGAGTGAAGGACAATCAAACAGATACAAACTGACCAGGAAACACACAAGGAGGGGAGTGAAGGACAATCAAACAGATACAAACTGACCAGGAAACACACAAGGAGGGGAGTGAAGGACAATCAAACAGATACAAACTGACCAGGAAACACACAAGGAGGGGAGTGAAGGACAATCAAACAAATACAAACTGACCAGGGAACACACAAGGAGGGGAGTAAAGGACAATCAAACAAATACAAACTGACCAGGGAACACACAAGGAGGGGAGTGAAGGACAATCAAACAAATACAAACTGACCAGGGAACACACAAGGAGGGGAGTGAAGGTCAATCAAACAAATACAAACTGACCAGGGAACACACAAGGAGGGGAGTAAAGGACAATCAAACAAATACAAACTGACCAGGGAACACACAAGGAGGGGAGTAAAGGACAATCAAACAAATACAAACTGACCAGGGAGCACACACAAGTAGGGAAAGCAACACCGAAATCATAAGGACGTTGACACGAAATCATAGCGAAATCATAAGCGAATTAATGTCTTTGTGTGAGTGGCGTTCTTTGTGACAACTTTATCATTCCTTAAAACATGAAAAACGAAACATCGCAGAGAACTATATGACAGAGCAACAAGACAATTAAGGCAAGGAACTGCAGTGTATATTAAATGTATTATAAAATTATACATTCATTGTGCATGCAGCAGAAACTGCTTTGTGGTTCTTTCAAAAGCAAAACTCCATAAAATATACCAACGGCATTAAAGATATTCGTCAAGCATTGTATTACGATATGATACCAGACGCCGACCAGGGAAGGCTACATAACTTCCCTAGACATATCTAGACAAAATAGGTACGAGGCACACACAGGAAGGGAATACAAAAACATGACACAATAATTCAAACTTGACAAAATATCAGAAAAATTACAACAATTGCATGGAATGCGCCTCAGTTCCTTAATATGTGTACCGTTTGACCTCCTTTAGTGCCTTATGTTTTGTGGATTGTTGTTTTTCCGGAGATCCTCGTGGGGAGGCATTGTCTTATGTATGTGGCTTTCCCTGTAGTTACGTATTCTCTCTCTTTTTCTAACTTAGCATAAACTCGTCTGAAGGAGATATGCACACAATGCTAATTGAATTTAAACCAGACTCGAGATAAACATATTCAGATGATACTTCATTGATAGTCAACTACAGCTTGCAACAACATGAAAGTTTTGCCACGGAATTCCTGCAAATCTCGTAACAATAGCTTCTCTAATCAAGTGTGTATACTGCATTGATTTAATACTGATTGCGGGTTTAATGTTTTCTTTTTATATTAAACGCATCAAACTGTTTTGAGGTAAAGTTATGAATGTGCTTTACAGCAACGCACTGACCATAACGATTCAGTCTTTGCTTGACGGATTTTATATTCCATGATGGATCCCTTCTTAATACAGAACAGGAATGAAAGTGTCTGATTTGTGTTTTTTGCCAATCGTGTCGCACACTTCAAGGCTTCTCTAGAGTAGCTCTGACCTTGGATTCGCCGCTGAGTACTTGACTGGCATTCCGGGATAATAGGCATAGCTAACTTTAAATGTATTATCCTATGTTCACCGTCTCTTATGATAGGGTGTTGTTCAACAGAGATTTTTTTATTTCTATATGGGTAATTGTAGAAAGGTATGAAGTTGGGTGCACACTTAAGTCAGGTTTAAAAGAGCACACCGATGTTTTGCAACTAATCGTTCTCAGACAGTACCCCTATTTTCACCACATATTTGTAATAAACTTAGGCCTAGTGTCCTTTTGACACACACATGTATATAAATATATATATATTGATCATGCATGCATATTTATTTCCTGTCTTCATTCCCAGTATTTGTACTGACAGTTCCAAGGCTTTATTTCTATTTATGATTTAATCGTATGTTAAGTTCCCCTTCCCCATGTGCTATATTCTAATATTTGATATAGTGTTCATGTTATTTTCTTCCCTTTTCGACCTATTGTTGCTAGCTCCGTGATGTATTCTGTCCATTAAATCTCGCCCACTCCCCTGTTTGTCCTCCTTAATTCTCCGTAGTTGTCCTTTATGGTCGGCCAGGCCATTCCTTGAGCCCCTGTTTCGTTGCGTATTCCCCCTTGCACCTCCTCATGTTTTGTTGACTGTTGTTTTCCCGGAGCTCTGTGTGGGGAGGCATCGTCAAGTGTATGTGGCGTTGCATGTAGCAACTTATTCTCTCTTTTGAGATGGCTGTTCGCTTTGTGAGTGGAATTTCCTGCTTGACTTCTTTATTCACTTTCAACAAATCTTACCTTTCATATGTACATACAATTTTCACCTAAAGACGACCTCAATCATAAGACCACCTCAAAATTAAGAACACTAATTACAACTCCATTTTCACTGTTTTGCTCTTTATATTTATTGTTCAACAAGAAGATCACCTAAATATTAAAACCGGTGTTCAAGGGTCCCACTGGTCGTCTTATTGTTGAGGTTTACTGTGTACGTATTCTTGATGAAGATACGAGGTAACATGAAGCACGTAATAAAGTGGTGACATTCATGTATAAACCTAGTTTTGCCGTGAGAAATGTGAATTGGCCAACATGTTCATGGACTAATAACTGTTAACAACCCTTTTCGTTCGAAACTTATTAGCAGTGAACGTGAATAAAACGAAAAACAATATGTCAGTTGTATATAAAAGACGAAGAGATCTACTGATCTGCAATTAGTACACTACATAAAAGAGAAATAATACGTTGCTAGATTATATTGGAGACATTTACATTACACCTTGAAATGTGTGAACTAATATATTTGATCATAGATTGTGTGTCCTTTTATGTCTACGTAAGCTCAGTGGAAATAAGCTCATACCTGTTCATGATCAACTTCGTGTGCGAATGAAGTACAAGTATTATCTTTCTAAATTTGAACAATCACGTTAAACGACTAAGCCAGACGCTTTAAGTTTATCATTGGTACACAGAAAAAACAAAAAAACTTTAAATGTTATCTTCAGTGTCATATCAATACAGATAATTGCAACGTTAAATCATGATTTCAACCTTTTCGAAGTGGTTTGTCCTATAGACATATATACATGCAATTTGAATATCTTAAATCATAACATTTTAAGAATGTAATTGTAAAGTAGATGAGGCTTTATCTAGTTTGTGTGAGATATAAGATGAACTGATCATGGAATGTTCTAGAAAAATTCACAACGACGTACATTCAGGAAGTAAATTAGTATTATTCATATCGTCTTCAAACGAGCGGATTTTATTTCATATTCAACGGAAAACTTCGGAGTGTCGTTACATATTTCACTAATTATAAATGATGGCGCAAGTTTCGTCCCGCCTTAAAGACAACAATGTGCGAATTTATTGATTGAACAATTATTGCGTTAGAAATAGATAACCTCCGCCATGTGATAGGGAATTCTAAGACGATTCAATATGGCGGCCTCGGGAGAATCAAACCTTGATGAGTCGTTGTATAAAGGATCTGTCGAAGACTTTGAAATCTGTTGTGAACCGTGTAAAAACGATGGAAATTTTGTTGAAGCGTCAGGATATTGTCAGGATTGTGATGAATATCTCTGTATAGCATGTATGAAAACTCACTGTCGACCAAAGCCATGCAAACATCATGTCGTGTTGGATAAACACCAAATGCCACAGAACAAGCCGAGGCAATCAAATGTGTCCATGTGTACAGAAATATGCGATACACATCCACTCGAATGTCTAAGGTTTTTTTGCAAGAAGCATGATGTTACTGGATGTGGGGACTGCATCGTTCTGAATCATAAGACGTGTGAAGTTGACTACATTTCTACACTTTCTGATGGATACAACACCAGTACGGAATACACCTCTATCCTTCAACAAGTGGAAAAATGTCTTACTGAAGTAAGTGATATACTATCAGATGCTGATCAAACAGCTACAAAGGCAGAAACGATCATAAAAAAGACTATAAATGATATTAAACAATATCGAAATGATGTAAATGGTTATATCGACGAAGCCGAGCGTACATTAGCGGCAAAATGTGACGAAATTACAAAAAGTAATCAACGCGAAACTGAGAAAATTAAGGATGAATTGGAATCTTCAAGAAGCCATTTGACCGCTATTCAAGAACGTCTGTCAACGAACGTTGAAAACACTGCGAATTTATTTGTGCGGACTAAGCAGTCATGCTCAGTGTTAGCGACAGTTAAAAACGAAATGAAAGCTGTGAAGAAAGTTCAGCTGCAATATGCTGAATTCACGAAGAATATCGCTTTTACATCAGAAATATCTACAGAAAAGTGCCTAGGTACCTTGCAAATGTCCGACTTACAGATAAGATGTGATATGATGTATATGATTCCTCAGCTCAAAGCCGATATCAGCATGGTGGACAGCAATGACACAAAACATTGTTATATCACTGGTATGGTAAATGTACGTGAGAATATCATTGCATGTACTGATTGGTTTAACAAGGCTGTGAAGCTTGTTGATATCAAACAAAATAAACTGTTGTCCACAGTGTCATTGGTGGACTCGCCTTGGGATATTACATCTATAAGTAACGATAGATTTGCTGTCACAGTGGCCCCCATCAATAAGATTCAGTTTTTGAAATTGAAGAATGATACTTTTTCAAAAAGTAATTTAATTGATGTGGAAGGGGATTGTCGCGGTATTGATTGTACCGGTGATAAACTTGTTGTTTCCTACATCAGCCCTGCGAAGGTAGAAATTTTAGATTTCCGTGGTAAACGTCTGGGCGTCATAAAACATGGCGCTGATGGAAATGACATATTTAAGTGTCCGTATTATGTTGCAGTGAGTCATGATGGTGACAGTGTCTTCGTGTCTGACAATCAAGCCAATTCTGTAATTATATTTTCATATAAAAGTACCATATACAACATAAGACGATACATGGGTGGTGTCATAGAACTGCCTCATGGGATATTTATTTGCGAGGATGGATCTGTGTTGGTTTGTTCCTTTATGTCGTTGATTCTTAAATCGGACGATTGGAAGAAACATAAAATACTTCTAAATGAGAAGAATGATGTGCATCTTCCAACTGCAATATGCTATGATGAAGATAATAGGATTCTGTGTGTACGCAAGGATGGAGATGCCAGTTCCGACACCATTCAGACATTTAGACTGGTACCACAAGTACAAAATGTCGATATGGTGCAATCGATGTAGTTGTATGATACCATTCGGTCGGTCTATCCCATGCCCCAATTGATATGTTTATTATAAGGTCCCTTCCTGTATGTGTGTATTTTATGTTTTAGAAGGCTTATGTCATCCTGTCTGTGTGGCTCGTTTTTACTTGTGAACAGTTCCCGCCTAGAAAACATAATCAATGGAAGATCATTATAATGTCAATATTAGGGTTTGTCAATCGCAAAACCTTTAAGAAAGCCAAGATAATCTGATTTAACTTTTGATACATCGTAAATTGCTGGTTTTTATTTATGGACGTCAGAATTGTTCTGTGACAAGTCACGCTATCTTACGGGCCCGATACAAAAACACTTCATATAAGATCATGTCTCGTTGAGAAGACCATATTGATTTGTTTTAATCATTCGTTTTCTGTACCTTTTGGCATTTGGGATGGCTGCGTACGTTGTATGTTGGCATTTGGGATGACTGTGTACGTTTTATGTTGGTATTTGGGATGGCTGCGTACGTTGTATGTTGGCATTTGGTGTGGTTGCGTACGTTGTATGTTGGCATTTGGGATGGCTGCGTACGTTTTATGTTGGTATTTGGGATGGCTGCGTACGTTGTATGTTGGCATTTGGTGTGGCTGCTTACGTTGTATGTTGGTATTTGGTGTGGCTGCGTACGTTGTATGTTTGCCTTTGGGATGGCTGCGTACGTTGTATATTGGCATTTGGGATGGCTGCGTACGTTGTATGTTGGCTTTGGTGTGGCTGCGTACGTTGTATGTTGGTATTTGGTGTGGCTGCGTACGTTGTATGTTTGCATTTGGGATGGCTGCGTACGTTGTATGTTGGCATTTGGGATGGCTGCGTACGTTGTATGTTGGCATTTGGTGTGGCTACTTACGTTGTATGTTGGTATTTGGTGTGGCTGCGTACGTAGTATGTTTGTATTTGGGATGGCTGCGTACGTTGTATGTTGGCATTTGGGATGGCTGCGAACGTTGTATGTTGGCCTTTTGTGTGGTTGCGTACGTTGTATGTTGGCATTTGGGATGGCTGTGTACGTTGTATGTTGGCATTTGGGGTGGCTGTGTACGTTGTATGTTGTTATTTTGGATGGCTGCGTACGTTGTATGTTGGCATTTGGTGGGGCTGCTTACGTTGTATGCTGGTATTTGGTGTGGCTGCGTACGTTGTATGTTGGCATTTGGTGGGGCTGCTTACGTTGTATGCTGGTATTTGGTGTGGCTGCGTACGTTGTACGTTGGTATTTGGGATGGCTGCGTACGTTGTATGTTGACATTTGGGATGGCTGCGTATAATGTATGTTGAAATTTCCATTTCGACAAACTTCAACAATGTTAAGAAACATTGAATGTTTTGTATTGTGTAGCCTGTATTAGCTTAATACTTATAACTGAAACTAATGACATTGTGTCATGTACATTAGAAAGGGAGAACACTGCAATAGAGTATGTAAGAGAAGAGAGAGTTTACTTAAGCTATTGGCTCTATGTACCAATCAGGATTGTCTGATGATCTATAGTAAGTTTCAATAACTTTAACTAACGAAGCGTGTTCAGTGGAGTAAAGCTTTTACCCAACCTTTTTTGCATTTGTGTTGTACTGTGGTGTTTATTGGATTATATACTTTGTACATTTTGTTGTATGCATAATGGTTAATTGCTTTATGTTAGCAATCAATGACCATATAAGGGTTAATAGTGAAATTAGCTAGCTGTTAAATCGATATAAATCCCCAGTATTTTACCGACAGTTTAAAGGCTGTAAATTGCTACACGTCTATAATTATTATTTCCATTTATGTTTAGATTAATATTAAGCGGTCCTTTCCTACAATGTCGCCCCGGTTCTTTAACTTGAGTACATACTTTATCATCTTCAATTTGGATTATTTAAACAATATTGACCGACATCCACCAAGTAAACAAGATGACGTCTGCATAAATGCACGTTCACACATACGCTTATCAGTATAGCGATATTACATACATGTAGAGGTACAAAGTGGGTAGAATTTAAAATAATATAAATATAATACAGTATAATTTTAGATTCTTTCTATTCTGTATTTAAAGATGATTATTTATTCAAGTGAATTCAAATCAAATATTTGAAATGAAAGAGAAGGAATAAGTTGCTTAACCTATTGAAATGATCGGAACGATGAACATCGAAAACAAGAACACTAAGAAACCTATGAATATTACCTTTATTTAAGGTTATTTATTTTCACTACATTTTGTTCTCTAGTATTCTGATATGTTTAGGTCAGTATAAGGCTCTTTGTTTTGTAGGTAATACGTATTTACCGTGTGTATTTTGTTCTGTACGTGATGGTTGATAACTACTGTCCAGTGTTTGTGTATATTTTGTAAATAAATAACCACATAGTGGTTAAGTGTGAGGTTAGCTAGCTGTGAAATCGATCGTTGAACCCCATTATTTTAGTGACTGTTCCAAAGCTGTGAATTTCTCTGTGGTTATTATTTCCATTAATGTATTGTACATGTATTTTAAGTTCACCTTCCTTTGCTTTATAATATTCATGTTCTTCACTCCCCTTTCGGTATGTGATTACTGGCTGGCTTGGGTCGTCCTGTGATAATTCAGTCCCCGCTTGTTTTCCCTCTAAATTCTCCATGGTTTTGTTTGATTGTCGGCCAGTATTTCTTGCGCCCCCATTCCCATACATGTTTAACCTGCACTTTCTCAGTCCCTGGTGTTTCATACACTGTTGTTTCTAGGGTCTATGTGGGCAGGCATTGTTTTGGATATGAGGCGTTCTCTGTTACAACTTCATCTATACGTTATTCTATTATATGTTTTAAAATGTCATCAATATTCTAAGTTCAAAAAGATTAATTAAAGGCAATTTGATGTTAGCATTGTACAGTAAAAACTCGATAATGAGACCACCAATGGGTCCGCCATAAAGTGGTCTTAATATCGAGTTGGTCTCATTATTGAGTTTAGTCATATTGTGCGTATCAGTACTAGTAATGTTATGTTTTTCCCAAGATATTTGTGTTTTTTTAAATACTTCTGTGTCCCATAAATGTGTGGGATTATAAATAAAAGTTAAATAATGGAAGAAAACAGGTTAATAACACAATATAATTTTTATTTTGATAAATACAATATAAACAATGAAATAGGAAAAACAATTCTCATAGACTTCCACCAATTCCACCATCCTCTTGAGGATTGAATGAACCTGAAAATTAAAGCATATCAAATATTATAGGTACCTGTAGAAGTTTAATGATAATAACAGGTAATGTAACAGACATGACAGTTCTATCACTGAAATTACTGGCTTGAGCGGTATCTGTTCTTCAAGAATGTAATTTTAACATGTTAATTTCAACTTTCATAGCCAACGGCTGTAAATTTTACAACTGCTTCCTCAGCAAATTGTCATTACATTTATTGTGTCCTATAAACATAGTTTGTGAGTCTTTCCAATGTCATATTTATCAGCCTGTTGCCTCTGACTTTTTCCTGGACAGTCTTTCAGAGAAAACTCTGTCTACTCATTTTAGAACTTTTAAACAAATTTAATCAGCTAAGTTCATGTAGGTCTTTATAAATGAAACCACGGACATATGAACGGTTTATATGTCCCTGATGAAAATCAAATTCAGATATGATTGATTAATCTGGTCAGATAATATTACGGAAGTTTATCAATGAAAACACGGACATATAAACGGTTTATATGTCCCTGATGAAAATCAAATTCATATATGATTGATTAATCTGGTCAGATAATATTACGGAAGTTTATACGATTTGTTGTTTCCGTCAATTAACAAGTACAGTATAACAGATTAATTAGGGTAGAATCAAATATGTGACTGCTAACTGCTCAATTAAGGGTCTCACAAAGGGCCAAACAATAAAATACCCACCTCTTGGTGTGTTTATGACCCCTGGGGGGATTAAAGTGTCATCAATTATCGTAAACAAATCCGAATTAACAACCTCGGCTGTCGGTGTGACTAAAATTCACACTGCCCGTTTCGGGACGGTACGTGGTCGTATTTTCGAGTTGAAAATGTGTCTTCATTATTGGATTTGGATTGTTTATCCAATTATGATTCTGTTAACAGTACAACTACTTTTGATAGATTTGATGTAACAAATGTTCCAAATTATTTTATGTATAGCCGCGACACTTTGTTACAAATTGATAATGTTATAAATAATCTTGAACATAGTTTTCGTACGCAAAATGATATCGATGGTATGTACAAGGAATGGTGTGATATCATTAAAGACAACATGTACAGTAGCCTTCCATATAAATCTGTGAGAGTCGGAGTTGCAAATAAAAAACATCGACCAGGTAAGCCCTGGTGGTCTGATAATTTGTCATCACTTTGGTCTGATATGTGTCTGGCTGAACGACATTGGCTAAATTGTCGCAGTAAAAGTGAGAAAAGTAAATTAAAAGAACTATTTATTAGCAGGCGGAAATTATTTGACCGTGAAGTTCAAAAGACAAAGCGATGCTACTGGTATTCTTTGCAAGAGGAATTATTAAGTACTGCCGGCACGGAAAGTCAAACGTTTTGGAAATCAATTGGTAAAATAGGAATTAATCAAACAAAAGTAAAGAAAATACCAATGGAAGTCATTTTAGATAACGGAACAATTTCTACAGATATTAACGATATTCTAATGAAATGGAAAGATAGTTTTAGCTCATTATTTAATAACAAGGATAATACTTCATTATCTAATATATCTTCGTTTGACCAGTCTGCTAGTCAAGATGTAATTTTGCCTTTTAATGACAATATATCTGTTTTAGAAGTTAAGGAAGCTGTTTATAAAGCGAAGTGTGGTAAAGCAGTCGGGGTAGATACAATTCACGCAGAAGTTTTGAAAAATGACACTTCGATTGTTTTTCTTCATTCTTTGTTTAATGTGTGTTTCAGTAGTAGAACAGTGCCTTCTATCTGGTCCAAATGCATTATAAATCCTGTTCCTAAATCCTCGTCTTTAGATCCTAGAGACCCACTAACTTATAGAGGTATATCACTTGCTTCTGCGGTTTATAAACTATATTGTACAATTCTGAATGATAGATTGAGCAAATGGGCCGAAAGTAATAATAAATTGGAAGATGAGCAGGGTGGGTTCAGGAAAAAACGTAGTACAATTGATCAGATTTCAACACTTACTAATGTAATTGATACAAGAAAAAAACTGAAACAGTCCACTTTTGTTGCATTTATTGATTTCAAGAAAGCTTACGATTTTATCAATAGAGATAAACTATGGGAGAGGCTACTAAAATCGGGAATATCTGGTAATATGTTAAATGCAATCAAATCACTATACTCGTCTGTAAGTTCTTGCGTAAAAGTGAATTCGGTTAGGACGGATTGGTTTGACGTTAATTCCGGTTTAAGACAAGGATGTATTTTATCACCACTGTTGTTTAATTTGTACATTAATGACTTAGCAATATATATTAAAAGCTTGAATGTTGGAATTGAGTTAGCAAATGAAAAAATTTCAATTTTACTATACGCTGATGATATTGTTTTATTAGCTGAAAATGCTCATGATTTACAATTATTGTTGAATGCTTTAAATGATTGGTGTTTTCATAATGACATGACAGTTAATGGTTCAAAAAGTAATATAATGCATTTTCGCCCATCTTCTGTACACTGTACTGAATATAGTTTTACTTGTGGTAATAGTACTTTGTCAATTGTTAGTAACTATACATACTTAGGTCTTGTTCTTGATCAACATCTAGATTATAATGTTACAGTAAATGCCGTTGCTCAGAGTGCTAGCCGCGCTTTAGGCCTTTTAATTGCTAAATGTAAAGTAGTTGGTGGTATGCCATATAACGTTTTTACAAAATTGTATGATTCTTTAGTTTGGCCCGTCATTAATTATGGTACAGCAATTTGGGGAGTTCGATCGTTCTCGCGCATTAATAATGTTCAAAATCGTGCTATGAGATTTTTCTTGGGGGTAGGAAAGTACACGCCAAATGCAGCGCTGGCTGGGGAGTTGGCGTGGGTGCCCCCTTCCATCCGTCAATGGAAATCTGTGGCAAGTTTCTGGGCAAGAATTTGTAATACTACAGAGTCAAGAATCAATAAGCGTGCAGCAATCTGGGCAAACGACAAATCAAGCAATAGCTGTAAAAATTGGATGTTCTTAGTAAAAAGACAATTGTGCAATTGTAATCTTTTGAATTTTATTTATTTAGATAAACATGTGCCAAAAAATATAATTTGTGATAATATTGTTGATAATTTAATGTCCGTTTACATCAATGAATGGAATGTATCGATCTCTAGGGTTGGCAGCAAATCCGGAAGAGGTCGCAATAAGTTAAGAAACTATTGTACATACAAAACAGTTTTTGAAGCCGAACCCTATTGTAAGCTAATTCTTCCACCAAGGCATAGGTCGGCTTTTAGTAAATTTAGATGTGGTGTTCCGCCAATTAGAATTGAAACTGGCAGATATGAAAATTTAAGTATATCTGATCGTAAATGTCCTTTCTGTGGTGAAATTGAGACAGAAATTCATGTTTTGTTTCATTGCAACTTATATAGTAGTATACGTACGCCCCTTTTACAGAAGGCTTCATCGCTTAATCCACATTTTAATAATCTTCCTGATGAAGAAAAACTTAAATTTGTATTTACCAATCAAACAGTCATTAGAATTTGTGCCAAAACCTGTCACGATATTTTAAATAGTAGAAAAATTTACCTATGTAAATAATGTCCAAATTATTTTTTATAGTTAATGTGTGATAAGTTTTATATTTATACAAGGAGCAGTTGTTAATCAGTTCATCTGCGGTCTGACCGGGATAATAAATGATATCTTAAGTGCATTAGTACCTGTTTTGAAATTCAGTTTTGTTTTGTTTTTATTATCTGCGTTTAATTCGTTTTTACAATAAAGATATGATGATATGCTTTATTTTCAAAATCCAATAAGCCTTGCAGCTCATGAGGACAACATATTTACAATAAAGATAAACGACTGCTCCTTGGTTTTATATACGAGATGTAGATAGTAGGTACGTGCAATATATATTTATATGTTGTATGACATATTATTACGTTTTTAAGAATTATGTCATTATTTAAATGGTTAAATAATGTGTGCGTTTATTTTAATGTTAAACAAATATGTTTTTATGTAAATGTTTCCTTTTAAGTCGCACGATTATAGTTTAAAATTAAATATTTATGTTAACAGTTCGGCTATACGATAGTCTTATTATATATCGTATTCATTTTGTATAATTTTATGTATGAGGTGTATGCTTATAATTATAGTCTCTTATAATTCTTATTTGAATGGCTTTGTGCAATGTTTTATGTTTTTATAGCTTTTACTATATGTATATCTATGTTTTGTACAAAGATGAGACTTTAATAAATAAATATATATTATTGATCGGGACCTGAATAAGCGGTCGCATTACGCAATATCGAGTTGCCCGCAATTTCGAGTTCCGCGACCATTGAATTATATAGAGAAAAATTCGGGTCCGGAAAAAACGGTTGTAATAATGAGTTGGTCGCAAAATCGAGTTGGTCGCATCATGAGGTTTTACTGTAGCTTTATTCCGCAAGAGCGGGATGTTAATCATTCTTTTGAAATGTAGAATACAAAATTATCATCAAAACTATTTGATTTCGTCGATACATTCATTTGCAAACACACTACATGACCGATTACGTATGATAAATGAATTATTACAAACCTTCTCAACAGATGACTGAAAATGTTGGCCTATGTTTTAGTAATACCTACAAGTGACTGACATACCAGTTACTTCTAGAACATGTGATTAGTCTATATGTTTATACTTGTTGTATGGATAAATGTGCATGTATTATTATTTTGTAAATTGTATACATTGGATGATACGTATTATACTTAAATCCAAATATTAATAAATCATTCGGCTCCGTTTTGTTCTGTTCTGTACTGATATTTATATGCTCGAACATTTATTTTACTTTCACGAACACCAAATTACAACTGATAATTAACATACCTCTGATTGTTACCTATAATTCGATGAAAACGCTTCAGATACAATTTGCAATTTGTCGACTTGCTGTAGCAGACTTTAAATAATTCATTACTCCTGATCCAGTTTAAGACAAGAAACATACAGTAAAACCTTGATAATAAGACCATCCTTACGACCCTTGAACAATGGTCTTAATATTGTGGTGGTCTTAATATTGAGGTTGTCTTAATATTGTGGTGGTCTTAATATTGAGATGGTCTTAATATTGAGGTTGTCTTAATATATAGTTTCAATAAAGAACAAACCATTCAAAATGGACTTTAAAATCGTGGTCTTAATTTTGAGGTGGTCTTTAAGGGAGGGGTTTTACTGTACCTAAGATCGCTAAATGTATATGTCATAGAAATGTTTAGTCAGTAATCAATCAGGACATGTATGTATATAATAAACGATGAAATTTGAACGGTTTATAGTTACACGTGTATTCAAACCTGCTTGATAAATTACACACGTGATAAAACTTACATTCAAAACACTTGAACTTTCGGTGTGGAATTTGAATGATATTATAAATTCAGGTGTGTCATAGATTATTTAACGTATTAATTTCTCGTTTTCAACCTATCGCTATTTAGATGATGATTTTTAAATTATAGATAGAAATGCAAAATAACACTTATATATGTGTTATCCATTTTAATGAACTATTACCGCATTTTTATCTATATCCACTTGTCCATATCAAAAGTATGTATATATATTGGCGGTCAATGAGAATACACCATGAAACATACTTACTATATTTGTAGACTTCTCTACTTTTTAGATGTTAAAATTGAAAAAAACTTATGTTCATGGAATTACAAAAATGCATCATGGAAGAACAAATGGATTTTATTGCTTATAGAAACTATGTGAAGTAGTATTGGCCGGTTCGCACTTTTGACCGGTATACGTCAGGTTGCTTATAGAAACTATGTGAAGTAGTATTGGCCGGTTCGCACTTTTGACCGGTATACGTGAGATTGCTTATAGAAACTATGTGAAGTAGTATTGGCCGGTTCGCACTTTTGACCGGTATACGTCAGGTTGCTTATAGAAACTATGTGAAGTAGTATTGGCCAGTTTTCACTTTTGACCGGTATACGTGAGGTTGCTTATAGAAACTATGTGAAATAGTATTGGCCGGTTCGCACTTTGACCGGTATACGTGAGGTTGCTTATAGAAACTATGTGAAATAGTATTGGCCGGTTCGCACTTTGACCGATATACGTGAGATTGCTTATAGAAACTATGTGAAATAGTATTGGCCGGTTCGCACTTTGACCGGTATACGTGAGGTTGCTTATAGAAACTATGTGAAATAGTATTGGCCGGTTCGCACTTTGACCGATATACGTGAGGTTGCTTATAGAAACTATGTGAAGTAGTATTGGCCGGTTCGCACTTTGACCGGTATACGTGAGGTTGCTTATAGAAACTATGTGAAGTAGTATTGGCCGGTACGCACTTTGACCGGTATACGTGAGGATGCATAAATGTGGTGATGTAATAAATAAATTCTGTCATCATCACCTGTTTTATATCGTTATAACAAGTGTCGTACTTCGTTCCGCTGGTCATGGTACGTGTTTTATATCGTTATAACAAGTGTCGTACTTCGTTCCGCTGGTCATGGTACGTGTTTTATATCGTTATAACAAGTGTCGTACTTCGTTCCGCTGGTCATGGTACGTGTTTTATATCGTTATAACAAGTGTCGTACTTCGTTCCGCTGGTCATGGTACGTGTTTTATATCGTTATAACAAGTGTCGTACTTCGTTCCGCTGGTCATGGTACGTGTTTTATATCGTTATAACAAGTGTCGTACTTCGTTCCGCTGGTCATGGTACGTGTTTTATATCGTTATAACAAGTGTCGTACTTCGTTCCGCTGGTCATGGTACGTGTTTTATATCGTTATAACAAGTGTCGTACTTCGTTCCGCTGGTCATGGTACGTATATTATATCGTTATAACAAGTGTCGTACTTCGTTCCGCTGGTCATGGTACGTGTTTTATATCGTTATAACAAGTGTCGTACTTCGTTCCGCTGGTCATGGTACGTGTTTTATATCGTTATAACAAGTGTCGTACTTCGTTCCGCTGGTCATGGTACGTGTATTGTTTACTGATGGTCACCAGGCGCAATGCTGAGACCACGTGCTGTACAATCCCTGAAATACCACATAAAGTTGGTCAACCAATTTGGAATTGATAACTAAAATATAGATAGATTTTCTTGTAATTATAGAACGTTTTAAAACTTTCAATTAAGAAAGATAAATTATAAATGTCACATCGATAAAATTTATTTAGATTAATTAAACATCAGTCGTAATAGTTTGTGTGGATCGCTGAAAACATTCTGATTTATATCGCAGTTAAACAAAGGGAGATAACTACAGCAAACTAGACTTGGATACTCAATGAATGTATTAGAAAATAACGGTTGTTTAATGGTGCAACTATTGCCTGTTAGGCAGTCGTCGAGAGTGATAAGTAAATTGTCTAAGAACTTGTATGACAGTCGATGGAAACTAACTCAATTTAAATAGTTTAAATGAATAAACGTGGAAACTGCGCCGGTAAATAATTCGCAAATAAACTGCAACAATTCTTATATGTAAGCGTGAACTATGCTATTTGGGCTGTATAACGCTCACCCCAAATAACGCTCATCTTGAAATGTTTGTAGTAGTATCGCATTATAAGAATCACGAAGAATCAAATCACTGGGTACTGAGAGAAATATCCGGCTCGATGGTCTTAATTTCATTGTTTGACCTGTTCCACTTCGCTGGTGACGGCCATTCCTTTGTGCCCCTGGTCCCTTAAGTATTTACCCTTGCCCCTCCTCAAATGCCGTATGTTTTATGGATTGTTGTTTTCCCGGAGGTCTGTGCGGAGAGGCACTGTCGTATGTGGTGTTCCCTGTAGCAACATATTCTCTATCTTACACTACCGCGTACACACTACAGTTATATTGGTTATCTATCTAAGTAGCCCAGATCATTATCTAACAAAACATAAAATTAATATTGTTGCAATAATTTGTTACAATGTCGAATAATTACCACTTCTGCTTTATTTCCAATGATGTAAGTACTTGTGGGTTTATGTTTGATTGCACCGACACGGCATGTTTGTGTGTAGTCAACTATATGTGTTCTTTCTATCTGTAATTGTTGTAAAACATATTCTGTTTATGTGAATGTTGCTGTGAGTATATGTCTTATTTCACAAATCTGGTTTTGTTACGTAATGGAAACGGTTAGTACAGAACAGTTGTATTGTATTCTTGTTTATCTCGGGTATAATTATTGCAGCTACATACCTGGTGCTAACCACAGGAGTTTGTCACGAGTTCTTCCCCTTTATCCCATCTGGAGTTCATCCCCTTTATCTCTTTTATATAGCATTATAGAATGGATAAAGGGAGGGAACTCGTGACAATCTCCTCTGATTAGCACCACATACCAAAAGGCGTTTATCTATTCTGTTCATGCTATTGTATAGATTAAATTATTTTCAAATTTTAAGGGACGAACATTTGTATTTCGAAGTATAAAACATTGTTTCGAATAGCCCATAGAAGATACATCGGGACCTGATATTTATTTCGGATGATACCAAGTATTCGGATAGAAAGTAGTCGCATAACGAGGTCCGACTGTAATTGTGAATAATACTATGTACCTCCGTCATAAGCGGCCATCTATTCAGCAACAACCTCTCTTCGACAATATCATCAATTTTCGGATAATTTTCCAGAAGCAACCCACTTCTCAGGAGCAGCAACCTCTCAACAACAACAACAACAACAACAACAACAATTTGCCTCAACCAGGGGTGTTGCTATGAAGAGGTTTATTGTATATTCTTTCTGTCAGCATATACCAAGATTTCTACTTGTCTGTCGTTTGTATTTACATTATAACTTCATATAAATTTATGATAAGTTTTGTATGACCGTATTACATTAAGACGCCAGCTTTCATTCCGTTCCATCATATCAGAGATTATAAGTTTTCTATCTCCCAGTTCATGTTTTATGAAACTATATCATGCATATTATATTGTTTGTATGCAGACTGCTGGCCTAGGTGCCTCTGTTTGTTTTGGCGTCTATGATGCATACGTTTTTAATTTTCTAGCTTTGTTGTGGAAGTTAGAGGAAATTTTAGAATCTCAATGATAAACGTATTATTCACAGTGATATTATACTCAGTACATTTAAAAACGCACATTTTTGTACCCATGATATGTCTTTCAAATATCATTTCAGTGTGTTTTAAAACTCATTTTGATATGAAAATACCCGTCCATTGAAAGAAAAATTTAGCGGTCATCAAATGAAATACTATAATGCCAAGATTTTATCTTGCATACATAGGAAAGTCCATAAAATTTGAGAAATCTTACATTTTGCGTTTTTAAATATACTGAGTGTATTACAAATTAACTACATTTGTATGTACGCCGGTTGATAGACTGGTGTTCCAAATTAGCTGTCTAGTGATTGCACACAGAACATGATAATACAGTTAATGATCAGATAATTTAATTTGCAATACGTACATATCGAAACAAATCATTAAAACGAATTGCAGATTTCGGCTGGTTTTTTATAGCCATCGTAAGCAAATAAATTTTGTCTAATATTAGACGGAACAGATAACCGATTTATAACGTTTACCAAGGACTTCCGAATCTATTGATAAAACTCGAAATTACAAAAACAGCCTTTTGTCTGCCAATTGCACTGATTTGTATTTTTTATTAGAATTGCATTTTCCAAGAATGTCAGAGAGATGTGGTTTTATCGCCCATATTCACGGCACGGTGAGTTCATTGGTTTCAAATGTACATTGCTGGCTTCGTTTACTTGTCTGGTTCCGGTCGGCCATGATGTGTTATACTTGGAGATGTACCATATTATTATGTTAAACATGACATCGAGCTCTGTAGCAGACTATTTTAAGCATGCACAGAGACAATTACTGCTGTACAAAAACGTGGGGCAAAACATCCAACAGGAGCAAGACGAATGGCCTTTTATCACCTCGATGTAACAGTAAACATTGTATATCGTGGTTGAATAGTTAATGAAGTACTCGTACGTATTGGGACTTAATCAATTTATACCAATTTCTTTTCGTTCTCTTTCTTTTAACGAAAACATGTAATACTCATTGCAATTACCCTTTATTCTGTGCCCTTTCAGAAGTGGTTCTGGTGACTTCAAACGAGACACTTTAAGTATCGCTTATTTATTTTTCTGTACCAAAACAGACACTAACGTAATTATTAAATAACGTAACATTTCGTGAACAGTTCGAAATGGATATAATTGTTTAAGCATTTCCATTTTAAGAACGTGTTAGGAAACAAAATCTCTGATAAATCACATACATATGCATGCACAAAACACTGCAGTCACATTTATAGTTTATTCGATGTACTGTGTACTTACTACTTGAAAGTTGGTGCTTAGTGTAATCGGCTTGTTGATTAAGTTGATCCTAAGGTCGTGAGTTCGAAATTCGCATTCAGCAGGGCTTGGTAAAAAACTAACTGTTACTATAGTGACTGCTACTACTGTCAATGTCACTGCTACCACTGTTAGTCTCAATGCTACTACTGGTAGTCTCAATGCTACTACTGTCAGTCTCACTGCTACTACTGTCAGTCTCCCTGCTACTACTGTCAGTCTCACTGCTACTACTGTCAGTCTCACTGCTACTACTGTCAGTCTCCCTGCTACTACTGTCAGTCTCACTGCAACTACTGTCAGTCTCACTGCTACTACTGTCAGTCTCACTGCTACTACTGTCAGTCTCACTGCTACTACTGTCAGTCTCACTGCTACTACTGTCAGTCTCACTGCTACTACTGTCAGTCTCACTGCTACTACTGTCAGTCTCACTGCTACTACTGTCAGTCTCACTGCTACTACTGTCAGTCTCACTGCTACTACTGTCAATGTCACTGCTACTACTGTCAATGTCACTGCTACTACTGTCAGTCTCACTGCTACTACTGTCAATGTCAATGCTACTACTGTCAGTCTCACTGCTACTACTGTCAGTCTCCCTGCTACTACTGTCAGTCTCACTGCTACTACTGTCAGTCTCACTGCTACTACTGTCAGTCTCACTGCTACTACTGTCAATGTCAATGCTACTACTGTCAGTCTCACTGCTACTACTGTCAGTCTCCCTGCTACTACTGTCAGTCTCACTGCTACTACTGTCAGTCTCACTGCTACTACTGTCAGTCTCACTGCTACTACTGTCAGTCTCACTGCTACTACTGTCAGTCTCACTGCTACTACTGTCAATGTAACTGCTACTACTGTCAATGTCACTGCTACTACTGTCAATGTCACTGCTACTACTGTCAGTCTGCCTGCTACTACTGTCAGTCTCACTGCTACTACTGTCAATGTCACTGCTACTACTGTCAGTCTCACTGCTACTACTGTCAATGTCACTGCTTCTACTGTCAGTCTCACTGCTACTACTGTCAATGTCACTGCTTCTACTGTCAGTCTCACTGCTACTATTGTCAGTATCACTGCTACTACTGTCAATGTCACTGCTTCTACTGTCAGTCTCACTGCTACTACTGTCAATGTCACTGCTTCTACTGTCAGTCTCACTGCTACTACTGTCAATGTCACTGCTACTACTGTCAGTCTCACTGCTACTACTGTCAGTCTCACTGCTACTACTGTCAGTCTCACTGCTACTACTGTCAGTCTCACTGCTACTACTGTCAGTCTCAATGCTACTACTGTCAGTCTCACTGCTACTACTGTCAATGTCACTGCTACTACTGTCAGTATCAATGCTACTACTGTCAATGTCACTGCTACTACTGTCAGTCTCACTGCTACTACTGTCAATGTCACTGCTACTACTGTCAGTATCAATGCTACTACTGTCAGTCTCACTGCTACTACTGTCAGTCTCACTGCTACTACTTGTAGTCTCAATGCTACTACTGTCAGTCTCACTGCTACTACTGTCAATGTCACTGCTACTACTGTCAGTATCAATGCTACTACTGTCAATGTCACTGCTACTACTGTCAGTATCACTGCTACTACTGTCAGTTTCACTGCGACGTTGTCAATGTCACTGCTACTACTGTCAGCCTCACTGCTACTACTGTCAATGTCACTGCTACTACTGTCAGCCTCACTGCTACTACTGTCAGTCTCACTGCTACTACTGTCAGTCTCACTGCTACTACTGTCAATGTCACTGCTACTACTGTCAGCCTCACTGCTACTACTGTCAGTCTCACTGCTACTACTGTCAGTCTCACTGCTACTACTGTCAATGTCACTGCTACTACTGTCAGCCTCACTGCTACTACTGTCAGTCTCACTGCTACTACTGTCAATGTCACTGCTACTACTGTCAGCCTCACTGCTACTACTGTCAGTTTCACTGCGACGTTGTCAATGTTTCTACTGCTAGCGTCAGACCGATTGTTTGTGTTGTGTGTTATAATTACTTCTGATACAAACTGTATGGTTTTCCAGGATACACTAAATAAGCATGAGCGTGTGTATCTGCATTAATGACAATATTGATCGCTTTCTTGGTCATTCGGCATTCAGTGGTTATACTATTGTCTTTGTCGTCTAATATGAACCGATTTCTTTATATAAGTAGACAGTTCTCAGACTCCAGCAGGTTAGATTAGCAGTCTGTCGAAGAACATTATTACCAATTATACTATTGGCTAATCTGCATAAATCTACATAATGGGACGTATTTGAAACAACACCAACATCAATATATATTTTCTAGATCGACCTAATACTCCCAGATGTGTTGAACTATTGTCACTCGAAAATTGAAATAATATTTTCAATCTATTTTACATCACCTGCAAAAGTTTAAAACGACGAGAAGTAGAACATACAATGTAAGCTCTTCTCACAACTGTTCGTCAGCTATTAAGTTCCGATTTTGGATACAATTTTTAAAATTTTATCTGTATTAATTTTTTTCTGGGATTGCAACATCACATTTGTATAGACTATGTCTAACGCCAGTTAAATGTTATGGCTCGGTGAAATCTTGTTGGTCTATAATACCGGAATCGAGATTGTGGCATGTATGTATGTACGTGTATGTGAGTATGTATGTGTATGTGAGTATGTATGTGTATGTGAGTATGTATGTGTATGTATGTGTATGTGTATGTATGTGTATGTACGTGTATGTATGTGTATGTGAGTATGTATGTGTATGTATGTATGTACGTGTATGTGAGTATGTATGTGTATGTATGTATGTACGTATATGTGAGTATGTATGTGTATGTATGTGTATGTGTATGTATGTGTATGTACGTGTATGTGTATGTATGTGTATGTGAGTATGTATGTACGTGTATGTACGTGTATGTGAGTATGTATGTACGTGTATGTGAGTATGTGAGTATGTATGTACGTGTATGTACGTGTATGTGAGTATGTATGTATGTATGTATGTATGTATGTATGTATGTATGTATGTATGTATGTATGTATGTATGTATGTATGTATGTATGTATGTATGTATGTATGTATGTATGTATGTATGTATGTATGTATGTATGTATGTATGTATGTATGTATGTATGTATGTATGTATGTATGTATGTATGTATGTATGTATGTATGTATGTATGTATGTATGTATGTATGTATGTATGTATGTATGTATGTATGTATGTATGTATGTATGTATGTATGTATGTATGTATGTACGTGTATGTGAGTATGTATGTGTATGTGAGTATGTATGTGTATGTGAGTATGTATGTGTATGTATGTATGTACGTGTATGTGAGTATGTATGTGTATGTGAGTATGTACGTGTATGTGAGTATGTATGTGTATGTATATTGTATATACATGTATTTACTTGTTGGTTGCGAAATCATGGGCATGATGCCTTATTTCCTAAATAACTATCTATCTTTGATATTGATGATGTATGCGTATGCCTTGTTCTGTGTAGACTATATTGTAGTTTTTATTCTCAAAATGATCTGTAAGATCGTGTTTGGAAACTGTTAAATTTGTATACAATAATGAATATTGTCAAATACAAGACCTGGTAGATTGATTTTGATTCGTCGGACTTAATTTTTCATTTATTTGTTCATGAAGTAATTTCTTGGAATGGGTCACACGATTATGCAGTAGATATTCAAGAATGGAAGTACAAGTTGTAGAGTTTAAATGTTTTATTTTCGTAAAAGTATTACAGTGCAACCTTGCCAGAGCCACGCCCTTTGGGAGATGCAATCTTTGACTGTTTTTGAGGGGTTGTTGCTCTAGAGAGGTAACATTGGTGGTACATATTTTTCTACAGGGGAGTTGATAGTTTTATTGACGGTAATGAGAGGTTGTTGCTGAAGAGAGGGCCACTCTGGAGAGGTTGTTGCTGAAGAGAGGGCCTCTCTGGAGAGGTTGTTGCTGAAGAGAGGGCCACTTTGAAGAGGTCATACACTACCTACACACAGTTTGATAGTCAGATTCACTTCTATTTGCCATCGTCGCTTTGTTAGACTAGTAGATATTCCAACAACTCCATTATCTGTCTGGCAGACTCTTCGACGATTAACATGTTAAACTAGACTTTAGTTTGGACGCCTGCCTACACGTATCGTTGTATAAGCCTGTAATGATAGTGGTCAAACTTCTGACCTCATGATTATATGTCTGTGATAACGGCATCTAGTATTTAAATCATTTATCCGCTCTTGTTTGCCGTATAACTGGTCAGGTAGGATTGCACATTAACTAGAATATAAATAACTGATTCTCTCTGATTGATTCGGAGGCAAACTATTCCAGGCATCAGTTTACAAGAATGTTCTTAATACTGGAGAAACAGTTCATTAGCACTACTGGTAGTCAACAAATCGTTAACGCTCGGTAAGTGCTTGTCGATACTGTGAGAGGTTGTCCGAATATTGAAAAGGAAGTTTATGAAGAATGGCAGACAATAAAAGTTGATTGAATATTTTAGTTTTTTGTTCTTACTGTATGAAAATGTTACATTTAAACCTATTTTAGAGATCATATTGTTGTCAATTATTGTACTAAGTGAATGTTTGGCTGAATGATTTGTTGTCTTCGTGTTTAACGCCGTGTTTAGTTGTTCGGTAGAACTGTTAGTTCTATGGCAATTTTCGACAGTCGCATCGCCTTAATACGAAAACTTTTTTTTCAGGAAATGGCGCAAGAATAATAGGTAAGTGAATCGGTTAAAAAAAAGTTCAACATCTGAACGTAACCTTCATAACACTTACTCAATACTAGCAGTAATCATTACTGCGCAATAAAATGTAATGGTTCAACAATGGATAATAATGATTCGGCGTACTTTCTGTGAATCTGGAAGTGTTGAGAACAAAACCAGTGTTCAATACCGAACAACATCATCGCTCTTAGTGCTTTGATTCTACAGTATTGCAGTTATATGTACGACGGACAACATCAGCGCTCTTAGTGCTTTGATTATACAGTATTGCAGTTATATGTACGACGGACAACATCAGCGCTCTTAGTGCTTTGATTCTACAGTATTGCAGTCATATGTACGACGGACAACATCAGCGCTCTTAGTGCTTTGATTATACAGTATTGCAGTTATATGTACGACGGACAACATCAGCGCTCTTAGTGCTTTGATTATACAGTATTGCAGTTATATGTACGACGGACAACATCAGCGCGCTTAGTGCTTTGATTATACAGTATTGCAGTTATATGTACGACGGACAACATCAGCGCTCTTAGTGCTTTGATTCTACAGTATTGCAGTCATATGTACGACGGACAACATCAGCGCTCTTAGTGCTTTGATTCTACAGTATTGCAGTCATATGTACGACGGACAACATCAGCGCTCTTAGTGCTTTGATTCTACAGTATTGCAGTTATATGTACGACGGACAGTTGAACTTTCCAATGTTGCTGGGTTTAACGAATAGTACTAATCTGTTCTTCTAACTGACATCTTCACCACTCGACTCAGTGGTGGGGTAGAAATACCGCAGTCTGATATAAATATCTTCAGCCAATAAAAAGATACTAAAATCATGATCGTACTCACCCCATCGAGACTGCTTTACTGAGTTAGTGAGACCGACTTATATCTCTGAGTCGCATCGTACCATTATACAGTAAAACCTCACTTAAAGACCGCCTCAATAGCAAGACCACCTCACTATAACGAACACAATTTTCATGTCCATTTTCATTTTTTTCCTCTTAATTCAACCTCAATATTAAGACCACCTCAATATTAAGACCAACTTTCTAGGGTCCCAAGGGTGGTCTTATTATTGAAGTTTTACTGTAATACATGTATAACAAACATGTTGACTTTATAACCATAGGCTATTTATCGTATACAGTGCAACCTGTACAGAGTGACTTTGTCTTGAGCAACACCCTCACGTCAATACAACATTATTAGAGTGACTTTACTATCCATGTACCCATATAGAACACCAACCTTTCAACAACAACAACCCGTCGCATTAGTGTTCGTCTTGTTAAGATAAAAAACTTTAAAGTTTTACCCTCTTGAGATAATTGTTACATACGCGGTTATGAAATTGCATTTTATTTAAGTTATGTGCATTATAGAACAATATAGATAGTACAGATAGAAAGAGCTTGGAAAGACGGTTCCAACGATACCAAATACTCAACACCGTCAACATTTGAGTTACGGGGTTCTGGAAATAAGGCGACAAAAAGTCTTCTAAAAAACATTATCAATGGTAGAAAGAGTTTATTATCTATACCCGTCTAGAACACCAGTTCTTCAACAACAACAAACGTGTACGACTTCTAAAGGTTGTTAGTCTAGCGAGATTGCGCGGTAGTAAGCAGAAGTTTTGATTGGTCACCTAAAACAATTCAGTGATTTTTATGACTTGAAAAGTTTTCATTGACGTATTTTCTGTCGGCTTTGTCTGGATAGATGTTTATGACTGCATTCATTTGTCTGATAAACTTTGCTTACAGCATATCAACATATAGAATTCATTGGAAATAAGCCTCGATATAATTCAGTTCGTAATGTGTCTGTCGCACGAAACATGTATTTATTTATGAATAAGTAATACAATATTCTTTTAATAATCAATAACCATGGCTTTGAAAAACGTTTTTTGAAAATAACGTACACTCTGGGAACATATAACACGTCGAGTGATATGCAAAATTAGCTTAGACATATCTATAAAAGAGATATTTCCCAGTAAATATATACCCATCATAGGCCAGGATCGTCTAAATACATACTTACAAGTTGTACAATGTAACTAGCGTTATCTCATGAGTATACTAGGCATACTACACTTAAAATTCCCTCTGCAGTAGAAATAGTTATCAATTTTCTTTCAATAATTTTTATTACCAACATTAAAAAAATATTACATAGATTCTAGACTGTGGAGAATGAGTTCAGGTTAATGTGCCAAGTTTAAAGTGTATTTTACCAGTGCAATTCATTGACTTATACATTAGTTTACGACCAACATCGTTTTATTTTCTGTGTTCCTTAAATACTTTCGTTACCATCCACACATATATGAGCGCTGCTATGGGATTTGCAATATTTTCTGTAAGTGACGTCATTTCAAGAACATGCAACATGTGATGTCACTATCTGTATGCAGGAAACAATATTTACTCCATATGGTCACTTCGTTTTCATATTGCCATATGAGGCAAATAGTGCTTGCTGTCAGTACATGGTTACGTCACATGAGACGTTTTCTGGAAATGACGTCACTTAAAGAAGAGGTTGGAAAACGTACAGCGGAGCTCAATTATACAAAGAGAGTCATTCCAAACTTTATACGTAATAGTTATCAAACGATAAAACCTTATATAAGTCGAGATTTGTGTAATTTTTCTCTGATATACACTAGTCTCGAGAACTGAAACATCTTGTTAATTAATTACATATGTCTGTCCGTATATAATGGTATAGCTTAATTAGTGTATGTTATATTTTCTCTCTGACTGGAAGTAAGTTATGTAATGTAACTACAGCAATGTCTAATTGTTAATGGTGTACTTAATATTGTTTACACTGATCAACTTTGAACTTCATCGTTATTTACATGTTTGCACTTACACATACAAATAACTTTCACGGAAGGAATTTGTAATAATAATGTCATAAAAACGAAGTTTGCCAATTGTACGAGTTATAAACTGTGTATGTAGCATCATAATTGGTGAAAGATAACTTTAAGAGTATTGGTAGAGTTATGCACTTCTCAGTGTGGGCTGTTTGATGTTGTGGCACATTAAAGGTATTTCCGTGTACATGTATATAGTTAATAAACTCTCTCTTCTGAAGTAAAACAAACAAAAATGAAATTGTTTTCTCCAGGACCAACATATACTTGTATCGATCTGTAAATTATAGTCAATTATAATGTTTAGATTGTTTTCTCCAGGACCAACATATACTTGTATCGATCTGTAAATTATAGTCAATTATAATGTTTAGGGCAATATACCGTTTTGTGGACCAGCTAGAAAGTGTAGGTCCGAGATTCTACACACAATTTATATCTCATACGATTAGCTGGTAAATAAACTACATATTGACCGAAATGTAAGTGCATGATAATTGTTACATACTATGATTATTTTACATAATGTCTGATTCAGTCTGTTTTTTTTCAACTTTTTTTTGGAATGCACGCAAAGTTTTATAAGCCATTGACATTCATTTACTGAGAATACCAGTTTTCGGTGTGCCGTTACATTTTCACGCCGTGAAAGTTACGTCGGACTCGGCCAAAATAATATTTTTCAAAACATTATTGTATTTTGAGGAACCGCACGTGAAGCGCTCCCAACCAATCAAATGAACGTACTTGATAGGAGTTATTGTATGGATTATATTACATTTCACAGTTTTAATATCATCATTTCAAAAACGTTAACGTTCAGTTCCTATTTGTTGGGTATTCTTCAGTCACAGTCCCCAACCAATTCGATATTGACTATCGGTATGAACATAATTACTCTACCGCAGTATTTTCCATCGGTACATGACAATGTTAATCCTACCAGGGTCAGTCAAAATAGAAAAAGATATATTTATGATCAAATAATACAAAGGATTCTCCTGGTATGATGAATAAAATGTTTTTTCATCACCCACTTTCATCCAGATTTTCAATATGTCGAATATGTCGAATAAAATATGTCCAACGTACGCATGTTTTATTTCTTGATCAGTGATTAACAAGCGTTCACAATTAAGGATACATCTGGTTCAATTTGTGGATATTCTTAGTTAATCAAAGTGCTGCTGGTATTTCTTGTGAAAAAAATCGACATTACCGTCTTAACGGATCAGACTTCGATTTCACAACCAATATATCAAGCTCACAGTTTCAAGAAGGTATATTTTGAATTAAGCAACACAGAGGTAATCAAGATGTTGACATACGAGTATTAACTAGATTTACACATATAGGCACCTCTACTTATAGTCAATCGTTTCTTGTCGCACAACTCTCATTATAGAAAAATAAGAAATACAGTCGAACCTCGTTTAATCGAACTCCTTCGGGCCCGAAAATTAATGTCGAATAATACATAGTTTCGAACAGTCCATTTCAATTCGACATGCTCAAGAAGATACTTCGGTACCTGATATTGATTTCGGATGATATCAAGTTTTCGGACAGAAGGTTGTCTTATAAACGAGGTCCGACTGTTTTCGACTTGAGTAAACTTTGGAATTTACAAGCTTAATGAAACCGGATCCGATACAGTGAGATGCAATCAACATACATACGTTTTGAAAACACGTTTTCTTATTATTTATATTGATTAAACTACAACACACGGTGTGAATACACTCAGCATAAGGTAGACAGGATTCCAGGAAGTAGCATTAATCGTATAATGTTGTTTGCTTTCCAATCATTGTTAAACAAACAGAAAGTTAAATTGCAATTAAGTAACTAGTCTGTAACATGCGCGTATATCAGTGAATTATGTATATTTGAATATTTAATTAATTGCTACTCTAGAGACGTTCTGTAATCAGACTACATCAAGCAAAAAGATCGAGGAAAGAATTTTAAATACACAGACATGAAATTAGTAAATTGGTGCAGTCGGTATTTATTTGAATGTACGCATGCACCAACTTGTGTTTTACAATCGCCTGGAAGATACAATTAACAAACTGTGTTAATTAAAACATAAACAATATAAAATCTTAAACAGACGTTACATACAATGAATAACTTAATTTGAAGAGACTATATGTTACTATGATATAGTATACTAGATGTTGGACTTCTAAAGTAATATCTACAGCATAATTTAAACATCCCTTCTCAACAAACATTAGCTCATTGATAAGACCGTATTTTCGTGGCCCTGTTTTTAATTGTCTTCCATTAATTATGTTAACTAGGTAATCCGACCATCTCACAACTAGGACCGACTCTCATCGGAACCAATGTTTGTCTCGAGATCTCACTATACAGTAAAACCTCAATAACAAGAGCACCTTTGTGACCCTTGAAAACTTCATATTGAGGTTGAATAAGGAGCAAAACTGTGAAAATGGCATTGTGATGGTCTTTTTATTGAGGTGGTCTTTAGGGGAGGTTTTACTGTATATCTAAACAAATCGTTGTTGCATTCGAAGAAACTTAGTAGTTGGTATTTCCGTGCACTTATATTAATTGCTTTTCATGAAACTGTTAAAAGGATTGTGTTTTACCTGACTGATGTTTGTGCATGTTTTATCTTTTACATCTGTTGTATAATAAGATAAACTATGTATGAAAAATTAGTAATTTCAGACAAATGACTCTATGTAAAAATACGTATGTTACGTAACACATCAGTAAGTATGGACGGTTATCTAAATACCAGTCAATCTATATCGATACAAAGCGTATATTCCTGTCAAGTTGGCTAAATTAATCAAGAACATAATGCCAGCTAGAACACTGATGATATATGCTCCGTGTATGCTTTATTTCATAGACATTGTACAAACGGAAAATATTTCAAGTAGAATAGCAGATACGTGGTTTAATTTCAGCTTTATTCACATAAAACAGAGCATGATTTTACAACGCTCTTAATTATCATAAGCCTTCTGCTTTCATAATCTTTGCTATAAAATATCATGTCAATCGAATTGGTTCAAAATACCATCTCTGTTCCACGTTGGAAATAACAACTTTTGCTCTGTGACACAAAGCGCTTACACAAAAGATTGCTCTGTGACACAAACGATTACAGAAAAGATGGCTATGTGACACAAACGATTACAGAAAAGATGGCTATGTGACACAAAGCGCTTACACAAAAGATTGCTCTGTGACACAAACGATTACAGAAAAGATTGCTCTGTGACACAAACGATTACAGAAAAGATGGCTATGTGACACAAAGCGCTTACACAAAATATTGCTCTGTGACACAAAGCGCTTACACAAAAGATTGCTCTGTGACACAAACGATTACAGAAAAGATTGCTCTGTGACACAAACGATTACAGAAAAGATGGCTATGTGACACAAAGCGCTTACACAAAATATTGCTCTGTGACACAAAGCGCTTACACAAAAGATTGTCCTGTGACACAAACGATTACAGAAAAGATGGCTATGTGACACAAAGCGCTTACACAAAATATTGCTCTGTGACACAAAGCGCTTACACAAAAGATTGTCCTGTGACACAAAACGCTTACACAACATATTGCCCTGTGACACAAAGCGCTTACACAAAGATTGCTATGTGACACAAAAACGCTTACACAAAGATTGCTCTGCGACACAAAGCGCTTACACAAAAGCTGCTCTGTGACACAAAATATTGCTCTGTGACACAAAGATTTTTCTGTGACACAGATATTGCTCTGTGACACAAAGGGCTTACACAAAAATAAAACAATCATATGATAAAGGTGGAATGGCGTCTGGGTGCAGATAAAGTCAGGATCTCTTGGTCGATACTAAAACTGGATATCCGCTTACTGTAGAGGTTTGGTGGTGGTCCCGGTATACCATGTAGCGACATGGTGCTTTTACGTCTAGGGGCCGCTTGTACGAAATCTTGGTAACTTCTGTGGTTGCGTGGCAACCCAGGGACCGATTGTCGGCGTGCGGGATTATTGTTAACACTTGGAATAGCGCTCGCTACACTGTCAGATCTCACAGTTGGATTTACGTACAAAGTTATAGAAAGTCGTTTTGCTGTCTTGTTCAATTGAGCGTTATGGAAATAATAAGCGACACATAGGAACACTGCAATGCTTACCGCCGCCGTCGGTCCGGCTATTATGATTATCATTGGAAGCTCCTTTCTTCGGTCTTGGAAGGGGGTTATGGTTTGTCTACCTCCGGAGTTGTCAGAAACCAGTACTATAGCGTGTGGCGAGGTTTGATTTACTAAACTATTCCCATTAAATGTATTATTGCTCTCCATAGTTTCATTATAAGCCCAAGTCACGTCTGTCCGATATGAGGAATCGTCCATCATGGCGGTTTTATTGCTCTCAATGTTAGAATGTTTACTTAGGTTTTCTATTTTCTTACCCATCATTTGTTGGCACAATAAACGATCCATTAGTATGAATAGGTGGATTGCTAGAGATACTAACAAATCACATTTCATTCTTACAATGCTTAAGACAATTATATCTTCATCTACAATATGCGTTTCATTGCAAGTAATTCACTAGCATCCGAGTTTTAAGTTGATCTCTTATTTCTAACAAAAAATTGAAATATGAAGAAAATCTAAACATTGTTTCCTTCGATAAATATCCAAGACTTAAAACGAATCTGATTCACACAGTATTTCCAATTTTATTGAATATGATAAGCATATACTAATATGTCCTAGATATATATATATATTTACCTACATAGTTCCATGTGATATTTCTTATATTGCTCCAAAACACAAACGATTTGAAATGTCCTTTAATCCACAACTTTTGTCGGTTTTAAAGACACATTTGATTGGTCGACACTTCAACAGTATTTTATGATTTATCTTCAAACTGTCGTAAGAATTTATTCTAAAGCCCTCCATTAAAAACGAATTTTCACATGCAAATATTTCTAAGTCGGCACTTACGTTTCCATGGCAACGTTGATCGGTTAATTAAATGCACGACGATTTACATCTAAAGAAATCCATATTTATGTTTCTAAGTCTGAGGTTAGCACCTGACGAGAATCTGTCTTCTGTCTCTGAAGTTAAATTGTCATCAGATAGTTGCTGAGGAAACGACTTGATAATTAATAACATGATTCCCAACAGAAATATAAATGATTTCATCGCTTCAAATAACCTCATTTGATGATAAAGTCAATAATAATCCAAAAATTAAAAGAAAATCAAAATTTTATCATTTATTGGTTTGATATGGTTGAGTATAAAATCCACACAGTGACGTAACCGAACCGTTTTTATCTTGATCCGGTCTATATTGAATCACCGACCTTTATCTATAACTTGTTAAGATAAATCATTCCAATAACTCTGTTTAACCACTGATTGTAACTCTGATTTCCAGGTACATATGTCAGTTGTAGTATTTAGTTTATATATACATCAATGGATCCAATTACATTTCTAATCACTCCGGCAAGTCCGCCTACATACTGGTCTTTAGACCTAACTTCAGCATTCGATAGGTATCGTTTGATCTTTTATTGAAAGGAAAGGTTAGACTTTAAGTGATCAATTACAGTGGAAATTCAATCATCTCCCTGTTATACACAGTAAATTGGACGCTTTATCTATCGATAGTTTCATTTCGATCAAGTAAATGATGATATGCGTTTCTTGATTGTTTTATAACGATAAGATTTCATTGCTGCATATTGAAGGACAAACCGATTTATTGCAAGAATTTAGATCATCGGAAACATTTCATTTGATAATTAAAAATTGAATATAATTGATAATTAGTAAATTATGAAAATAGCACCATCACCAGTAATAATAACAACAACCCGGCATTGTCTAGCACCTATTATCAGTACAATAGTGTATTCTAAAACAATACAGTAAAACCTCATTTAAAGACCACCTCGAAATTAAGAACACATGTTTCCATTAAGTCCATTTTCACTGTGTTGCTCTTTATTCAACCGCAATATTAAGACCACCTCAATATCTTGTCCAGTTTTCAATGGTCCAAAGGGTGGTCTTATTATTGAGGTTTTACTGTACATAGAAAACATTACAATTGCAACAAATCCTAATTACAAACAAACATCGAACATCGGGACAATATGTAATTACTTTATTTTCTATATTTGAGTACAATATATTGAATCGCCAATGTTTGCCATGGCGCATGACGATCCGTGTCTACAGACGTTGTTATTAAGTTTGGAGTTAATCACAGATATTATGAAATAACCAGATGTTGACATGCAGCAAAACGTTCCATCAGCTGCAAGCATCGGAAATGTAAAACGCATTGTTATAATCTATCACTCTGTATGAGTTTGTCAACATTGTTGTGTTTGAATTGATAATTTCCCGATTTTAACAAATTGTGTTCTTAACTGATCATTTTGTAAACAAACAAATGTCGTTTTGCACGCCAGCTTCTCGTTATTTAATGTTATATAAGATACAGAATAGGTAGATAGATGTACGGTCATAAAACATGGGCATATTTCATTAGTTCAACTGTCAGTTTTGATTAGCGAATTATTTAATAAAGTTTATAGTCACTTAGCTTATCCGAGTACAGATGTACTGCACTGTTGCAAGAGAGAGTGAACACGTTGCTACAGGGAACGCTACATACATACGACTAGGCCTCTCAACATAGGCCTCCGGGAAAACAACAGTCCATAAAACATCAGGCACTTGAGGTGGTGCAAGGGTAAATATGTAAGGGAACAGGTGCACAAGGAATGGCCTGACCGACCATAAGGGATAACTAAGGAGAATCAAAGAGGGCAACAGGGGCACAAGGAATGACCTGACCGACCATAAGGGATAACTAAGTAGAATCAAAGAGGGCAACAGGGGCACAAGGAATGACCTGACCGACCATAAGGGATAACTAAGGAGAATCAAAGAGGGCAACAGGGGCACAAGGAATGACCTGACCGACCATAAGGGATAACTAAGGAGAATCAAAGAGGGCAACAGGGGCACAAGGAATGGCCTGGCCGACCATAAGGGATAACTAAGGAGATTCAAAGAGGGGAACAGGGGCACAAGGAATGGCCTGACCGACCATATGGGATAACTAAGGAGAATCAAAGAGCGGAACAGGGGCACAAGGAATGACCTGACCGACCATATGGGATAACTAAGGAGAATCAAAGAGGGCAACAGGGGCACAAGGAATGACATGACCGACCATATGGGATAACTAAGTAGAATCAAAGAGGGCAACAGGGGCACAAGGAATGGCCTGACCGACCATATGGGATAACTAAGGAGAATCAAAGAGGGCAACAGGGGCACAAGGAATGGCCTGACCGACCATATGGGATAACTAAGGAGAATCAAAGAGGGCAACATGGGCACAAGGAATGGCCTGACCGACCATATGGGATAACTAAGGAGAATCAAAGAGGGAAACAGGGGCACAATGAATGGCCTGACCGACCATATGGGATAACTAAGTAGAATCAAAGAGGGGAACAGGGATACAAGGAATGGCCTGACCGACCATATGGGATAACTAAGGAGAATCAAAGAGCGGAACAGGGGCACAAGGAATGGCCTGACCGACCATATGGGATAACTAAGTAGAATCAAAGAGGGCAACAGGGGCACAAGGAATGACCTGACCGACCATATGGGATAACTAAGTAGAATCAAAGAGGGCAACAGGGACACAAGGAATGGCCTGACCGACCATATGGGATAACTAAGGAGAATCAAAGAGCGGAACAGGGGCACAAGGAATGGCCTGACCGACCATATGGGATAACTAAGTAGAATCAAAGAGGGCAACAGGGGCACAAGGAATGACCTGACCGACCATATGGGATAACTAAGTAGAATCAAAGAGGGCAACAGGAGCACAAGGAATGGCCTGACCGACCATAAGGGATAACTAAGGAGAATCAAAGAGGGCAAACATACATAATACTCCGAGTACAAATTAAGATAATTATATCTTGAATCGTCAAAGTCGGGAATATTGTACGAAGATACTTGGTAGGTAACATCGTAAAATGATGTGATTGGAAATATATGTAGTATGGTGTGGTCAAAATAACACTACAAGCTTCACATACATTTATTGTTTAATGGTTACGCTGTCCATTAACTATACCGAGTGTAAGAGTATAAATGAGCGCTGCTATGTGATTTACAACCTCTACTGTAAGTGACGTCATTTCAAGAAAACGCAACATGTGATGTCATTATTTGCAAGCAGGAAACAATATCCACTCCTTAGGGTCATTTCATTTTCATATTGCGATATGGGGCAAATATTTCTTACCGTCAGAACATGGTGACGTCACTTGTGACGTTTTCTGGATATGACGTCACTTAAAGAAGAGTTTAGAAACCGTACAGCGGCGCTCAAATCGACCTAGCTGGTGATGAGTTTTGCAAAGCATTCGAAATGTAGCCCGAATCATTGTTACAGTAAGTTTGACGAGTTCCATTCCTCTGTTCCTAGAACACCATGTCTGCCTAAATCCTATCATACTTACCATCGACTCTACATGTACGTGGTCTGCCTAATAGCAGACATAATTATGTGACGTGATATCGCAATATATTCTTATTTAGACGCTATTAAGACAATTACTACATGCATTAAATCTGGAAATGCCGTGAGCCGGCGGTTTATAAGAGAATTATTGCATGTTTACATCATCTATGCAGTATTGAATAAACAGAAATACGGACCACACGTAATTATGTGTGCCAATCATTAGTTCGTTATTGCAGGAAGAATATGTAACCCGCGGCTATTTATGGCTTAATTCACATCATCACATCAATCTACGTGTCTGGTTACGTATATTCTATCACCAGAATAGAAATAGAATGGCATTGTCAGTCTGATGGATGTCAATACTCGAAATCTCCATTTAAATATACTTTGATGCTGACCAGAACCATAGATTGCATGCTTTATGATCGAATATTGAATCAATTATTTATCTAATATTGCAGAAATACGGCGGTTGTTGTTGTAGTTTTGTGTCTATATTTTATCACTTACGTAAAACACAATTCACATAATTGCATGTACTTTTAGACAACAAAGGGTCGGTTAGAGACCTCGGCGCTTCACGAATGTTACTTTTTAGAACAAACTTTCAGATAAATTTTCATTTGCTTAGATTTAATGGAAACAGATTGCTGGTAAATATAACATTTGCGAATTTAAAGTCAAAGTCCGAGTTACAATGTTTGTGAACACGGCCCCTAGATATGGTTAGAGTGTAGAATATGATATTTCTTTTGTTGAACTCTACACTGCTATAATACGACGTAGCAGAAAAAAGAATGTTTTACTTTTATAGCCTTTAGTATGAGTTTTAAACTGAAAAGGTTGCGAATAAAACCATAGGTTCCGATCTCACGAAAATACTAAAGTATGAAGTATGTAATGGTCTTAAATATATTCATCAACTTCCAGCATGTGCAGTCTCTTTTATCAGTCTTTAAAGATATTTAGAATAAATGCTTTAGAGTGGAGAAATATAGCCAACATTTTGCTCTTTTGATAAATTTGTAAAATCAAGACGTAGGTTTTAAAAACAAATAATTTGATAGTCAATTAAACTTATTTATAGTTTTTGTTTCGTTATGTAAAAAAAGTTAAGTAGTTTCGTGAAATCGGGGCCAGGGATCTGTATCATAAAATTTACGTTACGTCGAGTCAGGAGGTTCACCAGCCAGTGGCACAGTGTGTGTGTCATTGATATACAGTCGGACCTCGTGTATCCTTCTATCTGAATACTTTATATCATCCGAAATATATATCAGGTCCCGATGCATCTTCTTAGGCACGTTTAAAATAAGCTATTTGAAACGATGTATTATTCAAATAAAATTTCGGACACGGTGAATTCAAATGAACGAAGTCCGACTGTAGCAGTTTTGCTTTCATAGTTCAAAGACCCACATACATTGCTTATTTTTTAGAATTGTAAACATTTTTGATAATGACTTATTTCATGATAAAATATCATTTACGTAAATTTTTATTGAATAATGAGAATATGTACTACATAATGTGATAAATTTCGTTAAATGCAACGATATATGTTGATAAAATTGTTTCAAAGTTCTATCATTTTATCAATACATCCACTACATTTTCATTTATTAACTTTATGAGAATATAATGTACTAAATATTCACAAATGTCTTTATAATAAATGTAATAACTACGAAGGTATGCATTATTTATGTTTCCTGCAAGTTGTAATTCTCCATATGATTGAAATATATGACACTAGCTGATATATATGATAGATATTACATGTAGAAATAATGTCGTCCAAAGTTATCGTTATATACATAAGCTACGAGGAATTTAAATGACAGAACAGCTATAAACATATTATAAAAGTGTAACAATTAGTTAATGTGATGTATGAGACACGTACGTTCTGAGCATATTTATCCACTTAATGCCAGGCACCAGGCAGGTAGGCAGGTAGGCACCAGACAGGTAGGCACACGGTAACCATACTTAACTAGCTGGCGGCTCAACAACCGGCCATATCAGGACGGTCACCTACCGGGATTCGGATCTTCGACCTCGCGCTCGAAAGGAGGATAGCTTAACCTCTCGCCCAAGGGAGTCGGTAATATACTCTTACCGCTAGGGCAAGACGTTCAGAAATAAGTCATTGTTTGCAATTTTAAAGACACATGTTTTGCAATCTTCAACACTTGAGATTTTCAAACTTTTGCAAGTAAACATTGCCCAACACTTTCAAGAAGACAAAAACAAACAGTGAAACTAATGATGTATTATCTGATAATGCGAACTGAAAGATGGAATTAAACAGGAAACGAAAAGCTTAAACAATCAGAGAAAATGACGGCAAGAAAGTTAAACAAAATCGAGCACTCGTAAGTTTTTGTACGGCATTTCCAATGTTGTCGCAGTTATATGTTACCTTAACTTTACTGTGCGTTGTAATTTAGTCCTGTGTCAACCCATATTGTGCGTTGTAATGTAGTCCTGTGTCGACCCATATTGTGCGTTGTAATGTAGTCCTGTGTCGACCCATTTTGTGCGTTGTAATGTAGTCCTGTGTCGACCAATATTGTGCGTTGTAATGTAGTCCTGTGTCGACCCATATTGTGCGTTGTAATGTAGTCCTGTGTCGACCCATATTGTGCGTTGTAATGTAGTCCTGTGTCGACCCATATTGTGCGTTGTAATGTAGTCCTGTGTCGACCCATATTGTGCGTTGTAATGTAGTCATGTGTCGACCCATATTCATAGTTTTAAATTGATGTGCTGTTGTATCTAGTTTCTGATAATTTTTGTCTTGCTTTTGAGTCGCCTCCCCGCGTGCAACTCATGTTCCGTTTTGTCTGTTTGTTTGTCCCTCCCCGCGTGTACCCCCTGTTCCATTTTGTCTGACTATATTTCCCTCACAGTGTATGCCACTTCCCTTTTTGTTCAGATCTGTCTATGGAAGTTATGATTGTTAACGTGACATGAACTCCATCGCCTTGCCCTAAGATTGGTAAACCAAGTGTACTAGCAGAAACATTCAATTAAGCCGTTTCAATGTCTCTTTTTTTTAATGACATCACATACAAAGATCGCAGAGATACTCAAGATAATCTTTGACATGAACGAGAACATGAAATTAGACCGTGTAGTGGTCATCGTTATTGTTTGATCATATTACAAACACATGGCCGGCACAAACAATTTATTGTCAGGCATACGAAATGCATCAAAGGTAATGAAGAGTTTCTTCGAATAATGTGTTAAATAGTTGATGCCATGACTCACATTCAGTCGTGGTGACGTTGGTGCGACGTGTCCAACTTGGAATGAAATCACCTTACAACATAGACTTATTTATTGTTAAAACCACAAACATATTTTACTAACTTGTATAGCTGAATTGTACGTGTATGGGATCGGTTTTTCTATATAGTTTTTCATTAAAACTGAAGCCATAAGTCGATGTAACTCCGGATCTCCCCTCGTATTGGGTGAACCAGATATAATTATGTTTATGTTTAAGTTCTCTAGTTTAGTTAATGGTGACACATTTATTGTAGTTTTATCTCTCTTAACAATTTAGGTTGAACCTTTCGTGGTATTACTGACCTTTACTGCATGTAACATCGAAATATCTGTATATATAAATACCGAAATAGTTTGTTGTATAGGTCTGTACAGTAAAACCTCACTTAAAGATCATCTCAATAATAATACCACCGCAGAATTAAGAACACAATTTTCAAGTCCATTTTCAAGACCAGCTTTCAAGGGTCCCAAGGGTGGTCTTATCATTGAAGGTTTACTGTATTTTATTCATACGTCAGTACTAACAGTATATGGTTACAAATTATAAGTGTATACATGTAGTTCTTCCATTTAATGAGAACATTAGCCGAATGTTAAGCGTTTTTATTGTTATGTTATGAGGCAAAATGTAAACCACAGGTCGTTAGTAATCATATTAATTTTATATTATTGAAACAACTGGGTAAGTTCGGCACGTTCAACATGCACTTTCTGATTGATTTTAGCATGTGTTAACAATCTGTTAAATTATGTTCAATGCAACACATGCTGCTAGAATAGAGTCAAGTAAATCATTATTTCTAAATACAACTTGAAATCAAAAAATGGAAAAATAGGTATAATATTTTGGTATATCAACTATTGCATGAACTTGATTTTTATAGTTTTAATATGAGTATACAGTTTAACGTAAATAATAAGGCCACCCGTCCTACCTTTGAAATCTGGTCTTCTTACGGAGGTGGTCTTCTTACGGATGTGGTCTTATTTTTGAGATGATCTTTAACTGATTTTTTAAAAAATACTGGATGTACAAACCGGACTGTTTTGTGAACACATCGAATTAAATGAAGAATTTGTATATACAAAATGTATGAACAACAGACAGTAACGCCGTGTTCGTGATTAATCGCTTTCATTTTTCATTTTGTTTAAGGCAGGAGCAGTTATTGTTTCAGTGATGTTAAAGCATTTCCAACTTTTACAGAATAAAAACAACTGTGATCGGTTTCAAAAATATTATGCATACATTTTCAATGAAAACTATTACATTTCAGAGCAAATGTAACTATTATGCAATTTTTCTTTAAATCTAAACCTTGACTTAAAATAGTTGAGCCCTGAACAGATCTACTTACTTCGAAACCTCGAGCCGCCGTCGGATCCAGCAATTAGTTCGAGTCATCTATTGTTCGAGGCATCGATGGTTTACATGTGTATGTACGAACTGACTGTTTCTGGCACGAGTGTAGAGCTACTATGCGTTATCAAAATGGTTAAGAAAATACATTTTGGGTCAAATGTATTCCAATTTTATGTATCTAGTGTGTTCGAGCCAAAATATTCGAGGTTTCGAAGTTCTACTGTACATAGACACATATTGCGGTTCTAAACATCGACAGACATTGTAGATTCAGACAATGAGAAGCACATTGGAATTCCACAAAGTTTTTACATGTTTGTTACTATTTCTAAAACGGATTCGTAAATTTAATCACGTGGACCACACATATTGAAAATTAAAGAAAGGCACACAAAATTAACTACGGTGTTATTTGTTGTTTACAAATTTAACCGAACTGATGTTTTATCGTTTCTTATCTTTGATCCCTCTGCATGTTAAACTACTGTCTATCATCGATTCACAGTGGAAAAAGTTTCACATATATTCCTCTCAGAACATTGAATGTTTAATGCAATTATCATACATTTCTCGAGGTGTTCTGTATATAAAAAGCTTACCCAAATCACTTCTGATAATGCAAAAATGTATTTATAATTATAAAACTTTTACAGTCTTCTAAATCGTGTGTTGGTAAATTGATGTAAAACTTTTAAATTTACTTCTCAGTGGGTTTAACGGAACTGTATATGTGTTGAATCTATTCCTATTGGTTTATGCTCGATCCGCCCGCTTTCAGGGACAACCCGTACTTGTATGTTATGAGGATTACTGTTTGCAGGGTTCGCACCCGCAGCGTCCAGGTTGTATGGCCGATACCTTATACATTACACTGAATGTTTAAGTAATGAGTGTAGTGTGATAATGTAATATGTAAACATCAATGGTCTATACTCAAACCCCACTTAAAGATCACCTCATAATAAAGACCACAATTTTAAAGTCCATTTTCATTGTTTTGCTGTTTATTCAACCTCAACATTAAGACCAACCTGATATTAAGACCAGTTTTCAAGGGTCCCAAGGTTGGTCTTATCATTTAGATTTTACTATACATGTACATTTGTATATGAACTATGAGTTGTAATGTGTTTAGTGTCTTACTTTACTTATATGTATTCAATATGATAGATGCACCATATAAATACAGTTAAACCTCAATTACTAGTCCACCTTTGATACCCTTGAAAACTGGTCTCAATTTTGAGGTGGTCTTATTATTGAGGTGGCCGTTATGTGAGGATTTACTGCATGTACATGTATCTAAGTAATTCATCAAACTAAATGGTCATGTTCTGATTGTCGAGCATACTCGCAGATTCTGCTTTGACTTCAAGTATTTTAACTCGCAATCAGTCAGGATCCTGGGTATATAGAATACGTCTATCCCACTTTATTTCTTTGTACAAAGTGTCTAACAAGAGTTTTGTGATAATAATTAAATTTCCCTAAACAGTAAAAGCAGGTGTTCCTTTTCTCTCCAGTTAATGATGAAATATTATCCAACACCCAGATAAACCAAAGCTTCAAGTATGTATCGAAATTAAACTCGATAAGGAAACCAGGATTTGTTCTAACGTACAATTCCGGAAATCAGTTTAATCTTGAAATAGAGTATACTCTATTGCGTTTGAATAATCGCGACAATAGACGCAATGCGAGGGCTTAATCACGAAATGGGCGCCGCTGTACGTTATTCAACCTCTTCTTTAAGTGACCTCATTTCCAGAAAACGTCACATGTGACTACACCATGTACTGGCAGTAAGCAATATTTGCCCCATATGGCAGTATGAAAACGAAGTGACCATTTAGAGTAAATTTGGTTTCCTGCATACAAATAGTGACATCAGATGTTGCGTTTTCTTTAAATGAGGTCACTTACAGACGATGTTGTAAATCCCATAGCAGCGCTCAAATAGAGAATACTGTATTGCGTTTTAATAATGGCGACAATACACGCAACACGATGGCAATGTAGCTGCTGAAGACGCTGTGGGATATTCTACGGTTAGATACGGACTCAGATATGTGTTACAGTAAACAAGAGATTAGTATAATCATGTTTAATTAGCCAACATAGAACACAGACAGGTTTCCGTGGGTCGAACAGCTGTTTCTATGAAAAACAAATCGATTTGTTTCCGTTGTTACCAATCAAACCGACCTGGATCCAGGCGTGTACGTGCGGTTTGACAACGTGGTACATTGCATTTTCATTGAATTACATTACTTTCTTGTACAAAAATCTACACAGTGCAATTTGTTAAAGATACAAATCAAACTTGCCGGAAAACGTTGAAGTCTCTGAAGAAAGCGCGGTACAGCAAGATAGCAATTAGTGCCAGATATTTGGGTCACTGAACAAGAGTCTTGAACATTAATGTCACATGTTGTTGCTGCGTTTAGACAACACTCTGATTGCAAACCATTTGTTCTGGTATGTATCACAAATTGAAAAGACTAACTTACGGTGTTTTATAATTTGTGCAGTATCTGATTTAATTTAATCAATGGCTTTTATCGTATTTGAATTAATCACGAAATATTTCACCCGGAAACGGTACTTCCATCCATCGGTTGTTGATAAATATATTCTAATATACCCTGAAAATCCGTTTAGTGTTTTTTTAATCCGTCATGACGTACAATTGTGATAATCAGCATGGATGGTATTAATAACTCATCATGTCAGCTGAATTAGCCCGAACATGTGTTCCATGGCATATATACCAGGTGGCATTAAGCGTGTTATGTGCCGGTTGAAAACGGTTTATTTATCTTTTTTGTTTTTATTTACATTGTGTTGTTTATATTTTATCCTTCTGGAGATAAGAGGTCTAGTTTTAAACAACCATGTCAGTTTCCGGTGTACGTTTCCAAAATTCACCAATAAAAATATATATCGCTGTTTCCCACACGCTCTTCAAAACCGCATATAATAAGTTTTTAATTGATAGACTCAACACTGCATGTTAACATTAAACAGTCCCTCAGATAAACAGATTCATTCGAATTTTACAATAAAAATAGGATTTGGTTCTCGTCCAGTTGACGTAAGAGATTTTTTACAATGGTATGAATGCCAAAAAGCGGGATTTTAGTAAGAGTTGGTGAACGAAGTAACTTTCTTTGTGATGTTTGCAAATGTCTGATAGTTGATGTGAAAATTCAGTGAAGTGAAATTATTTGAAATCTTCAAGACATTCGATAAGTTAACTGTTGCCAGACTGCATCTCGATGTCTAAATTATCAATGATCGGTTTGTAGAAGAAGATAAACATGTACTACTGCCAACGATGAAACTGTGCGTTTACCGAAATGACGTAAAGACGTCTAAATGTTTGAAGAGATGACAGCGCCTTGTTTGAAGTTACACGGAGTGACATCAATGTTGCAACAGAGGACGGCATTGCTGGTCTACCTTGATTTCTTCACGGAAAATCAACACCTGTCCCCAATGTGTCATCATGGCTTAACGCTGTAAGGGACGACAGCGCTTAAGCTTCAAGGTATGAATGCATGAAGTCTAACTGGATGTCTGAATATAATACTAAAGAGAGAGCCCGTCTTACTGTTTCGATTGAAGGCTGCAACACATCTGAATACTTCACTGAGTTTGTACCACGACTTTTTCGCTATATGGGTAGACATCATCACGTTTGAATGCCATTAAATGATGACAACATCATGTCTTGTATTTTATAGGTTTGTGTTACCATGCTTTGATATTTTGAGGGCACTACATCTGAATGTTTCCCTGGATGGCACTACCACGCCTAAATGTTGTATGGAGGCATTAAGCAGCTAAATGGCATTGATAAGAAACATTGTGTAACAAGTTGCTGTAATTCTATAATCGAAAAGTACTAAGTGTAGATACACACAATTCACCAAAAGACCATAATAAATCGTTTTAGAGAGGTTAACTTACAAGGGTGCCACACGTTGGTTTGCCTATTACAGCATAACGTCTCGACCACGTCGGGTATATTGGTTGATAGCGTATTTTCATTGAGGCAATTGCTCATGCAATATGATTGTTATCAACATAATGATGCATCTTTACGTGCATACTCATAAAATATACAAAACTCTGGTGATAGTATAATAATCTAGACCGAAAGTTCAGATTCCTGTATCCAGTCAGTAAATTTGATATCGCCCTCTGTCCGACCTCGAGGACATGTAGGTATCGGTGACGTATCAATGTTTTCTCTTAAGTTTTTTTTCTTCCGATGAATTTTATATGTACTGTCGGCCATTTTGTTGCTCATGAAAAATCATGTGACGATAAACAGCCGATCAGTTACTACAATTTTGGTATAGCGGATTTTGACGAACAACGGTCGGAAATGCTACGGAAACGGTCGAAATTTGTCGATATGTTTCGATAATTGTCGACGCCATTAGAGTGGGAAGATCTTAACGTCAAGACAGACAAACTCTGCATTAACAAACTTACACACACAGTGCTTATCGGTTCATGATGTGACAATAATATGACATGTTAGTCTAGAGAGGTTTTAGTACGGTATTTGGACAGTACTTTCGCGATATCAGTTCCTTAAATACACCATGTCTCCCAGCTTTTCCTCATTGCGCACTGCATCATTAGAATGCACAATGTTTTCAGTCTTTCTTAAATTTATAGAACATAAATCTGGCTGTAGCAATAAGAATATCGAGATTTATTTAAATGGTTTCTTTTCGACTCAGAGATTTATCCACACACTTTATGTACAAAAACATTGTACATCAAAATGATGCGATTTTGTTCTGTAATTTGTTTTAAGTTTATTTTCGACTGTAAGAAAGAGAGATTAAGTTGCTACAGGGAACGCCACCTGATAAGGCAATGCCTCCCCACAGAGAGACCAGGAAAAAACAAGAATCTACAAAATACAAGGGACTGGGGGTGTGCAAGGCATAAATCGGTGAACTCTACTACTCAGACAGATTTCAAACCATGACATATTACATGGTCCTAATGTTGATATTGCAAATAATACTTCAGATGTTTGAATAGTGAGAAGTAGGAGTACATGAAAGGACCTCCCCGTAAGACAAAGAACACAGACTATGGAAGGGGCGCAACATGGGACGATACAGCACTGCAAAAACACGAAGAAAAACATAGCAATACACGCCTTGCAGCTTTGGAAGCGGTTGGTTATGGAGTGCCAATTTCACACTAAATCCCATAAAGATGTAGATAGACCCTTAGACGTAGGAACACTAGCCACACAATTTATTATATAGAAATTTCAGTTAATCGGTCAATGTATTCTTCGTTATCTTTACATTAAGAATATGTTTGTGACTGGCGACTGAATTCCCGGAAATTACAAAACATTTTGGCTACAAGCAGTTATTGTGATAAGGATGTAAATGTCAAAGACATAATTACGTCCGGGAGTTTTGATTCAACAATTTATACTTAACGCCAATAAAAACGAAACCAAAAATGTGCATACATATAAAGAGACATTACAAAGGCCAAAGTATTCTGTATTTCTCATACATAATTTCATAAAATTATTCAATATGAAACAAAAAGAAATTGGTATAGAGTTGATAAAGTTTTGAACAAGAATTAACACATAGATAACTGTAACACGCTTTTGACAGTTGGTATACTACGGCAAATGCCGTCTTTATAGTTGCGTTTTTAATGGCGTCAAGTATATTTGTATATAGTAGATGGCATACACCTCATAAAATCCCAAGGCCCGAACGTAAATGTCAACTATGCAACACAGTAGAGGATGAATTACATTTCATGTTAGAATGTCATTAATTCTACGATTTAAGAAAATCTCTCATTAAATGCTATTTTTGGAAAAGACTGAACATTCCGAAATTGAACTAATCCCGTCCACGAACCAATCTATCGTTGTAAAATTATCGATTTATGTAGTTAAGAGCTTTGAAAGACGAGATAATTTATGTTATCTTAACTAACATGTCTCCACTCATGTACTGTACTGTAAATTACTTTAACTTTTCAAAACGTTGTACTACAATTATTGATACAAAACAGATATCTTCAATGTTGTTACATGTTATCATACTAGATTTTTTTTTTTTTATTCTAACATGTAACTGTCATTCACCGGAATAGATCAATAGTTATAATTACTATTGTACAATTTTATGCTGAATACTATTTGTATTGTGTACACATTGACTTTATATTATATTCTCTGTAATATATATATATGTGCTTCATGGGTCAAAGGCCTACACTCCTGTAAATGAACTGTAACAAATTATATAACCGTTTAAGTTAGATGAACTTTTGTGCCGAAAAGACAGACCACGTGTTTTATGCAGTGAATAACAGTAAAATACTTAATGTATTTCTGATCATCCATTATTCTGCATTAATGTTATAGCTCTGTGATTCCAATAGTTTTGTATTCATGTTCGCCAGTATTCAGAGTTGGTTAATGGGAGAGAAATGGTACAATGACGAGCCGGAGATTGGGCGCTGTTGTATACCTTTGTATGCAATATACCAGACTAGAACAGAGTCGTGCTTATAAACGTATTACAGATGTCATCGTGCACTACTACAGTAGTATAGTAATATTACAGTATGTATGGTGAACATGATAGATGTTTACACTTTTAGTTTTTTTATTATATGGTTGTAAGTATTTGCTCTTCAACATTTCTTACAGCTGTATTTAAGTGATATATTTTTAAACAAATCAGGATGCGAAATAATACGTTATAGTACTTTAATGAATACATCTTATGGCTCCAGTCAATACATTTGTATACCACTCTACTGACATTGTTTGAGACTTGTAAATGCATACAATATTAACCAGAACGTACATATTAAATGGATTACGCAAGAGATTGGTTCAGTTCAGCAAATGGTAAAAATAAATATTTGTAATACAAGTAAATAAGTTTTGAATAAGAAAAATTGGTATGGTGCATAAATTACACAAATTATATATTCTGAATACACGGATTACTGCTCTCTATATACTGAGTACATCGACCCATTTACTGAGTACAGCGATCCATTTACTGAGTACATCGACCCATTTACTGAGTACAGCGATCCATTTACTGAGTACATCGATCCATTTACTGAGTACAGCGATCCATTTACTGAGTACATCGACCCATTTACTGAGTACAGCGATCCATTTACTGAGTACATCGACCCATTTACTGAGTACAGCGATCCATTTACTGAGTACATCGATCCATTTACTGAGTACAGCGATCCATTTACTGAGTACATCGATCCATTTACTGAGTACATCGATCCATTTACTGAGTACAGCGATCCATTTACTGAGTACAGCGATCCATTTACTGAGTACATCGATCCATTTACTGAGTACATCGATCCATTTACTGAGTACAGCGATCCATTTACTGAGTACAGCGATCCATTTACTGAGTACATCGATCCATTTACTGAGTACAACGACCCATTTACTCATGTACTAATCAGTATGACCGAAATACTGAATACAGTGACTCATATACTGAGTAGTGTGACTGAAATACTGAATACAGTGACCATATACTGAGTAGTGTGACTGAAATACTGAATACAGTGACCATATACTGAGTAGTTTGACTGAAATACTGAATACAGTGACCATATACTGAGTAGTGTGACTGAAATACTGAATACAGTGACCATATACTGAGTAGTGTGACTGAAATACTGAATACAGTGACTCATATACTGAGTAGTGTGACTGAAATACTGAATACAGTGACTCATATACTGAGTAGTGTGACTGAAATACTGAATACAATGACTCATATACTGAGTAGTGTGACTGAAATACTGAATACAGTGACTCATATACTGAGTAGTTTGACTGAAATACTGAATACAGTGACTCATATACTGAGTAGTGTGACTGAAATACTGAATACAGTGACTCATATACTGAGTAGTTTGACTGAAATACTGAATACAGTGACTCATATACTGAGTAGTGTGACTGAAATACTGAATACAGTGACTCATATACTGAGTAGTGTCACTGAAATAATGAATACAATGACTCATATACTGAGTAGTGTCACCATAATGTGACCATATATAAGTTGGAAACATCTGCTTGCCATAAATTGAACAGATTGAGCATTCAACCTGTTTACGACATTTTGCTTGTTTTATGTTTTACCATTACAATATTTGCAGAAAAATAGTCTGTAGATCTCTATCATTTACGTAAAACGAATTTGTCTGACTTATATAATCCAAAGAAACAAGTGTTTCTGCTAAACACATTGCATCAATCAACTGCTAACATTGCCTTTCACCAAGTCGTCTGTTCTGTAATTCCACTATCGACTTTTCATTTCAGGAAATGTGATGTCACTATTTGCAAGCAGGAAACAATATTTACTCCATATGGTCACTTCGTTTCATAGTGTCATATCTGGCAAATAGTGCTTACTGTCAGTACATGGAGACGTCACGTTTTCTGGAAATTAATCACAACGTTCAAGAATCCTATCTGAAATGGATATTTTGGCAATTTGTAAGGACTGCTGTATTAAGCCATTTTCCTGTGACTGAATTGACCTACTAATTTTCGCATAGCGATAAACAACGAGACATCACTTAACCGACTTCAATAAAAAGAACAAAGAATTTCCGAATGTCAATTACATCCGGGAAATTAGTGATCTTCATTTCCGGGAAGAGGTTAAATCCCGTGCAAGTACCGTATTCTCGTTACAAAATCAACAACTTGCATTTTGTTAAATGTGCAACAAATAGTGTTTGTGTTGTCCGTGACAGCGAGTTGGCGACATATCCGTCTGTCATAACAGAACACGATGTCTAAAGTAATTGTCAGATTCAGTGCTTGTTTTAATTGGATAGTTATGTTTATATTTCCGTAACAAAAGCAGAGCCCATCTTCTTTTTATTTGTTGCCAATAGTTGTAAGTTTCTCAGCCAGTTGCTTTCAACATAGGTAGGTATGAAGCAAAGTTAGTCCAATATATAGCACTGCGTACAGCTTATGGTCTGTACCAGTTAATGAATACGTCAGAATCAGCGTCCTTGAAATCGTTCCTTAGTGGTTCTGACGTGTAGAATTTGAAGTTAAAAGGTTAATTCTACATTAACGATGTCGATATCAGAACATTGAACTTAGAGCAGATCATTATCTTTATAGTTCCAATTAATTTCCTGTTTTCTCACACATTTCCAAGGCATAATAAGGTGAGGGTAGTGTTCGCTCACGGAAGTCGGTCTGTAACCCATAAACCTGAAATAATTACCTTTAATGCCAATCAACACTTACTTTCAAACGCTAGAAAGTATTGTATACATACATAGAACCATTGATGCAGTGTACACATATATTGGAGAGATGGAACTGTGGTTATCAGGTTGTATGCATTCAGTTTGTATGAGATGCCGACAGCTGTCCGTTTAGTTAGTTACTTGACGTCAATGATCGAAGTTTCGGACTTGATTTAAAATGGTATATAACTGTACTAGTAGATTTATTTCAACACAAAATGTACAATTTACATGGCAATATAAAAATTAAGACATACATTAGAAAGAAATGTATGTATAAATTAATAAACCTTATCAATCAACAGTATATGTTAAGGATAACACAAAAAAAAGTTTAAGTAAAAACTTTTATTTCCATTATGGTCCTTAATATATCGTATTGTGTTACAAAGGAATAAATTTAAGCAATATATTAACTTATCAGAAACATCCCTTGCTATCACGTGTACATACACATCAATTGAGTACGTTAATTACATACATACACCCATTAATGTTCATTATAGATATTTGTTATACTTAATTACACGTATAACGGTATAGCAGAAGTCAATGTATATCAGATATATTTGCATCAGACCAACGGACGGACGATGAAAGTCACTTACAACGCACATCTGCAAATCGGAAGTGTCGCTATGGTATTCAGGATTCTCAACTAAATTACCCTCTGTAAACTGTCTGTGTCACTTAGTTTCAATTCTTACAATATCGATCATAGTTTTGTTCGTATTTTTTTTCAGGAAAAAGAATGCTAAACTATTAGTTTCCACCTTCTCTGACGACTTAGTGTTGCTTGAGTTTATGCAGACTATTCCTGTATTCCGAGAAACTGTTATAGATTTACATAAACTACAGCTTCTAAGTAGACCCAATTCGAAGTTGAACACAAATGTAACGATGATTTATGGTAGCTTTTATGGTTTAACGGAATCAAAGAAATGGACAACTATTATATTAGTTTGTGGAAAGAGTGGAAAATTAACACACTAAGACGGTAACGAAATTGGACCGTTTAGGCGGGAAAGCATTTCCATGAAGTATTGGAGAAGACCGTCTGCAGTCCGCCTGAGGATGTTATGAATTCTAAATATTTTACTCAAATAAATATGCGGTATTATGAAAAAGTAAAGCGTAGTTATAGTTAAAATGTTATAAGACAAATATCAATCGACAATATGTTATTTCTATATCATATAAAGATCTACATTGAAATGGAACATTGAATCTACGCTGTATGTCGAAATGTGATCGGTGTACCATAACGACAAGGGACATACCCCAGCTGTATTTCACCCGCTAGATATTCTTTACACGTGTGGAATATATCATGTACCCTGATGACATAGCCTTAAAATGTCTATGTCGTTAAGATAATCTAATTGAAGTGAAATAAAATTATTGAATAATATGAGCGCCACTGTACGATTTCCACAAATTGTGACATCACCATGTACTGACAGTAAGCAATATTTGCCCCATATGTCAATATGAAAACGACATGACCATATTATGGAGTAAATATTGTTTCCTGCTTGAAAATAGTGACATCGCATGTTGCATTTTCTTGAAATGAAATCATTTACAGATGAAGTTGTAAATCCCATAGTGGCGTTCATATTGACTTTAATCGCTTTAACAAACAGTACAGAGTCGATGTACCGCGTTGTAGTTTACATACCATGACCTGTGACCGTGGTGTAGGTGGACACAGAATAGACACCCCTCTTGAAACGTGGGTCTGCAAAAAACGATAGTGACCAGCTGATTGTAATTTTCACGACGTGTAAAATGACGGTGCATCTAAATAGTTGAAATCAGCATCCCTCCAAAACGGTGTCAATGTAGATATTCTTTAGACGGACAGTAAAATCGTAGAAAAACATAATATTATTATTGAAATTTTCGAAACAAACACAGCTTTTAGGGAAAGGTAAAACATCACCATTATAGTCTAGCCGGTCAAAGAAACTGCACATGGACATCAGCGTAAGTTTATATAAGAACAATACTATAAATTCCTAATCTATCTCACAGAAATATTTCCTGATGACTTTGAATTGATAGAAAACTATAAAACACTCGTTTTATCTTACATAGTCACGTTCTGTTATCTTTCTTAACGCTCTTAGAAGATTTGATATGAAGCAGATTGGTGTGTTAAATGATTTCTTAAATAATTTACATAGCAATACACTAAGTGGCATGAGTTTTAATTTATTTTAAATGAATGCATGATGGTTTTAAAACATGAACACATGGCTTATCTCACCTACAGGCAGACTGTTCTCCGCTGTCATACCCCAACTTGTAGTACATACTTACCATTCTGTGCTTCTAAAGTCAGGCGACACCGGCACGGCGGCTCAGTGGCAGAACACACGTCACAGGTGCAGGAAGTCGCGGGTACGAGGCCTTATCAAAATAGTTGCAATCGTTACCCCCGGTAACTTAAAATCGCGTTAATATTATCCTAAGAATACCGGGGTATAATTTTAATTGGGGGTACCTTGAACTCTTTACACTGGTGTTAGGTTAGTGTGACTGAGTGTGGTACCATGTCACGTGGCTATGACGTAGTATCAACGTGTGACAACACCGTCTGCTGCACGTGAATACCACCACAGAGGCTAAATGAATTTCACATTCAGATGCGGCTAAAAACGTTCAAAATGTCAGAATAACATATGATGTGCATGCAATTGGTGTCAGTATGTAATCTATCGTTTTCTTTGTGAGTGAGTGAACCTTCTTTGTGATTCGAAAGTTAATTAAGAGTACCCTCATGCTGTACAATATGTTTGTTGGTCAAGATTTTCCAATAACATGGTACCATTGACTGACCACCCCACAATTTGTATACAACAGTGGTCAAGTCATTTAACACAGATTACAATGTACAATGTATATATCTCATGGTCTCTATACAATCATATACATATAGTATTAAAGGCACTGTCGAATTCACTGCACTGTTTGTTTCCTTGACAACAACGTGTTAATTACACCGTACTAGCTTCACCAGTCACCATAACTACGAGAAGAATAAATATATTGTATGCAAGTTGGAAATGCAATTACATTGTATTATGATTAATGCTTTATTCATCTAGTGAAGATGTTTGCATTGAACGCTTAATTCATTGAGTCATACATATGTTTTATACATTTTCTGCTTGTCAAATTGGTTCCTAATTCAAAATAATTGACATTGCAGCGACCAGTAGAGGCGGTGAGATTCGGTAAACGGTTCTGCGTTTCTACTTGGATATAAAACACTTTCAGTGGAATTCAGGAAATATTTGGCTAAGATGAAGAATTTCAAGTTTTTAAACATTCGAAGTTTGGTGTGTGTAAAGAGATATGTGTTTGAACTTGAAACAAAAGTAAAATATCAATGAAAAACATCAAATACGTGAAGTTATTTCCAATAGCAGATGAAAGTTCACAGTACTTGTGCAATTCACAATTTTGCTGCATCTTGACTTTGTTAAATTGCGGCCTGATTTTTGTTGCTAAGAAGATCCGTGTTAAGTATTTTGAAATATGCCAGAACAGGTGTGAGGATTTAGCTTGTAACATCCCATGTCAATTAGACATTTGATGAGTATATAAACTAACTTCAAAGTTGATTCTGTATTTAGAATATTGCCCATTTTTTCTTACAGCAATACAAATAGGCTGTTAACGTTTGCTTCTTTCCAATTGTGAAATATTCTGGCTGAAGAAATATCTACGACAAGTTATATTAATCACTCATAATGACTGCTACCTAAGTTACTTACCAGCAATAGCGCCTGATTCAGAGATTGTGGAAAACTGCGGTAGAACCTCGCATACGGTCCGATTCCAACCCATAACCGCTGTGACCGTAGGGCATAGCGGTCACACGTGTGCAATTGTTTTATCTCGTTCCCACGACTAAGTATGTCGCGAGAACGAGTCAGAAAGTCGTATCCACGAGATGAAAATAATTTCCCACACGTCACCTCTATTGCCACCGTACAGCTGGGTACCTCGATGTTGAGATGTTGATGTGTTCAAACTTCTGCAGTATATCTGATTACATTCACATTACAGCATGACTCAAACAAATGATTCATGTTGTGTATTTGTCTTATATAATACTTCATAATATCTCAAGTTGTTATCTGTGATCTATAGATTCATGCTATCTTGGCAAGTATGCGTTAACAAGATCTTCAAAATCAAACAAATAATGGTAAACATTGTTTCTGATCCATGGCAAGGCATCAGGACAGAAACACTTAAACAAATACACTGATCCATGGCAAGGCATCAGGACAGAAACACTTAAACAAATACACTGATCCATGGCAAGGCATCAGGACAGAAACACTTAAACAAACACACTGATCCATGGCAAGGCATCAGGACAGAAACACTTAAACAAACACACTGATCCATGGCAAGGCATCAGGACAGAAACACTTAAACAAACACACTGATCCATGGCAAGGCATCAGGACAGAAACACTTAAACAAACACACTGATCCATGGCAAGGCATCAGGACAGAAACACTTAAACAAACACACTGATCCATGGCAAGGCATCAGGACAGAAACACTTAAACAAACACACTGATCCATGGCAAGGCATCAGGACAGAAACACTTAAACAAACACACTGATCCATGGCAAGGCATCAGGACAGAAACACTTAAACAAACACACTGATCCATGGCAAGGCATCAGGACAGAAACACTTAAACAAACACACTGATCCATGGCAAGGCATCAGGACAGAAACACTTAAACAAATACACTGATCCATGGCAAGGCATCAGGACAGAAACACTTAAACAAATACACTGATCCATGGCAAGGCATCAGGACAGAAACACTTAAACAAATACACTGATACATGGCAAGGCATCAGGACAGAAACACTTAAACAAATACACTGATACATGGCAAGGCATCAGGACAGAAACACTTAAACAAACACACTGATCCATGGCAAGGCATCAGGACAGAAACACTTAAACAAACACACTGATCCATGGCAAGGCATCAGGACAGAAACACTTAAACAAATACACTGATCCATGGCAAGGCATCAGGACAGAAACACTTAAACAAATACACTGATCCATGGCAAGGCATCAGGACAGAAACACTTAAACAAATACACTGATCCATGGCAAGGCATCAGGACAGAAACACTTAAACAAATACACTGATCCAAGGCAAGGCATCAGGACAGAAACACTTAAACAAATACACTGATCCATGGCAAGGCATCAGGACAGAAACACTTAAACAAATACACTGATCCATGGCAAGGCATCAGGACAGAAACACTTAAACAAACACACTGATCCAAGGCAAGGCATCAGGACAGAAACACTTAAACAAATACACTGATCCATGGCAAGGCATCAGGACAGAAACACTTAAACAAATACACTGATCCATGGCAAGGCATCAGGACAGAAACACTTAAACAAATACACTGATCCATGGCAAGGCATCAGGACAGAAACACTTAAACAAATACACTGATCCATGGCAAGGCATCAGGACAGAAACACTTAAACAAATACACTGATCCATGGCAAGGCATCAGGACAGAAACACTTAAACAAATACACTGATCCATGGCAAGGCATCAGGACAGAAACACTGACACACTTTTTTCTGATTGGTCGCCTTATTTTTTCTGCTTTTTAATAATTTTGATGCATATCTTTATAAGCCAACTTTTCGTACAATCATGTTTTAAATTCCAGGTTTCAAAAGGTTTAAAGTATTAATTCGAAGCAAGTAAAATAAATTCAATTAATTCATATTTCACTTTATGTTTTTTTTAAATCCATGACCATATAAGAAGTAGCCAATTAGAATAGCATTTGCGTGTGGTGTATTTTCATTTCTCATATAGCAAAATATTCATAGCCCGAAAAATATTACATATAATACAAGATTTAAATCAATTATGTTCATGATACCAAAGTAGCGGAGAAAGATCAAAGCACTGTGGTGACAAAATGTATGAGATACGATAAAACAGTGATTGGAAATGTAATCAACCTGTAGCGAATAATTTGAGAGAGAAACTGAGCTGGTTAATGGATTGAAGAATCCAGATGTTTGAACATTACCTCTATAATTACACGATAACAACTAAAATCCTGTACAAACACATTTACCTTGTCTAATTCGAACACGTATCATCGCTCTCATGAATCTGTACGATGGAAATGATGCAGTTAATGAATATATGCGGGATACTACGAAAGCCTGGTGATGACATTTCGGCTTCAAGAATTCTCAAATTCAACTTCATGAATTCACCAGATTCAACTTCATAAAATTACGATTTCACGAAATCATGATTTCAACTTGACGAATTCACGAATTCAACTTCACGAATTCACGAATTCAACTTCATATGAATTCATGAACGTGAAATTGTGAAGTTGAAATCGTGAATTCGTGCAAGTCAAATCGTGATGTTCAAATTGTGCATTCGTGAAGTTGAAATCTTGAATTCGTGAATTCGTTAAACTGAATTCGTGAATTCGTGACTGAATTGAAATCGCGAAAACGTGAATTATTGAAGCTGAAATATCACCACCAGGCATTCGTATGATAACGTACACATGTTTTATTTCCACATTGATACACGTCATTTGATCTTATTGGAACATAAAACACACGGGGAATGTTTAATTTCCATTTTATATTTGTTTAGACTGTAGAAATTGAATCCAAGTTAGAAATGTGCACCGATTAGCAAGTACAGAACATTGTAGCAAATTACACTTAAACAATTTTAAACATCTTATGAAATGCAACGAATTACACTGACTTTACACATATAGTTTAATTTCAGCTCCATTGAATTCAGCCAGACGTTAAATCCTGCTTGTGATTACAGTTCGGGCCAAGCACAATTTTAACCGTATACAGTAAAAACTCAATAATAAGACCACCCTTAGACCCCTTGAAAACTGGTAGTAATGTTGAGAGGATCGTAATACTGAGGTTGAATAAAGAGGTGGTCTTATTATTGAGGTGGTCTTTATGTGAGGTTTTACTGTATGTTGTTTTGTATCGGAAGTTTTGAGGGTAAACGAATATATCTATGGAATTAATGATTACGGACTAGATATACTGCATTGCATGACATCAGTTCCTTTCAATAAGCATTTCGATCTGTAAAATGATACCATTCGTGATTTTCATTATGAGCGTTGTATATTGTTCAATAAAATACAAGGAAAGTATCGTTGTTGAAGGGTAGAGCGCCTGACTCTGGATCTAAGCATTAAGAGTTCGAATCCCGTCAGGAACAGGTTGAACCGCGGACCTTAACAATATCTGACTTAGTTGGCAATACTGGTTGGTAACTTACGAAACCAACAATGATCTATTTAAGTTGCAATAATTTGGTTCATATTTGATGTAAAATAAATAAAACTAATTAAAATCAAACGAAAGAAGAACACATATTCTCCTTAACGATTTTTATTAAGTGAGTTATGTATTATGTAAATATCTGCACACATGTTATGTCTACTTGACTTAATTACTTCTGTCAATATTATAGTGCAATATTCCGGTAACGTATGCACACGTGTGTACAGAAGAGTGCATACATACGTGGCGGCTATTTACCACATCGTGCAATCGTGGGTGGCGATTATCTCACTGCCATCGGGGGAAAGTACTGATCGACAGTTATAAAAATTCTTAAATCTTTACTGTTTGAAATCGCATCAGGCCTGTTTCGATCAGAGCACTGTATAGTGTGATTGTATCACAACAAGGAATAAGCGCACATGTTCGCTAAAGTGATTGTCTATGACCACGTGACTACCGTGCAATATCGACCAAATGCTGTGCTTTACTTCATACAGTTAGATAGTTCACAGATATAAACAAATAAACTTTTATTTATCTCAGATAAAAGCTGGCATATATAATGCATCGCTTTGAAATATCACCCTCACGTAAACAGAGACAAACCGGATACCAAAAATTGTTTACAACGGATACAAAATGTATACTGTTTATAATACGTCCTAACTTACAATACCGTGTATAAATAAACTTCAAACTATTCTTTCTGTAAAGGTCTTAATTGGTTTCATGTTTTTCATGTCTGAAGTGTTTTCAATAAATCAACAATTCCATGTAGTTGGCTTTGAACGGCAACATTTGCATATATAACAATAAAATATTTCCGTCTAGAATATCCAGAACTTTTATACGTCTGGTCCGTAAATGTTGTGTGACTGTTGCCTTCACTAGCTCATGTTCTATCTTTGTGTGTCCACGTGCTGCAAACATGAAGAACTTAGGGTTGTTTTGCGTTTGCATCACATGCTTGGTTTGTGGTGTTGTTCTTATAGCTTGTGGTTAAGTCAATGACCTTTATTATTTCGAACACTAATGGAAGTTAAGTGGTTGAATGATGAGTGTCTTTCTACTGATCCGAGAATTGCGTGTTCTAATGCCACCTAGAGCGAACTTCCGGAATTCCGGATAAAACGGGGTTTTACCTAGAGCGAACTTCGTATCCACTTATTAAGAAATCGGGAATTCCGGCTTAAACGAGGTTTACCTAGAGCGAACTTCGCAGTCGCTTAATTAAGAAATCCGGAATTCCAGCTAAAACGGGGTTTAACTAGGCTGCAAAAAAAGAAAATAATTTAAACTCATTGAAGTTTATTTAGGTACGAAGTCCTGTTTTTATTTTAATTACGGTTTGGGTAATATTTTGACGATACATGAAGGCTCGGCATGTTAGCGCGGTATTAACATCTTTACAATCGATATAACATAAACTTGTGTTCATTAATATCAGTAACTAAAAGTGAATAGTTCATAAAATTCCTGTTTTTCAAAATCATAATTTCACATAATTATACACTTAGTTATTGTTTCCTTGAATAAGACAAACGTAGAATTTCATGCAATAGTTTAAGAGATCAGTAAATGTCTGGCTAACACGCCAAACTTGACATGTTTATGCCCTACCGGGTTGTTTCAGCACAAAACCTGATGCTATGTTTATCAACATTTTGAATAAAATATGTCATTTAAGAGAAGCATGCTTATCGATCAAGTCAGGATTACGTCACTCGATACAAGTTATTGTGTCGTAAATCAGTTTTAAGGTCAATAATCCGATAAGTTGGTTCTGGGTGTATTCTTAAATTGACCGAAGACATGGCTGTGTTCTCAAGTGGGTCTGTGAACGTCATTTTACCTTATGCCCGGTACAAACCTAAAATACTACCACATTGGCCTGTTTTCATGATTGTATATACTGACATATACAACCTATCCTCCATTTATATGTATAACCAAACCAGTCCCGGTGACTCAACGGTAGGCCGTTTGGCTTAAGTGCGAAAGGTCGAGGGTTCAATCCCCTGTCGTGACATAAAAATGACATTTGTAGTTGTATTACATACGTTCGACATTATTATGATAGGAATAAGACGGGTTGGGTCCGGTATCAGGTTGTTCCGGTGTCAGGTTGTTCCGGTGTCAGGTGTGGTCCGGTGTTAGGTTGACCCGGTGTCAGGTTGGTTTGGTGTCAGGTTGACCCGGTGTCAGGTCGGTCCGGCGTCAGGTTGATCCGGTGTCAGGTTGGTCCGGTGTCAGGTTGACCCGGTGTCAGGTTGGGTCCGGCGTCAGATTGACCCGGTGTCAGGTTGACCCGGTGTTATGTTTAATTGAGCAGTTATGGTACGATGACAAAAGTGTCTGGCGTTGTTTGAACGTGACAGCACAATAACATCGTACACACTGACGATTTCTCCATATAACTGAAGAAATGTCGGCGGAATTAAGCTCCAACCCACACCCTAAATCCATATGATTTATTCAACTATTCAATGTTTCAATGTTAAAGCTTGAACAGTTTTTGATTTAGGCGAAACGTAAGACTATCAATGCCAACAGAAGTCCCAAGAGGTATCGATCAATGTTTGTGATTGTGAATACGTCAGCTTACGCTGTAACCAGCGGTGTTTAACTCAATCCCATCTATTGGAGCATTGTCTTCTTCGCCTGTAGTTTTAAATCACCTACAACTCTATCATGGTGACATCATCTCAAACAACACAGAAACATAATTATGTAGCGATGTGGCCTTGAACATAGTTGCGACTGTAATTATGATGAATGTAGGATTTATCTCTACTGTTCTGTAACACACATATGTCCTTGAGACCAATGTTGAACCACGTGTATTGCGTTGTGACGTCTTATCCAACATGCAACCGACACATACGTATACGTGTCAGTAACATGAACATATGGGAAATAGAAACCAAGATAAGGTTTCTGCTTTATTAATGCATGTTCTGGGTGGTTCTAACTGGTGAATCATCCATCACAAAGTACTTGTAGCGATAATATCAGCAGTTTGGAATCCAATAAGTTGATATTTGGGCCTAGATTAATTGCATGTATATACTCAGCACTCAGAGGTCTGTAAAAACCCCAGTTTGTTTTACTGACAGTTTAAAGGTTGTAAATCGCTGTATGGTTTTTATTTATTTGTGTTTAGAATGTACGAGTATGTTATATTTCCCCTGTGCAGTTCTTTCACTTTAATATAGTGTTCATGTTATTTTCTCCCCAGTTTCGGCCTATTGTTACCAGCTGTCTTGACTTGTCCTGTGATGGTTCCATCCATTAACCCCCCTCCCTATGTGTCCTGTTTTATTCTCCTTGTTATTCCTTAAGGTCTGCCAGGCCATTCCGTGCGCTTCTGTTCCCTAATGTACCCTTGAGCCTCCTCAAGTGCCTTATGTTCTATAGATTGTTGTTGTATCGGAGGTATGTGTGTGTGTGTGGGGTGGGGGGCGGAGGGGCATTGTCTCATGTATCTGGCGTTCCGTGTAGCAACTTACTCTCTCTCTCTCTCATTTATATACACTGTATAGAGATTTGAGAGTGACACGTGGGTGACACAATTGAGTGCAAGTACTGAGTGCCGAGTGACGGATAAATTTCCGAACCCAGGCTGAACTATTACACCATCGTCAACAGAAAAATGTACGAACATATACATAGGTGTCCGTTTCTTGAAGGTTTCATCCAGATTTCATGATTTGAGTCATAAAATACGTATTTGATATGATAAGTTGTTCCGTGCACTAGAGAGGCTATATTCAATGTCAATATTTTAAACATGTAGCGATGTCTGGGATGAGCCGGGGGAGGGGTGATTCGATTTTGATTCTTGAAAAGAAATCAGTCGGAATTATTCTCATCACCTTAAAGTCATACGGAGAATGTATGTATTACATCGCACAGACGATATTAAACCTTATAATAATGATACATGTTGAAAGTCTTTGAGAATTTACGCTTAGTTGAAAAAGTGTTCAAACAGGAGAATGATATAATTTGTTACACTACGTGAATTCACAAAATATACCCATCATGAACGCACGCCAGTAACGCATTAACAAGCAATGATAATGTCAATTGAATCACATAGAGTCATTAGTGCATGTTATCTGTTGTCAGATAACACACGTGGAATCAATCAGACAAGTGCATCAGTCATTAAGATTGGAATAACAAGGACTCTGTGTCTGATACCAGCCCGTGTAGAGAGTATGGCTTACAAGTAGAACAAGTTTCTTTGATTGCTAACAATCCGATCGCAAAAATTATAACCGGTGCTCACATATCTACACTCAGCACTCAGATGTAAGATTTATCTCCACACAGTCTGAGTTTTGAGATTTGAGTAAGATAAATGGATTGTACAATGGTAACTGAGTGATGAGTATTATCTTTGATACATGTCTGCGTCATTTGAGTGTGAGTCTCAGATTGAGTGTTAGCGCGGAGTATAATGGTCATATAGTGGTGAGTGGTGAGTGGTGAGTGGTGAGTGGTGAGTGGTGAGTGGTGAGTGGTGAGTGGTGAGTGGTGAGTGGTGAGTGGTGAGTGGTGAGTGGTGAGTGGTGAGTGGTGAGTGGTGAGTGGTGAGTGGTGAGTGGTGAGTGGTGAGTGGGATCATATTCATTTACAACATAAGGCTACAACTTAAACTTAGGCATTAAAATGTTGAATCTGATCTATTTGCTGCTACATTGTTATTAGGGATGTCAACGAATATTCGAATATTCGAATATTCGTTTTATTTTCGAATATTCGAATCCTGTTTCAATATTCGAATATTCGAAAAAATATACTTAGTAAAAAATTTATGAAAAATAAAAATTGTTTATTTATTTGCCGACCCCGATTTGTGTAAGATAGTGTGAGAGTAATAAAGGATGTTGTTTTTGTTGAAATATACGCGCTTGTAAAAGTGTCAGTGTGTATATTGGGGGGTGCTAATATAATTGTATATCGTCGGGTGATGACATTTTGTCTCTTTCGATAATCCGTTAATTACTGTTACCGTTTGTAACAGTTTGCTAGTCCATATTCTTAAATAGAAGAAAATAGGTGTCTAATTGTCGGTAATTTTGTTGTTGACGAAAGTTGTAAAAAGTAGGCAGTTAAAACCACTGACATGGACCTGAGTTAATGACTCGCTTTTTAATTAAAGAAGATCAAAGATGGAATTGAGAAAAGAAACATGCCGAAAAATGGGGTGACGGGAAACAACACAATTTGCATACTAATTTTTCACGTAGGTCATATCATCCAACCAAATGACTGTTTAAAAACATTTTACTCAAAATACAACGAGTAAATGTATTTTGTATGGTTCGATTTTTAATTAAGTACTCAATATTCAAAAATAGCGTACATAAGGTTTCTGCATAAGAACGATTACCATGGACGAGACTTTAAAAACCGAGGTCCCGTGTATGATGCTTTACATCGAGCACGTAAAAGAACCAGGGGTGCTTCTGGAACTGGGGCATCTTCTGTATCATGCACTATCCTCCAAATCTAATATGACTAACATTCTTCCGGAGGCGTCGCCCATATGGGAAACCGGTGGCGACGATAAATAAAAGCATATACAACAACAACGATTACCAAACCGAGTGAAACCGAGTTGTGAATTTGACATTGAGACTGAATGAATCAATGTAGATCTTCTATTTTATGTATGTTGCCAAGTTGTCATGCTCTTGATTTCGTATATTTATGAATGCATAACGTTGAATACTTGTATTAAAAAACGAAAACAAAACATTTCCCAAAGATATTCATAAACACGAATATTGGCATTCAGAAGATGATCTGTTAACTGCAATAACATAATTCGTCAGAGTCTTAACTTCCGGTGAAAACGAAAGTAGAATACACACAGCACGTAAGGAACTTTGGTATATGAAATATTATTTTTTTAATAATTTTGTCTAAGTTGTGTCGAACGAATATTCGAATATTCGTTCGAAATGAAAAACGAATATTCGAATACCTGATTTGCTATTCGTTGACATCCCTAATTGTTATATATGTATATTGTTATGTTTTTAATAAAAATGGTCAATGTGCACATTGCGTTATAACAATTATTCAGACAATATTCTATTTGTTTAGATCAGATGAAAATGAGAGGCTGGGAAATTAAACATTTGCAAATTTAAAGTTTGAGTCTGAGTTTCATTCTTTAAAAGTTTGTTAATAAGTCCCCTGGCCTTTTGGATGTTAACCGTCCTATTGAATCGCCTCGCCGTTTTTGCATAATAACAGAATGCCTTATGAACGTCGAAGATGGCCGAGGTGTTCCAATTCAGTGTGTTGATGTATAAGATGTTAGGTTATGACATGGATATAATACAGTGTTTGTACGAGACATATGTTAGCCACACCATTAACATCAGTGTATAGTTTACATTCACACAACAGTAAACATTTTCTACGTTAATACACCAACATAGAGTATTGACATAAGTTCCCATACTGCCATCATCCTCTAACTGTATACTGTTGTTCAAGTCGCCAGTTAATCATTTAGTTATTTACTTGCAAAACAAAGAATTTATTGTACTTTATGAGATATGTTGAAGTACAAACATTTATTATTCATGTCATAATATTTCGACAGCGTTATTATATTCCAACTTTAACCGTACAGTTATATAATTCTATAAATTAGTGGATTTACGCAGACTGATGATGTTAAACTGCATAAAATGTTCCCATATGTTTCCTTGTACAATAAACAAAGCTAGGAGAATGCTCCCAGGCGATCTACGTCGTTCTTAAGTGCTGGAAAATATACCGAGACAAGGCTGATGAGAACTGTGTTGAAGTTTTTGGATATCAACAAATCTACTTGAGTTATATTATGTATATATTTTGATATATACATATGTAATTTATGATTTTATAACGATACGTTTTTGTTAACATTATTTATGACATGCCTACGGTTGATAATAATATTTATAAACCACGAGTAATTTCATATTCCCTGCGTAATACAAATGACTGAAGAAAAAGAGCAGGTAATACCACATACACATTGTACAGCTACTACAACAGCGATAAGGAGACAAGATATACATACACTAAAGGGGCGTTTAGGCCAACTCTTAAAATATGTTCATTGGCATAACACTACCTTGCAAAAGTTAGGTGGGTAGGTAGGTAGGTAATTGTTTTTATATATTATTTTTACGGCCACATTAGTATTAACTATTAATATGCTGCTAGATGTTCAACAATACTGTCAATACTTATTACTAATTATGCAATCTTGTTCTTGAAATAAACAAAAAAGTTCACCACTAATGAACATTTGTTTATTTGATTGTTTGGTTATATTTATGGAAATATGTTATGCCAATAAACTATATGGTATGTTGTGTTACGTATGTGGAGGAAATAAAGTTATAAACTATCTAATAACCTCAGCAGAAAAAACACCTTTTAAAGGATGCAACTTTCGACTGTTGTTCAGAGGTCACTGATCTAAAGAGGTTAACTTGGTAGTATACCGTGGAAAATTAATAATGCTGTTGAAGAGAGTTGCTTGCTGAAGTCAGAGCCGGTCTATACTGACTGCCCTATATTCATTACGCACCGTCGTATAACATTTTGTGCAATACACAGACTCACTATCATTAAATCTTGAGCAAATCAATGACTGACAAAGTTTAATTTAAATTTCATTTCATCAATTTGGCATAATACATATAGCTTCAAAGTAACACTTGCATACGAACGGACTGACATACAATGATACATCAAAAATAAAATGGTCATCTCACTAAATCGTGTATGAGGTTATAACAAATGTCAATGAAGTTGAACTAATATTCCTACCAAGTTTATGGAATATTTGATCAAAACCTGTTTACTTTGCTCAACTAGTTGGCATAAAGTATGCAGCATGATCAGTTTTGTGATCTATTTGTCTATATCGTTATTTTGTATCTTGAACAATATATACATTGTTACAATTTCGATTGCATCTCAGAAAGATTAAAAACAAACACAATATGGCAGATTGTCAGATGATGAACGTGGAATGTCGTCTTGGAGCTGAGAGAGTCAGAATTTCATGATCGGCGAAAGCATTCCAGTTGTTTGATCCCCGTTTGCCCTGACTATTTCCCGGGACACCCAGAGTGTTGCCTGTTAATGTACTTTTACGACGTTGTCCGAACCCATCCGCATTATCCGCAGCCAACCTAGCGTTTGGTGACGCTTCGCGGGAAAATCTGGGTGACGGAGACGCTTCTCTAGAAAGTTTGAGACTGGTCCTCGGAGAGTTTGGTATGGACTTTGGTGCACGTGTAACTCTAGGCGTGTCTGATATCACACTGTCCGTGCTGGGCTCCGGAGAGACATAGATAGTGAATGATAATCGCTTGGCCTTTTTGTTAAGCTGTGCATTATGGAAATAATAAGCGATACAAAGAAACAGTGCAATGCTAACAGCAGCTGTCGATCCCACGATTATAATTGTTAAATGCTGTTTTTTTCTCGGCTGGTACGGTAAATCTGTTGCCTTCGCGATGTGTGTATCAACATCCAACCGAGTTGAGTTATCACTTAGATAAGTCTCGTTCAGAATTTTCTCAGTCTTATTGTATTCCACGGATCCATTCAACTTGGGAGTCACTTTCACAGTTTTATCCAATTCCTCTGTTTGGTCTATGTCTTTACCGTCGTCTGTGCCATTTCCCGGACATAAAACAGCCTTAGGATCCATTGTGTCGTTGTCAATATTAATACATTTTCCACTTACACAAAATGAATACACAACTGTGGTAAATATTACAATGTGTAAAAAGCATGTCATGCTTCACCAAAACAAATCTCAAATATACACGTAACAATCTTGGTTCTAAGTAATTATCAACCTAGAACACATATGTCTCTTGGTTTCCTTTGTCTACCACAGAATTCACCAAATAACCACACAGGTTCAATCCTACTTACACCACACAACACATAGTAAAATGATTGAATCAAAATAATGAGCTTTTTATGCACCCTTTGTGCATAACAACGTTGGAATGTTCGAGTTTCTTGTCAATATTTCATAACAGACATTTTTCTATCTTAAACTGAAGTTGGATTGATAATCTCAGTGTTTATTTCCTTTCTATCACATTTCACAATTATCTAGCACAGTTTATCGGCCCCAGTGTACGAAAGTGAACTTCAGAAATCAAAGAGTACCCAACACTTGTAAAGTTATAATGCCCGCAACCGCAGAATTACTTTGTCTATAAATTCCAGATAATTGCTTCATCTAATGTTCCCATAAACTCCTACTATCCCTAGTGCACGTATAACCAGCATATAGAACAATAAGATAGCAGCCACTAGATCAGGTAGATAATACGTACACATAAACCTTATTCTCCTTACACTTCAACCATGAAATCCAAAACAACAATTAAATTACAATTAATTCCAAAGTAGTGAGTACTTATGCAAAACGTTTCAATGGCTTTGCCCTCTTTGACTGTCGATTGTTAAATGTCCGTAAACAAAGCTTTCGTTAAAACATACTTCTTTCTATGGAACTGTTTCATTTATTATTCGTATATCTCATCCATCCATCGTCCACTTTACATTGTGTTGCCAGTTTGCGTGAGGAACGCCGAGTTATTTAACATCCATTAAATATTTTACATTAAATCGATCGTTTATCATAGATATATAATTATTCCATATCTATTACATGAATATCCAATACACGGATTATCCATTATTTCCCTATATTCACGGCTGATACCAATAATTCAGAATGTCTGGTAGCAAATTTATTTCATACAACAATTATACCAAATTGCTTCTTAATCAAACTGTATATTGATGTCCAATAAAGATGGTTTATAACTCGTGAGATTCTCGCAGGAATCAAAACTCGCAGAAAATAATTATCATAAATTTCTAATTAACAACCGTACCCAATCGAGGCAGTCGCACATTTTTGTTTTCAGAAGTTTCTTATAATCTAGTCTAACTCAAAAGAAGTTAATCGCTGGTAAATTTTATAACGAACTATTTTCAGCGTACATATCGGCTAGTGAGTCTACTGCTAAATGGCTCTCATTCGGCGATATTATCTCTACTGATCGATCTTAACGGTACATTCTGAGTAATCCTAGGTCTACGGTAGATTTGGGTTCAAATGCATGTCTTGCGGACAGCTCTTCAGATAAGAGGTGATTTCTCTTTGCGATCTATTTTCGGCACATAAAACCGCGCGCTTCTATTATTAGATACGTTGTAGGCAAAAAAAAGGCTTTAACTCTATAGGGTGCTTTAACAAACACATGGATGTACATGTTCTTAAACTTTAGTTTGACGCTTTGAAATATCAAATTCTATGGTAATAATTCATTTACTAATTAGTGAGTGTTAAAATAAAATGATTTGAACTAACAATTAATATGACAAAATGAAAATCACACCAGTAATCGATCACTCATGTTTGCGAGTAGTACTCTGTTCATTTATGACTTAACATTTAGTCAGCTTATTTCAAAATTGAAATAATACAAGTCATGTCTCCGAGAAACATTATACTGCAGAGGCTGTGTTGGACAACATCAGTATGAACCGTTTGAAATAAGTTGAGGTCGGGTAAATGTGGACTTTATTCGTCTCAGTCCTGCGACGCTAATATGTCGTCTGAAATATACGTCATCTGTTCTGATCAGTACAACTTGACTGATGCATGATGCATGAATGTCCCGCTGGTGTGATTACACGGATAAGAGAGAGATAATAAGTTGCTAGAGGGAACGCCACATACATAAGACAGTGTCTCCCCACACACACCTCCGGGAAAACAACAATCCATAAAACATAAGGCACTTGAGGAGATTAAAGGGTACATAATATACCATGTTGTATACGAGAATAAGAAAGTACATTTTATTGAATAATTAATTTTATATGATTGTTTTCCACCCTTTTTATGTCTTTGTAGTTAACCAGACTCGTGTAACATTAAATATATTGGAAATTAGACTGGTTTGAATTTAGTTGGAATAAAGAGAAGTAAAACTATTATAGAACTGGCGTAACCTTCTATTTTCATTAGGGAATGTCAGAAAAGTTCTGGATCCAATCAATTAGACAAATCTCCCTCACACATCTCCCACGCACATACATGTTACATATATCTACATATATCTCATAATGTAAGATGTCAAAATATATTAAGGTGATTGAAAATTCCAGGCGGTCTGCAATCAGCAGGCATCAAAGCAGTTACCATTGATTGTAATGACACTCGTTTAAATGCAACGTTCTTTATCTGTTTACGCGAATCATTGGAATGCTATAAAGGTCTTCCATAATTATCCTATGAAGTGGACCACAAATAAAACTTAACTTGATCAATAGAGATCGGTAGACACCGTATACGCGGTAACGGTATACGGACAGTAGCGTATCTGTGGTCCAGTGGTAACGCGCTGGACTAGTAATCCAGGAGGCGTTGGTTCGATTCCCGCTCCACCACAGTCTTGATACTTTGAAAACCGAGGTCCCGTGTACAATGCTTACATTAGGCACATAAATGAACCAGGGATGTTTCTGGAACTTTGGCATCTTCTGTATCATACACTATCCTCCAAAAATCTATACTGACTAACATTCTTCCGGAAGTGTCGCCCATATAAGAAACCGGTGGTGATGATAAATGAATGGAAATGCACGGGTATAGGGCCGATACTATGATGTTCCAATGATTGACGCAACCATCCGGGTGGTCGATTCCATTTGTCTTATTATTGTGTAGAGAGATTAAATTATTCAAGCCATTGCCACTCTAGCAGACTACTCATTCACATACACATGTGCGTATCAATATATTTTATTCCTAAGCTTACCACTATCATAAAATGTGTTATTATACCAAATTATATACAGTAAAGTCTGAATAATATGTCCACCCTTGGTACCCTTGAAAACTGGTCTTCTTATTAAGTTGGTCTTCATATCGAGGTTGAGCAAAACAGTGAAAATGGACTTGAAAAATGTGATCTTAATTTTGAGGTGGTCTTACTGTATTTATATCACATGATTCAAACTTCGCAACAAATTATCAACTCACCAAGTGAAACTTAAGATAAATATTTATTAAAAATAGAGTATTAGACTTTGAAATAAATCAAAACAGTTAACAACTTAATATATCGTTCTCAATTAAATAAATCTTGTGAACCAGTTAAAGTACAAGTGTCCCAGATAGTTGCTAGGCGGGTTGTTCTATAACCTTGTAAATGTAAGATTCGTGGATTTGATTGCCGCGGGTTTTAGTATTACTTCAATTTACACAGCTGTAATATTGAGAACGCCCAACCTAGCTACACATAGTGTTAGTTCTAACATTGATATTTAAACAGCAACATCATGGAACACAACGGAAGATTGCCGTGGCTCAATGTTGCACGTGTCTCTCAATGTTGCACGTGTCTCAATGTTGCACGTGTCTATAGTTTGTTCATTATGTCTGTAATGGCTTGTCGCCCATACATCTTTGTTAAAGAATTTAAAAAAAAATATTTAGCAGAATAACAAAACTATAACCACATTTTGCTTATTATAAACTAGGAGCATGGTGAACTGTAGTATCACATCAGATTCAGTTCGATTAGTGTAACTTGTAAAGCGATGCAAGTTAAAATGCCTGGCACCTAATCAGGGTCCGACCTTGTGGGCTTGGGTTCGGAACATAAAATGCACACTCCTGTATTAGGCAAGAGTACAGGTTACTTACCCAGGAAGCAATCACAATAATAAGTCGCAACAACTTGTTTCACAAACTTTGACTAAACTGTGGACATTTTTAGTATTGATGAATGTTTTATTATTTTCGATTACTTGGTCGGTTTATTTTAGTTCTAACAATTTGTATAAAGTATCTACTTTGTGTCACTACCCCCACCCACTTTTTTGACAGGGATATAGTTTGACCCCTTAATATAAGTCTTCATTTGTCACACAAATAGGTAATTAAGTACAAGACATATGTATTTTTGCAAATTTCTCTTTAATTGAAAATGATCATGGATTTTTAACTCAATAAAAAGTAGAACACCGCTACCTTACCCCACTCACAACGAAATTCTAGAACTACATTGATACAAAATACATAAACTACCCTCTTTCCTGACAGTTGTATTTACTTCTATGACAAGGACGTGAATGTTGCCAAGTGTGTTTGACATGGATCGTCCCAGAAACGCTTTGTTTCATGTACGTCATCAGCATCGTTTGTTTCAAATTGTATATCTTCGTCTATGTTTACTGTAAGTTGTGTTAACACATGTTGGCAGATGTAGGCAGTTGTTGACTGTAGTTTGTCCGTAATCTGGATGTTCTTTCTTTGTTTATTCTGATTTCATTTGTCTACGCTGTTCCTGACTTATGCAGAGTAAGATCACGAAAGACCGAGCTAATATTCTGTTGACATTATCTTTGAATATATAGTTAAGTCAATGTAGGAACGGTGAGTTAGAATTGCAAATAAATGCAGACAGACATTTATACATTACTTTTGCCTGTTTGAACTCTGCTGATGAACTTATATCAATATACATAAATACGTTTTGACAAGGCAAGATGGTGAAAACGCAAGTACTGACTAACGTTTAGTAGGATCACTTAAGGTTTGGTTAGTGGGGTCACTATAAGCTAAGTTTAGAGGGGTCACTATAAGGTTATTAAGAGGGGTCAATATAAGGTTTGTTTGAGGGGTCACTATAAGGTTTGTTTATAGGGGTCAATATAAGGTTTGTTTAGAGGGTCATAATAAGGTTTGTTATGAGGGGTCATTATAAGGTTAGTTTAGAGGCGTCACTATAAGGTTAGTTTAGAGGCGTCATTATAAGGTTTGTTTTGAGGGGTCTTTATAAGGTTAGTTTAGAGGCGTCATTATACGGTTAGTTTAGAGGCGTCATTATAAGGTTAGTTTAGAGGCGTCATTATAAGGTTAGTTTAGAGGGGTCATTATAAGGTTAGTTTAGAGGCGTCACTATAAGGTTAGTTTAGAGGGGTCATTATAAGGTTAGTTTAGAGGGGTCATTATAAGGTTAGTTTAGAGGGGTCATTATAAGGTTTGTTATGAGGGGTCACTATAAGGTTAGTTTAGAGGGGTCATTATAAGGTTAGTTTAGAGGGGTCATTATAAGGTTAGTTTAGAGGGGTCACTATAAGGTTAGTTTAGAGGGGTCATTATAAGGTTTGTTTAGAGGTGTCACTATAAGGTTAGTTTAGAGGGGTCATTATAAGGTTTGTTATGAGGGGTCATTATAAGGTTAGTTTAGAGGGGTCATTATAAGGTTAGTTTAGAGGGGTCATTATAAGGTTAGTTATGAGGGGTCACTATAAGGTTAGTTATGAGGGGTCACTATAAGGTTAGTTTAGAGGGGTCATTATAAGGTTAGTTTAGAGGCGTCACTATAAGGTTAGTTTAGAGGGGTCACTATAAGGTTTGTTTTGAGGGGTCTTTATAAGGTTTGTTTTGAGGCGTCACTATAAGGTAGGTTTAGATGCGTCACTATAAGGTAGGTTTAGAGGGGTCACGGTAAGGTCACTGTATAGGGTAGGGCCCTAGATAATGTTGTTTAATTTTTGGCCCAACCCTTTTGCATGTATATATTATATGTACGTTTGAGTTAATATGATAGTTATATGTCATTAGTACTAATAACATATGATTAAACTAAACTAAAACTGTAAGGTTATTTCTAGTAAAAAACCTTTTCTGAATTATTCAATCTAATGGAATGTTCAGTTTGAATGAAAGCATTGTTGTTTCACAATTACACACAGTATTCCTTTAAAATGAAAAATACGCAATCAAACATATTTTTTGAAATTTCTCGAACGTATAATGATCTTGTTCCATACATTAATACTCGAGAAAACATTGGAAGCCAAATTAATGTTTTATTTGGAGATAATTCTGGTAACCGCAAATCACTTCAGTACAACAGTTATCTCCTGTTGATAGTAATTTTCACATCTTGTATTTAGATCAATCATGAGTAGGATGTGCTCTCGGCACAAAATCTAAATATTTTTAGTATTGAATTTCAAAAAAATGCATGTAACATTCCATATTTCAAATCTTGATTATCACCATAATTATATGGCATTTCACTTTATATTGTGTTCATGTTATTTTCTCCCCTCTTTCGGCCTATTGTTACCAGCTGTCTTGACTTGTCATCTGATGTGTTCCATCCATTAACCCCCCCCCCCACCCCACCCTGTTTGTCCTCTTTGATTCTTCTAGTTATCCCTTGTGGTAGGCAATACCAGTCCTTGCGCACCTGTTCCCTTACGTATGTACCATTGAGCCTTCTCAAATGCCTTATGTTTTATGGACTGTTGTTTCCCGAATGTCTGTGGAGAAGCATTGTCTTATGTATGTGGCGTTCCCTGTAGGTCTGTGTGGAGAAGCATTGTCTTATGCATGTGGCGTTCCCTGTATGTCTGTATGGAGAAGCATTGTCTTATGTATGTGGCGTTCCCTGTAGGTCTGTGTGGAGAAGCATTGTCTTATGTATGTGGCGTTCCCTGTAGGTCTGTGTGGAGAAGCATTGTCTTATGTATATGGCGTTCCCTTTAGCAACATGTTGTCGCTTCTTTTGTAAAGGCAAACATTTGATAAAGTTACTGCTTTGTGAGTAGCCATCGAGTTGAACCTAATTGGATAAACGTAACCTAACCATTTGACAAATACCGCCTGATCTAGAAAGCCTTATTTCTCTATACAAAACATGAATACCATATTCAGGAAAGGACATGGTGACGGTACCATCTGTTTTTGTTTCTTGGAGGCAGATGATATATTGCATACAAATATACTCAATTAATGTGACTTCATCTAAGGCAACACTCCACCATCATTCGGTGATACAAGATTCCGATGGTTATCAACAGCATACTTGATACCATGCATCTGATTGGAAAGAATAGCACTGTTGTCTGTATTGTAACAATCGTTACCCACAAATTGCTCTTGACTTGCGTCGGATAAGATTGACATATCTGATTTTGTCACGTGATTAATGTATTACTATAATATTGATTGTGCAAGTGTTTTATCATTGCTTTATATGTTTTCAGATAACACCAATTGAAATTAATGCTGAAAATATACAAATGAATAAAGAAGTTGATCACGTAATGCAACACAAACAGTACAAAGTCTCACTACAAGTTCACCGAGACATGATATATTGTACAAACATGTACTTGGTGGCTCATCAGAAGGCAGGACATCGGCGACATCGGCAGAGAAGCCACTAAGAAGGCGACAGGATGTGCAAAATAAAATCAGCAATATTTCTTCCATTTCCGGGTTTGGAAGGGATTGCAAACACGCTATATTTTCAGTCCTGCCATCGCTTGAACAAAGCAAAGTGTGATTGCCAACACAGCATGCAAAGCATTGCAGTAGAGCAGGGTCATAACCAATATTAATGCACTTTATAAACATAGACTGGAAACATGAATGTCCTATGATGTTATAAATGTTCATGTCACAATACCATAAAACATGAGATGTGAAACACATTGTCGCAAAAACATGTCCTTAGTGAGCAAGTATTCATACAGACCATCTACTCCTCGTAACTGCGGACTTATAAATTCTCCTTAGTTGTCTTTATGGTCGACCCGGTCATTCTTAGCGCGTCTGTTACCTTGTGTATTTCTCCTTGCACCTCCCCAAATGCCTGATGTTTAATGGACTGTTTTTTCCCGGAGGTCTGTGCTGACAGGCATTGTCTTATGTATGTGGCATTCCCTGTTGACAGGCATTGTCTTATGTATGTGGCATTCCCTGTTGACAGGCATTGTCTTATGTATGTGGCATTCCCTGTTGACAGGCATTGTTTTATGTATGTGGCATTCCCTGTTGACAGGCATTGTCTTATGTATGTGGCATTCCCTGTTGACAGGCATTGTCTTATGTATGTGGCATTCCCTGTTGACAGGCATTGTCTTATGTACGTGGCATTCCCTGTTGACAGGCATTGTCTTATGTATGTGGCATTTCCTGTTGACAGGCATTGTCTTATATATGTGGCATTCCCTGTTGACAGGCATTGTCTTATGTATGTGGCATTCCCTGTTGACAGGCATTGTCTTGTATGTGGCATTCCCTGTTTCAACTTGTTCTCTCTCTTTCACTAATGAAGATTCCTCCGTAATAATTAGCAAGAAAGTTATACATAACATATGTCACAATCTTGATGCCGTTTTAAAAATTATTTGGCTGACATTTAGAACATATGACAACACATACAGGATACCTTCATCCACGCCTTACAAACATTTAAATCGCATCTCCTTCATGTAGAATGGCGATTCATCAAAAGTATTGCTCTGTCATGTGGTAAGTAATATTCAAATGAACATTTCTTTGCATGAACATTTTTAGATTTAATTAGCACTGTCTCTGTTACAAGAATGATCTATTAAAACCCAAGTATGGTATATTTGTCTGCATTTTTTCTTGACAAACAACACAAGGGACACAACTCGTGTGACACGATCATGGAATAAGATGGTTATCTCCCTTCGATCTTTTGTGATCATTTAGTTCGTATTGGAGAAAATTATTTTTTACCAATCACACGTTTAGTATTTATAGTTTTATTACACTTTTAATTCATCTTGATCACTATAATAGTTGGGTACATGAGTGAACAATTTAGAATAGAAACTTATCAAACAATTAACTGCGGAGACAGATGCCGAGGTAACTTAATTATACATGTACATCATTCCAATATGATACCCTAGAATTTGAAACTGTGATGTTCAATACTAGTATTAAATGGTTCATGATTATCCAAAACAAAAATAAATAAGGCAGTCAGGCGAAACATGCAAACTATGTTCGTCCTATACACGTTTTGAATGCTTAAACTTAACGAGTAGAAAAGATAGATTTATTGCAAAAGGCAACATTGCCCAGACAACACAAGGGAAGCAACTAGTGTGGCACGATCATGAAATAAGGTAGTTACCCCCCTTCAGCCAGTTGTGATCATCTACAAGGGAAGCAACTAGTGTGGCACGATCATGGAATAAGGTAGTTATCTCCCTTCAGCCAGTTGTGATCATCTACAAGGGAAGCAACTAGTGTGGCACGATCATGGAATAAGGTAGTTATCTCCCTTCAGCCAGTTGTGATCATCTACAAGGGAAGCAACTAGTGTGGCACGATCATGGAATAAGGTAGTTATCTCCCTTCAGCCAGTTGTGATCATCTACAAGGGAAGCAACTAGTGTGGCACGATCATGGAATAAGGTAGTTATCTCCCTTCAGCCAGTTGTGATCATCTACAAGGGAAGCAACTAGTGTGGCACGATCATGGAATAAGGTAGTTATCTCCCTTCAGCCAGTTGTGATCATCTACAAGGGAAGCAACTAGTGTGGCACGATCATGGAATAAGGTAGTTATCTCCCTTCAGCCAGTTGTGATCATCTACAAGGGAAGCAACTAGTGTGGCACGATCATGGAATAAGGTAGTTACCCCCCTTCAGCCAGTTGTGATCATCTACAAGGGAAACAACTAGTGTGGCACGATCATGGAATAAGGTAGTTATCTCCCTTCAGCCAGTTGTGATCATCTACAAGGGAAGCAACTAGTGTGGCACGATCATGAAATAAGGTAGTTACCCCCCTTCAGCCAGTTGTGATCATCTACAAGGGAAGCAACTAGTGTGGCACGATCATGGAATAAGGTAGTTATCTCCCTTCAGCCAGTTGTGATCATCTACAAGGGAAGCAACTAGTGTGGCACGATCATGGAATAAGGTAGTTACCCCCCTTCAGCCAGTTGTGATCATCTACAAGGGAAACAACTAGTGTGGCACGATCATGGAATAAGGTAGTTACCCCCCTTCAGCCAGTTGTGATCATCTACAAGGGAAACAACTAGTGTGGCACGATCATGGAATAAGGTAGTTACCCCCCTTCAGCCAGTTGTGATCATCTACAAGGGAAACAACTAGTGTGGCACGATCATGGAATAAGGTAGTTATCTCCCTTCAGCCAGTTGTGATCATCTACAAGGGAAGCAACTAGTGTGGCACGATCATGGAATAAGGTAGTTATCTCCCTTCAGCCAGTTGTGATCATCTACAAGGGAAGCAACTAGTGTGGCACGATCATGGCATAAGGCAGTTATCTCCCTTCAGCCAGTTGTGATCATCTACAAGGGAAGCAACTAGTGTGGCACGATCATGGCATAAGGCAGTTATCTCCCTTCAGCCAGTTGTGATCATCTACAAGGGAAGCAACTAGTGTGGCACGATCATGGAATAAGGTAGTTATCTCCCTTCAGCCAGTTGTGATCATCTACAAGGGAAGCAACTAGTGTGGCACGATCATGGAATAAGGTAGTTATCTCCCTTCAGCCAGTTGTGATCATCTACAAGGGAAGCAACTAGTGTGGCACGATCATGGAATAAGGTAGTTATCTCCTTTCAGCCAGTTGTGATCATCTACAAGGGAAGCAACTAGTGTGGCACGATCATGGAATAAGGTAGTTATCTCCTTTCAGCCAGTTGTGATCATCTACAAGGGAAGCAACTAGTGTGGCACGATCATGGAATAAGGTAGTTACCCCCCTTCAGCCAGTTGTGATTATCTACAAGGGAAGCAACTAGTGTGGCACGATCATGGAATAAGGTAGTTATCTCCCTTCAGCCAGTTGTGATCATCTACAAGGGAAGCAACTAGTGTGGCACGATCATGGAATAAGGTAGTTACCCCCCTTCAGCCAGTTGTGATTATCTACAAGGGAAGCAACTAGTGTGGCACGATCATGGAATAAGGTAGTTATCTCCCTTCAGCCAGTTGTGATTATCTACAAGGGAAGCAACTAGTGTGGCACGATCATGGAATAAGGTAGTTATCTCCCTTCAGCCAGTTGTGATCATCTACAAGGGAAGCAACTAGTGTGGCACGATCATGGAATAAGGTAGTTACCCCCCTTCAGCCAGTTGTGATCATCTACAAGGGAAACAACTAGTGTGGCACGATCATGGAATAAGGTAGTTACCCCCCTTCAGCCAGTTGTGATCATCTACAAGGGAAGCAACTAGTGTGGCACGATCATGGAATAAGGTAGTTACCCCCCTTCAGCCAGTTGTGATCATCTACAAGGGAAGCAACTAGTGTGGCACGATCATGGAATAAGGTAGTTATCTCCTTTCAGCCAGTTGTGATCATCTAAAAGGGAAGCAACTAGTGTGGCACGATCATGGAATAAGGTAGTTACCCCCCTTCAGCCAGTTGTGATTATCTAGTCGGCAATGAAGACTATACCCAGCAGGTGATTTACCCTATTTATGCACAACATGCTGGGCCCCTCTTTTTCAAGAGGCCAAGGAAGTGCCAGTGCTATGGAGTTTGCTATGAGGCACCGGGTATATTGCTAAATACAGTATATTTATGTATCATTAAGTAAGTACATGTATGGTATAGTATTTAATGTACATGATAACAGAGTAGGCTAATGTACAGTCTGACTTTGAATAAAAAGTAATGCGATTGTCTGAACAATTTACTTGGGACATTTGTCACAGAATGATATGTGCAATACATAATTTCAAAACGTTATATATACTATTATTCCCCCGAACAATTTTTAATTTAATGGTTTTGAAATGGTGCTCAGTTTCAGAGTTTGGTTCTAGTCTTACTATGATGGCAGTTGAAAGCCTGAGTTTTGTAATTGTTTATAATTACTTTTACTTTCTTATTTTACATTAAACAAGTAAATATATTTTCCAGGGACTCTCGTTTTCTACCTGGTGGATGAGTAATATGCAAGTGTAGGAAAATGAGCAAATAGTATGATATCTATTCTGCATCACCAATTTGAACACCATGGATATGGTGAGAAGCGAGTAACAACTGCAGTGGGCAAAACTAAAGCAACACAGTTACAGGGTAAACCTTCATTTCTTCAGTCCTAATAAATATGGAAGTTTGAAAAATGTTTATGCTACATTTACTTTAAGTCGCTGAAAGGACTAAACTGTATAAATGTATTTATCCCAGGTTTATAAATCATTCAGTCGTTGAATTTTGTGTAGTATTTCGCACGAGATAATCGTGCGTAGCTGGTAGTTATACCCTGTTTACTGCCCTGCGTTCAGTTACAGCTATCAGACCTATCGTTTCGAAACGTTTTGCAATTTGGTTCCCGTGTGCAGCCAATGTGATACGGTGAGCAAGGGATACAACACAAAACGTTTTCCACTGATAGCCGTAACTGAACGCAGGGCTGGTTTTCAATGTATTCGAAGTCTTCGCATTGTGTTGAATAGTTCATACTGTGAGATAAATGGCTGACTTGGAGGAATTGTTAGAGGAGAGAGCACGTGGTCAGACATCGTTATCATATTCTGTGAATTCTGATGGTTCTACGGACGATTCTAATATTCAAAATCTTCAGTTAATGAGATCTTATTTTGACCAGCAGTTCAAATCACTGAAACGTGAGTTACGTGAGGAAGAACATTTATCTTCATCGTCGACACTCAAAATAAAAATATTCAAGGACGTTTCGTCTTCCAAAGAGCTCAGATATGTGGGCAATCCCGTGGGGTTTAGTGCGACCTATACTCCTACTGCTTCTTACGATACACAGGGTCCAGACCAGGGCAATGTTACGCCTTTTTTCGTGGCCCAAGGAAGTTCAATACAATCATTCAGTGCTTCGCTTGCGGGGGATGGGGGCACACCAGACCAGATTGTCCAATCCAGTTCATGGGTCCAGTGGCAAAAACAGCAACAGCTCTTGCAACAAGAATGTGAGCGGCAACAACCACCACAGCTCATGCCATTCAAGCCAGGTAGTCTGCCTCAAAGTCAAGTTTTAAAAGATGAGTATATTTCCCGATTTAATTTGTACTGATATGAAAAACAATTTAGAGAATATTTTGTTTCAGAATAGATACTTAGAATATCAGAAAATAGTTTCATGATGCTCATAACTCGCATATTTACGTTATTTAAATCTTTGTTTCTATTGAAGAATACTTTTTGAAAACGTTTCATTTTCGTTTAAAGCAGACGGCATAAAATTTCGCAAAGTTCGTCTAGCTCTATTCGTACTACTGGTTTCTTCTACATAGCAGAGCGATAACAGCTTAAAACTCACTCACCAGTTTAGCTATTTATTTTTCTAATTTTAGATACTACGGTCAGTCTTACCTGACTGGTCTTACTATAACGGCCAAATATGGAAATTTACTACAGTCATGTGAGCTTATCATACACTTAGTTTTTTCCGATAATGTAATGAAGGTCGCTCAATTTAATTTTGTTTTTATAGCAAATGGGCATCGGCTGAATGAACTCACTGAGAAATGGATTATAAATAGTTTAATTTTATGAAAGAGAATATTTTGTTCTTTCTATCTTTCTGCCGAGTGGCTTGTTTGTGCCGAGTGGCTCGTTTGTGCCGAATGGCTAATTTGTGCTGAATGGCTTGTTTAGAATTGCCGAATGGCTAATTTGTGCTGAATGGCTTGTTTAGAATTGCCGAATGGCTAATTTGTGCTGAATGGCTTGTTTAGAATTGCCGAATGGCTAATTTGTGCTGAATGGCTTGTTTAGAATTGCCGAATGGCTAATTTGTGCTGAATGGCTTGTTTAGAATTGCCGAATGGCTAATTTGTGCTGAATGGCTTGTTTAGAATTGCCGAATGGCTCATTTGTGCTTGATGGCTGTTTTATAACGGTTAAGAATCTTCTGACGTTCTATGGTTGTTTCAAAGCAAATCTTGATCAGAATTTCCTATTTTGTTGGTATATTGACCGTTCTTTGTTGGTCGATACAATACAATGCGAGACTATTCCTAATTCATGACAATGTTTTGCTGAAAAATATATATGCCTACTATAATGTACTTGTACATAAATGGGGCATAACTCATGGAAAAATCATTCGACCGACAGTGGTTAAGGAACATTGGTTATGATGCATAAGTCAGTGTATGTCCTTCTTCTATTTTTTGTATATGGTTATCTTATTCAAATATTCGTTTCAGTAAAACATTTTAAAGAGAAGTGACCTAAATGCGGCGCCGAGGCACGTGTCCGCCGCATTAAGCTTACGTGAACTGCGCCGCATTTAGTTCGTGCGTGTCCTATATGCGGCGAAGTGCGCCGCATTAAGATCGTACACGGCCTAAATGCGGCACGGCCTATATGTGGCACTACAAAGCGTATATATTAACGTGGTAGACAATTAAGACAACACTATAGAGAAAACGTTGTGCTTAAAAGACAGATACAACGTCAATGCGTAAACGTTTCATTTGATCAACCCCACACACAGCGCTCATTGTGGAAGCCGTGTACAACCTACCATGTCCTGCAATGGGTCAGTATCCTATGATGTAGCCGCATTCATGACGCCGACTTAAATACCTCATGTTAAACTTTCTTTTAATTAGCTGACACATATTCATTTATGTTTTTATTATATGACCGAACAACGCTCAAAATATCAATTGATTGACATGTTTAATTAATTATGAGTGATTTATAACTCACAAATAATTCCTACATTTCTCCATCAATCGAATACACAGCTACATAATCTCCCCACAGTCTGTAAGCCGAGACAATGTGCGGTTATATTCGCATTACAAATTCGTTTCCCTAGTTGGCCGGAGATGAACATTATTCACGATCAGAACCTGTTAATATTTTCTCAAATGGATATATGGTAGTTATAAACAAGTCAACTATCGTATTTCCGTCTCCAAAATATGTTTCTGTTAGTTTGACATTGACGAATTTCTAAACAAAAAGATCCGTTTTAAGACATCCAACCGAAAGCAGGCACTTTATTGGATATTCTGAGAAATCGGAGAAAGATTGTCAAATTCATCGATTTGATTACGAACAAAGATTGACATTGTATCACAACGTTTTTTTCACGCGTATTTTTACGAAATAATTAACAGTTTGTTCATTGGGGTCGTCAGTGACAGCATCGCTTCTTCGAGGGCAGTTAGGAGTTAAATGCCTTAACTTTTGCAAAGTAAAGATTACTTTTGTTGATACAGAATTCATTCAAAACCAAAAGTGTAAAATTAACATTTAGTTTTATACAATTATATACCGCTTGAACAAAGAGGTTATTAAGGTGAATTTAATCCTCGTGAATGAACCGAACAAACGGAAATATTGCCTACAAATAACTGGGAACGCAATGTTTCGTCCAGAACATCAAAGGCTAGCTGGTAATTGTTAGACACGTAAGTCACATGAGTCCTCTTCCATGGTATCCATTTACGACTATGTGTATCTTTCTAAATAACGAATGCAATTAAAATTTGATTCATTTGCATCATTTATATCTATTTTATTGTTACTGTAACTTCGATAGTAACCGCATGTGTCTTTGTTGTGCAGTGCAATATTGACGTTGGCCCGTAATTGATGGACCCTCGCACCCTTAAACCAGGTTTAGACCACTGACCACTCTTAGGTGATATACCTATCTCTGTCCCTAATGTGCATCTTGTATCCTTGGTAATATGTTCATTATGTATGTCTATGTTCTCGTCTGTTTGTGTTTGTAAGATGACTGTATCCTTAATATGTAGCATTTCCTCGATTTCTTCGTTCATTCTTTTTGCCATAACTCTGCAACATGATAAGAGCAATAATAGACTGCCACATTGTCTCGATTGGTTTTCCTTAAATGATATTTAAGAGTTTGTAAGGGCACTGTTGCGTTCAAGAACTGCTTGGCAAATTTAATATTAACAACCATGTATTATACTTATGTAATACATATATCATAACGTCTACTTAGCAGACACATTTTGGTGTAAAGCTTCAAGAGTTGCACACTTGAACAGACGCGCCGGAGAAATGACATAAACCAGTAATACATAAACATTGTGAAATGTTCTCCGTAATGGATGGTGTTAGTTCAACAATCTTAACACTTTTATTTTTTTCTTCTCTTTTTTTGGCAATTTAGATATTTTGCACTGCTAATACAATTAGGACAAGCAATAGTTTGCGTATCATACAGTTTCGTTGCAAGTTGCTGTATCGCCTGGAAATTTGAAACAGAGAGAGCAGTGAAGAGAGCCTCTGGATCGTCGGCAATGCTGAAATGATCCTCATAAAATAGGTTAGACAAGAAATATCTTGAAATAAGGATGGTCGGCGCAATTTGAATGTTAAGATTTGTCAAACAATTGCCTAGCTGTAACGATTGCTGGTCATTGCAGACCCAAATGGATTTCGGTAAATTCACTGAAATTCAGTGGATTTCGATAAGGTGACGTATTGCGTACTTACATGGTTTTTGTTTTCAGTATTGTGTAAACCGATTAAATCTTATTTTAACCTCTAAACCAACTTATCTTCAATCTAACAACGTTTGTAACCTTGACGCGGATTGGTTAACCTTTTGATAAACAAGAGTGCACGTGTAAAATACTTAACATCGGCATTGAAGAACTTCAAATGCATATTTCAGTCTAGAATATACTGCGATGCAGCAACTTGGGCTCCAGTGAAAAGTGTTAATATCCGCTGCTTTCAACAGGCCAGGTTTAAGCTTTACGATATGGAATTCATTTTAAATTAGCTCCGTATTGGCCTTATGTTCGTATTCTCTGACTAATCACGTTTATTTACCTCAATTTATTATCGAATCTCTAGAAATAAACACCAACAATCTGTGCTGTCCTGACGTTGCCATAAAGTGGAAATAACGTTATACCAAGTACCCACGTTGTATATGAAATGCAATCAACTTACTTGCTTGCGTACACAATTGTTTTGTTTGAGAGGTCTACTTTTTTAATTGTATACAGATAAAGTTCATGCATATAATATATGCATATACATACATGCATATACTTTAAACTCCTTAAAAGCCACATTGTCTGCCCTATATACCTGTAATCCAGTCACGATCTTAGTCGTTGCCTTTGAAACTGGCTAAAGTCATGAAAAAAAGTTTATCGAATAAACCTCTAGAAATGACATGTTTGACCAGGTTATCGTGTATCACTGTCAGAACATTTTCCGAATGAAAGCTAGGCAAGAAACAATGTCACCTTGGTGTAAAGTTAATGTCCGTGGGTGAAACCATAGAAAAACGTTATTAACTCTAGAGAACGAAAATGTAAATGGTTCTTCATAAACTCTTGAGCAGAACTTTGTCTTCATGAAGTGTAGGTCAAGGACCTGTATAGCTGTGTGTTACTCAAGAGAATGATTGATAGAGTGTCATATTGTTTACGGTAAGGATGTGTTCCTCAGTTGACCATCTTACCATATCTATGAATTGAAAAACTAAATAAGATTGTTATACTGATTTCAAAAAATATAGTTCCTCAGTTGAGCATCTATGAATTAAAAACTAAAGACTTTTATACTGATTTCAACAAATATGTATTTCTTTTCGATTATTGTCTTAATGCTTCAATGTATTAGCTGCTTGGCTTCATTTATAATGAATTTGACTTTTAACGGAAGCTCCATAGAATTTTCCAATACCGAATGGACACATTGCATGAAAGTGCATCATGAATTCATGATTTGTTAGTTAGAAATCGACCCGTTGGATCAGTGGTTGAGCGTTGGCCTCCACTGTGACTTGTCAAAGTCGTTAACATGGTTTTAGTAGGGTCATTACATACGCTCGCCATGTTGGGTAGTATTAATACTAGCTTGTCCGGTGTCAGGTTCATGTGACTGGATGCTGTATTATGGCACGCGGCATGTTGTCACGGAATGGCAGCACTCAAACTGCTACTTGTAAACACCGCTCAGCATAACTGAACACAATAAAACCCACTGCACGTACAGAATGTAAAAATTGTAGAATTGTAATCGGATTTGTAAGTTTGTAATAATATTCAAGATCGATTAAAGAAAATGACTAATACAACGTGATGACGTGCGCACATTGCAGCCATACTTGTTGTCATTCCCTGGCAAAGAGGCTTATACTACACGTACTGTAGTCAAAACAAATTATGTGTCCCTACGCTAAATGACCCTGGTTGTACCATACGCCACTATCCATTCGTTGTTAGATTTGAATTCGTAGTTACTATGATGTTGTTAGGTATTAAGAATGGAAGAAATACTCTAGCATCATTGTGAATGTAATTATCCTTTAGTCGGCCAGGCCATTCCTTGCAACCATGTTCCCTTGCGTATTTACCCTTGCACGTGCCTGATGTTTTATAGACTGTTGTTTTCCCGGAGGTCTGTGTGGGGAGGCAATGTCTTACGTATATGGCGATCCCTGTAGCAACTTATTATCTCTTGTTCCAAACTATAAACAAATTGAATATGACATACAATTTGACATTCGACACTAACATTTGTAATATAACTGTCCCGATTGGGGTTGTAGAACCATTTCTATAAAATATCCTTCTTATAGACACAGTCTTGTCTTGTGTTTGAGCAACGATATCACATTACACGGTTATAGTAATTCTATATCAAATTGTAGCATTTTTCTCGTTGGTATACTGAAGGAAGCTGCGGTTATATGACATTAGCTATTTGTTTTTGTAATCAAACACATCACTCAAAATTGATAGATGGGAGCCGTCTGGAATGTGTCTTACATTAGGACCGGATCCTTGCCCCATTTAGAACTGGTATGTTTGTCATTCAAGTGCTCATAATAAATAGTATACTGTGCTATTGTTTGTTACTTCGCTACTCATTTATTCTTCACTGCCTGTATCGTGACAAAACATATTCTCGTGATGTTTGCAATTAAAGAAGCTTAAGAGTCCGAAACGAGAGCGCAGACAAATGAATATTTCTATATTAGTAGTCCTTACTGTAATGTTTCACTTAAGGCTGAAGACATGGCGTCATTATTCAGCGAATTGGTAAGCAATATACCGGCAACATGAGCTCGCGATTGCTCTTATTGTGTTATCTGTATGGTAACCGTCGGATTATTCATTACAACGCAGCAAAACGTTTGGTACACCCAGAAATTGTGCAATATATGTAAAATGTTTGTGTATACTTGATGATACTACTCGAAGAGTATTTGATTAGTGAACGCGACTAAAGGATTCTTAATTTGTGAGTACTATTTTAATGTTTTGCAAATTTAATGTACTGTAGGTTGTTATGGCATGATATGGTTACGTTTTGACTGTTTGTGATGTGCAATTTATCTATACACAATGAATTGCTAGTTACTTGGTAGAAAAATGAAAGCCGTGTTATTGGTAGGCTGACTAGTTATTTATGTAAAATATAAACACATGCATTTTTTTTCAGATTTTACCCTAATGATGATGTAGTTGTTTATACTTTTATATTTTACCTTACAATATGTTCGTAGGAATGTATAGTGAATACGTGCGTAGAGTTTTACGCTTTCAAACTCGAGCTGTAGATAAGCATTAGAACATATATGCTTACTGTTCGACGGAGTGAAAAGTAGAAAAATCAATGTGGGTATAAATGATACAATGTATCAGTGTTTATGACGTTAATCATTAAAATCACATTCGCACAACAATGGAGACGTGACCTGTCAAGTTGAATTGCAAAATAACCATTTCGAAAATATATAATATTAAATACGAAACAATTATACCTTTGTAGTGCATATTGTTTCAATATTTAAAAAATTTAGTTTGTTTTTGTTATAATTTTGTTTGGGACACATACAACACATTTTACTTTTTGCGGCAGCCCATAGCCGCATCGCTTAGTTCTTACACACGAGAAATGTCAGCACTGCTAAATATCACGTGACCGGAAATGGCAAATTTGGTAAAAAACGAAAAACCGTGTGCTCAATCATTTCCACTCAATAGATCTTACTTTGACAACTTTTCTTCATATTGAAAAATGTTGAATGATGATCAATGTAGTATTTTATTTTGTACATGTAGTTTTCTTTACTCCCTTTTATTTTTTAAGATCGCTAGACCTACAGCAAACACATCGGTGTTATCAGGAAATAAACAGAACTACTTAACCGCATAACAAAAACATTCAACATGGTCGAGCTTATTAACATCCAAGGGAAGTAATCAAACCAGTTTCCTGTTTCTGGCAACTATTGTAAAACCTCAGTTAAAGACCACCTTAATAAGTATACCACCTAAAAACTAAGAACACACTTTTTCATGGTTTTGCTCTTTTTAAAGACCACCTCAATATTAAGACAAATGTTCATTGTTCTCAAAGGGGTATGATTATTGAGCTTTTACTGTATAGTAAAGTATACTGCTCTAAAATGTCTGCCAGACATTAACACAGGAACTTTCCAAATTAAAGCATTATTAAATTTCAACTGTATTTACGTTCTCGGCACATTAATAAACCACCAAGATGGACCAGATCGTGTCTATCGCCTCAGCATACGATCAACAGGTTTCCGGAACCGCAATGCCTGTCCCATTCAACACTTTGAGTGCTTTAATTTTTTTATTCGACATTATTGTTTTGCCAAGTCCGTACGTGTGTAGATAAATTATGTTTCATGCAAATATAATACAGAGTAACGTATCAATGTACCGTGTTATTATAGTTCTGTAATGTACAAGTGCAGTAAGATCATTGAATATATGAACTAAATGAGGGTGTCATATTTAAACAATTTCAAAATGAAACTAATATGTTAATGCTGTACAAAAATGTATTGTATATATTCTTGGAATAGCAATACCAGTTTTACGGATAAACGCCTACTTGTATTCTTTATATAAAATACAAATGTAATTGTTTTTGCAAGCAGGCAGAGACACGTTTTACTGCAAATGTAATACATACCGATGAAATGCAATAAGGTCAAGAGAGGCATGGTGGACTTCGAACAAAGCGCTAGACTCCTAATCTCGAGTCCCGTCATTGCCAACACTTTCCTAGGTCCTAACCCTAACCCAGGGGTGAGTCCTGGTTCGAAACTCAGGACGGAATCGGTTATCACAAGGGATTCATTTAATTTGCAAGAACGTGCTTGGTAGGTTTGAACGATACAAATAATAATGTCAATGAACTCCAATTTAACCGCAGATACAAATCAAACCTATCTATAATTATTGAACCTTATCACGAACAGTGCAAGATAATATTAAACAATCTACGTAAACAATGAATATTTCAGTAACATCAAGAAGGCGTCTTTGTTGTGACTAAGTGCTCAAGCTATGCTCCTAGCGCCATTGCGTGACAGAATTCTCTTCGTAAGTCAAATCCCATATAAATACTTCAGAACTTTTAAGTATATTTAATTAATTAGTCTGGATGTGGAGATATAGAGAAAATGAGACGCTACTTAGAGTCGAGTATGGTATCTGATGTGCTGGAGTACACGTTCAAGTTGAGACTGTGTCAGTGACAGGCACAGGTCTGTGTAACAACAAGCTCCGTAACCGGTTCAATGAATCAAAGCATTAAACAATGTGTATTGTGTTCAGTGCTGTCAAAGCAATGTCGAAAAAACGGCGATGACGAATAAACATAGAATGGGGATAAAGCAGATTATATTGATTATAAGGTACATTTGTAAGAAAATACAAGAAATAAATATTTATATAAGAAAATGGCACGAACTAGTAAGTAGGACACTTGGAATCAAGTAATTGTTTAGTTTATATTCATCATTCCTTTACGTTTAAAAACTAACTTCACCAAATTATGCTTTGTATAATTGTTAAAAATGGAAAACTGATAACATATCTATCAAATTACAAGGTTGATCATAATTTCCCAAGTCTACTAGTCTACTTAGTCTCATAAAAGACCAAGAATGTGTTAAAATGTTAAGTGCAATGATAGAACACAGTTATCAACATAATACAATGCGAGGTTTTTCACCCTCTAGTTCAATTACAGAAGTTGTTAGTTGGTTGCGGAACAACCGGTTAGTAAACGTTGACCAAGGGACCAACGTACATTATTGAAATATTGTAATAGTTAACAAACGTAAAACTCAAGCACGGCATTGAAATACCAACATGATGGATTGCATTATTTCATTACAATTACTATGTTATATAGTGTATTTAGAACAAGACTAGCATTCAATAAGCATGCACATTCAGTAGTAAATGCCGAGCACTTTGTCCGGTGCATATTTGGCTAAAGCAACAACATATTAAATGAGTGAAAATGCACAAACAACAATAGACACATGAACACTAAAAAAACAGAGATAATCAATAACAATAATCATCGCACCAACAGTATCAACACCAGAAACAGATACAATAACATCATATCTTAACAAAAATAAATAAAATAAAAAACAAACAAATTTGAGAGCTCTGGTGCAAAGAGTATAGTTCATGATGCGATAGCGATATAGACTGGGTATCGCCAAGCGATCAATGTCCTTGGTTACTGTTCTATACAGATACAGACTGGGTATCGCCAAGCGATCAATGTCCTTAGTTACTGTTCTATACAGATATAGACTGGGTATCGCCAAACGATCAATGTCCTTGGTTACTGTTCTATACAGATACAGACTGGGTATCGCCAAGCGATCAATGTCCTTGGTTACTGTTCTATACAGATATAGACTGGGTATCGCCAAGCGATCAATGTACTTGGTTACTGTTCTATACAGATATAGACTGGGTATCGCCAAACGATCAATGTCCTTGGTTACTGTTCTATACAGATATAGACTGGGTATCGCCAAGCGATCAATGTCCTTGGTTACTGTTCTATACAGATATAGACTGGGTATCGCCAAGCGATCAATGTCCTTGGTTACTGTTCTATACAGATATAGACTGGGTATCGCCAAGCGATCAATGTCCTTGGTTACTGTTCTATGCAGATACAGACTGGGTATCGCCAAGCGATCAATGTCCTTGGTTACTGTTCTATACAGATACAGACTGGGTATCGCCAAGCGATCAATGTCCTTGGTTACTGTTCTATACAGATATAGACTGGGTATCGCCAAGCGATCAATGTCCTTGGTTACTGTTCTATACAGATATAGACTGGGTATCGCCAAGCGATCAATGTCCTTGGTTACTGTTCTATACAGATATAGACTGGGTATCGCCAAGCGATCAATGTCCTTGGTTACTGTTCTATACAGATATTGGTCCATCAACAACGTTCTATGTTTATGTAGGAATGTTTGATATAAACTGCATCCACATCGACTGTATTGCAACGCCTGCTTATATCTTTCGTCGAATAAGAATGTAATTCTCTCAAGCTGTAATGCCGTGAATTTAATCGCAGATATGAGAATACAACCGCACTGGTCTCATATATTATTTTGATAACATTTTAGGAACAAATTAAACATTAGATAAGAGTTGAGTATTCCATTTGTTATACTAAATATATGATTATTACTGCCATCGTGATTACAATTGTTATCATAATCATTTTCACAATCGTCGTCATCATGATTAGCATCACCATACCCACGTTGGATCTGATAGCAAGTCTGTATGTAGACGTGTCATTCGATGACATATCATTGCATACTACTGTTATAAGGAGGGTTCTAGACACTATTTCTCTTCGATTCTGTATGAATACGAACTGTCCGAAAGGATTCACAATGTGTAAGATTATAAAATGTCAGTTACGGATACAAGTTATCTTTATATAAGTTAAATTTACACGAATATGACGTTAGGTCGCTGTGGTGTAGTGGTTAGCATAACGGACCGGCAATCCGTAGACCCGGGTTCGAATCACCGGTAGCGCCATTGACCTATTTTTCGTGTTCCTCAAACATGACTTTATTACAATAGGGAAGTAAGTTAGGGAAGTAAGTCAGTACGTAAGTAAAGCGACTGTTGCAATATTACATAGCATACATTCATAATACGTTGTTACAAAACTGCAGCACCCGACCAAATTGGCCTACAAGTCACTGTCAATTAAACATAGGTTAATTACACTTTATTAACAGTTTTCAGGACATGCAAATACAGGAACAACGTGATTCATACATAGTTATTCACACATTCTGTAACATTCATTTCATAGTTATAACATGTGTTATGTGCTTCGTAATATTTACTTCGTCCTGTTCTTGTTATCTAGCACATAAGTACACCAATGTAATCTGTCTCTCGTCAATGTCTGTAATTGGCCCGTGCTCCAATGTTTCTCTCCTCATCTTCTATACAGATCTCCTCCAAGTTTCCTTTGGTCGGTCACGTTTCCGCTTTCCTACTGAGGTCCATCTCATTGCAACTCTGGGGATGGCTATTTCTGTCATACGGAGTACATGGTCTACTTTTGATCACTACTAGCGGGGTTGTACTAGTTCATTGATAGAGGTTTTTATTGGAGAGTGTGTTCGGTCAAATATCTGTAGGATTCGGCGGCGGCTTCTGTTCCGAAAGACGTCAAGCTTGTGACAGATGGACTGTGCCACTTTCCACGATTAAGAGCCATTCAGTGGGACTCCAAGGACGTTGGTATTTGAGTTTCATAGTCTGGCTTAATTTGGAGATAGGTCGCAGGGCTGTAAGAACTCCCCATGCCTAGGAGATTCTGACTTTGACATCTTCTACTGAGTTGCTGTCGATAGTGACTTTGCTTATAAGGTACACAATTTCTTCCACGTCTTCAATGCTGGTGTCGTTGATAGAGGCTGATCAAATTGTCTAATATTTATTTTCATGATCTCAGTCTTCTTGGATTGATGGCATGTCCAATCTGTTTCCCAAGTGAATCTAACTCTTCAGTCTTCGCTTGGATGTGTTGATGCCGTTGAGCCAGTAGTGCAATGTCGTCTGCGAAGTCAAAGTCCACAATGGAGTCTGTGAAGTCAAAGTCCACAATGGAGTCTGTGAAGTCAAAGTCCACAATGGAGTCTGTGAAGTCAAAGTCCACAATGGAGTCTGTGAAGTCAAAGTCCACAATGGAGTCTGTGATTGTCCATTGAAACATTGCTTTGACATATGTTCTCCTTTATCAGACAATTAATATAAAGCCATGTTATAAAATACTGTATTTTAGAAACATAAGTAACATTTTCTTTCTATAAATGTCAAAACCATAGTCGCTTATGTCATTGCTAAAAGGTTAATATTTGTTTTATCATTGAAATTATCCAATAACTGAAGTTTTGACGTGATATCCTAAATAACCAAACCAATTTTCGTAACACAAATTGTAATCCATATTAATTTTTTAGTTAATATGTAGTAATTCATGGTAACCTGTCTATTCCAATGACGGATTATCTAGACACAACGTCTATATCGTATGGCGAGCAGGCGATATCACTTGTAATTGCATGTGATTGCGCACAGCGGTCATATCCGAGGATATATCTAATGGCTATAGTTTCTATATTGTTTGTAGGCTGGTATTCCCGGGGACCCTAGCCATCTGCTCCTTAATCTAAAATAGGAATAACGCATGGCTCTTACAATGTCTCGAATCTTTTAATCACGAACTCCTTTAACCGGTGTATATTTGAAATAATTCCTCCAAGAGCTATTCCAGAACTCTTTGCGAGAATATCTGAGTATTTAGTATACGAACAATGAATTGTGATGAACTGTTACTCCTGTGTGTATATATTGTTCAACAAGTTCTATACTATTTTCTCCTAACCTGAGTAAGTGTTCAGATTGAGTTCGTCATTTCCAGAAGTGAATGCATCTTGTTTTGTCAGTGTTAATAAGAACACGCCGTTTCCTACTGCATGCATGGATTGTGTTGAGCATAGTTTGAAGATCGTTCCTTGTTTTAGCAAGTAACGCAATGTCGTCTGCGCATAACACAAATTTAGAAATAACAGATTTCTGATACCTACATCAGAGCCAAGGTTTAGATCTGTCACTTTATTTACAAGATCATTGATACAGACTGGAAACAGTGTTGGGGACAAGAAATCGCCTTGTTTGCCTCCCGTTTTACAAGCAAACCAGTCAGTAAGTATGTCATCAATTCTAAGACTAGCGATTGTATGGTCATATATGGAAATAAAAAAATTGTATATTTTACCGACAATATAATTCAGAATCATTTTATAGAGCATCATATGCTTATTAAGTCAACATATTTCTGAGATCAATAAATGCGGCACACACACATTGATTATTCTTCACAATACTATTAAGTGTAAATATTGTATCATCACAGAACCTATGAGCTCTAAAGCCATTTAGCTCATCAGGTAGTTGGTCATTATTCTCTAGATATCGAGTAAAACGTACATTTATGAATGAGCTATAGAACTTACTCACGTATGATACTCGACTAACACCTCTATATTTCATCGGCGTGTGTAGGGTAGATAAAAACCCTTCGCCATAATGCCATAACTATACCGGAATCGAATATTAACTGGAAAAGGTTTTGCAAAACTGCATTACACGTGGATATTTTAATACATAATATGGTATCTCATCATAACTGCACACACATCAAGATTTTGCCTTCAGCACAATATAAGTAATTTCTTTTATAGAAATTAATTAATTAGTTAATAGGCTTAATGCATTTGCCTCGAGGTTCTAACACGTGACCTTCATGTAGAATGTGGAGTTATACATGCACACCACTGGCGCGATGGATTTATGATATCCAGCAATATTGAGAAATATAATCGTCAAAGTGTTTAGACTTATCTGAAGATTCATGATGCTTTTAAATTCTGATAAAGCACACAAAGACGCACGTACAATCAAATTTGATGATATTAACTGTTGATAAAACGAAGTTGTTGCCGTGCTCTTGGGTATGCAAAATACGAATGTTGTCTCTAACTGTTTACATTTAAGAGCCAGAATGTTCAATCAAATTATTCAGGGATAGATTTTGCAGATTTGTTCGGTGATTTAAAGATGTTTAGCGTGCTCCATTGTGTAGAGAAATTCAATAATGATGAGTTAACAAGATGGTTAACTTATTGCGATCAATCTTGTTTCTTCTTGTGGAAATTCGTGTTTCTTTCAGTTTGCTGAGTGAAATACATTTATTCGGTGCAGGTAATAACATAATTTGGCAATAATGCTTCGATGTTGAGTGGTTTGCACTGGTGTATTGAAATACAGCTGTTTTTTTCAGTCCTTTCAAATTTAGCGGAAGTAGTTTTGCTGACTGTTTCCTTTCCCGTTTGAGAACGACACTCCAGTCATGTTGCAGATTTTCCCCGTCGTTGGCAATGTCTTACATCCTCAGGTTTTGTTTAACAGCTGTACATTGTCGAACAAACCCACAAATATGTTGTTTTTAATTCATCTAGGCAAATTTCATTTTCTATGATTCGGTGTCGTGTAATTTCGACATCTCTTCTCGAACACAAACGATGTAAAAGATATCCGGGATGAATCTTAACAGCTGCACCGGCATATATAACCCTTCATCAGTTTTCCGTTATTATAAAAAAAGAGATTATTTACATGAGAAATTATTTACTAATTGAACATATGTAAACAAATGATGCTTCATGAATCATATCAATTAGTACAGTCGAACATCGTTCATTCAAATTCATCGAGTCCAAACTTTTATTTCGATTAAATCATAGTTTAGAATAACCCATTTCAATTCGACAAGTAAGCTCGTATAAGTAGATACATCGGGCCTGATATTTATTTCGAATGATACCAAGTATTCAGACAGAAGTTTGTCGAATAAACGAGGTCCGTCTGTATCTATCGTTGAGAGCAAGACTGGGGAGATAACTCAGTCATACTTGATGAACCAAAGACAAACACGACATCAAAGGGAACACTTTCAGAATTATCAGCTTCGATATCGGGTCGTGGATTAACTTTTCCTTACAGTCGATTGGTCAAATCAAGTGTGATGAATTAATACCTGTCACATTTAATGAGATTTAAAGATATTCTTTGCTAATTAATTGTTTTCTTGTCAATTTGACTGTCTGATCATCATTCTGTGCACGGGCATTTAATTTCCTGTTGTATAAATTACCAAAGCAGTCGGGATCAAATACAATTTATATAAACTTAACACGGGAGAGGAAGAAGATTGAATGGAAATAGCGGCTGTGTTATCGTGATTGGTGCTTGACAAAGTTTAAAAATGATTATATGTTTGTGACAAAAAAGTATCGCTTCTGCGTGAAGATCAAACAGTTTAAAATAGTGCTAATGCTTAAATATCATCTAGTGCATCGTATATGATTATATGTAATACATGTAGTGCTTGTTTTGTTGTGATATTAAAGACCATGACACTCTTATGAACACCACAATGGAGGCAAGGGTAAGTGTTTATGTAAATTTCAAAGTCAATATTTCACTAGTTATAGTTATAGTGTGTATTTTATGTAATCACTTCACTGTTGTTGCGGATAATTAAATCATTTGAATACATAGAGTATAACATATATTGTCATCGCACCATTTTGTTGACCTTAAAATTTTCGTTTGGCTTGACAATGATAGTATGACAAGATGTTATCAATGAATGTCTCATTATGTGGTATGTATGTAATGAATGAATGGATGTATCATATTACTGGTTACTTGTTACACTATGCGAATATAGAACGTAACATGTTTTCTATCATGCATGTATAACAATATTCTTGTTTGAAAGCATTACCCACATGATATGTATACATTTTTAAATTAGAACAGTACTACTATAATAGTATACTATTTGATGTCGCATAATAAATAGGAAGATACTTCGGAACCTGATATTATTTCGGATGATACTAAGTATTCGAATAGAAGGTTGTCAAATAAACGAGTTCCTACTGTCAAAATGTGTGATAAGTACATTGAGTAACCTCGTGTGATTGTTGTATACAATACTTATTGTATTCCAGCAGGAACTGTGTGTATCAATAAATATAACACTCAAAAGTCCAAGAAATTATTATAATTCGTCTCACATTTGTCAGTTTGTCTCGTCAGGGTTCCAGTCATAGATCAGGTATTTTAACCTCTTATAGTTGCGTGTCCGTCTAAAGTCAGTGACGTGTAATACATGGACGACCTTGCGTGTTTGTTTAGCAGCATGGTCAGCAAGGACACAACGTACGTCCGCATTGTGAACATGTCATGACATTGTTGGGGTAATGGTATTATATCGATTTTAGATATTGTCGCTTACATATAATATCTCAGAACAATCCTGTATTGTGGTCATTGTTTATGTGTGTTGGGGTCTTTATATCCCGTCAGACATTCGGAGAAGGTGCATGGTTGTAGTAGATATATGCTGAGTCAGAAAAAGAAAATGTGCATGGGCTTATATGGAGAATGTTCAATACCATGAGGTTAACACCTAAAATATACCCATCAAGATGCAATACAGATAACAAAAAAATATACCACACGATAGTAATTAAACGTAGCTTTCAATTGGTACCAAAACTCTCCATGTTTAGCCCCACGGTATAGAAAATGTCCATTATATCCCATGCACACTTTCTTTTTAGACTCACCATAAGTGTGGTAGTTATCATTGTGATACCACTGTTACAACCCGTTTTGCAATAACAGCGCATTTTGCAATAAATCTCTAAAAACGCATATGTAATCTCTTAAACATGCAAATATATGTATACTAAAACAAAAAATATACGTGCGACACGTGTAACTCTTATAACATATAACACCCATCATCGCGTTTTGCAATATAAATTTAAAATCACTAAAACGTATGTGTGATATTTTAAACAGATGTATATATCTATAATTGTACAAACATATATGTGCGACACATATAACTCATATTGCATACCGCCGTAAACATGTAACAAGATATCATACCCAGTCACATTCACCTGACACTGAAACAATCATGCCCTGTCTGGCCGAATACTCCTCTCCCTAGTCGAAGGCTATACCAAGGAGGCACCGGGTGGGTATATATTAATTAAGAAGTCTAACAAAAGTGTAAATCTTCTTAAAATCAAAACATGTTCGCCAGTCCGCCAGTAGATATATATTTGAGATAGTTCCAAGCGTGTTGTTTAAACTCAAATTACGGAATAGCCCGCGATAAACCACGTGGGGTTTTAAGTATTGCAGAACTCGGATGCGTTTCGTTATTTAATGGAGTCATATTTTCAAAGGTAGACCACTCAAGTAAAAAAATTATTTTTCCTCCTACAGTTTGTCTCCCTTGATAAATAAAAATCGTTCATTGTTACATTATACTATATCTGTTGATTATATAAGTTTTCTATTATCAAAAACTAATATTTTACCGCTTGAAATAATTACAATTCGTGTTGATAATAGATATTTGAGGGAGGATCGTGTATAAAACACCAGTACGTTGTACATGTTATATTGACGTATCGTACATAAAACGTTGTACATGTTATATTGACGTATCGTACATAAAACGTTATACATGTTATATTGACGTATCGTACATAAAACGTTGTACATGTTATATTGACGTATCGTACATAAAACGTTGTACATGTTATATTGACGTATCGTACATAAAACGTTGTACATGTTATATTGACGTATCGTACATAAAACGTTGTACATGTTATATTGACGTATCGTACATAAAACGTTGTACATGTTATATTGACGTATCGTACATAAAACGTTGTACATGTTATATTGACGTATCGTACATAAAACGTTGTACATGTTATATTGACGTATCGTACATAAAACGTTATACATGTTATATTGACGTATCGTACATAAAACGTTATACATGTTATATTGACGTATCGTACATAAAACGTTATACATGTTATATTGACGTATCGTACATAAAACGTTGTACATGTTATATTGACGTATCGTACATAAAACGTTATACATGTTATATTGACGTATCGTACATAAAACGTTATACATGTTATATTGACGTATCGTACATAAAACGTTGTAACTGTTATATTGACGTATCGTACATAAAACGTTATACATGTTATATTGACGTATCGTACATAAAACGTTGTACATGTTATATTGACGTATCGTACATAAAACGTTGTACATGTTATATTGACGTATCGTACATAAAACGTTGTACAATTCCTAGACACAAAATAATGCCAAGGCTGTGCACAGTATTTTTCGTTTGTTAATTTGTCATACAAGAGTCTATATATATTTGTTGATGATACCATTTGACTTTGGGCAATACAGCACGGCGTCAGTTAATATAATATTATCCATTACAATTTTTTCTCCAACTCATAGTGTTTCTATTTACCCTGGATATCTTATTTATGCGAGCATTTCAAATTAGTTACAAATAATGATGAATAGTACTTACTAATGTAAAATATGCTTTTTATTGTTGACAGCATGTGCTTTAATTCGATAATTTATAACAGTGATGCGTTTTGTTGTTTTTGATAGGAAACAAACATGTGCGTGTCATCACCATGAAAAGAAATGAATCACGCTGTGCGAAAAGAAAGAAACTGTTTCTGTATTTCATTACAACAGTTTGCTTAATGATACTTAAATTTTATATACTACAGCGTAAAATCTTTAAAATTAAAGGGCATTGTATATCTTATCGAAAATCAGATTTAAAGTAACTGATTCTAACTAATTATAAATTATACAATTTTATTTCAATTTTATGTAAAAGATTACAGACATTAATTAGTTAGGTACAGATAACACGGTACCTCGTGATTTCCATTTTCAGCTAATTAGATCAATCGTGTATACTTTATCACATTGTCACAGTAATATTGGCCCTGATAAGACTACCCTAATTCAGTTGACAATATCTAATTAGTGTTTCACGTTGATGATAACGACAATCGTCTGATGAGACAGATTGTACAGATCCCTGGTGGTCGTCTAAGATCAATGGCTGTGATATCTGTTTTGCTACATTTACGCAGATGTTAGTCCGTGTTTGCAATTCCGTAGCCGTACAATTGTTTGACATTCAGATGCATAATTTAAGTCATTACTGTGCTTGTGGCAAATATTAATCAAACGACTGAAGTTCCTGGGAGGCGCTTCCAAGCCTTAAGACTGCACGTTTCCCATATTATCGTATTAGAAATTAATACGCGACTATTTGGGTAAACTCATTCACAAACAATGGCACAACGAATCCAGAAAAGCCGTCTAGATCCCCGCAATTCCACAATTGATATATCTCTGACAAATCAACCATTATACTCCAAATATATATTAAAATATGAGGATGTTACACGTACTATTTTCTTGAGGCGATGAATATGGCGATACTTCGAGCATACCCATCGGTTGACGATTATAGCAATGAGACGCTAAAGAGCCTAAAAACGCCAAGATTATTATAACAATTGTTTATTTATGGCTAGTAGCTGGGATGATAGACGTTCTGTATATCGGTCAGTCAACGTTCAACGTGATATTAATGGTCAGCACTAGACACGGATTGTCATGCATATAAAATACTCATTACTGGTAAATAATTACTACAGCTGACTTGTTGGCCTATAGGGCGGCATCGTGGTGGTGACAAAACAAACTGTCCGGGACATTCTTGATACATGACCGATATCGCTTGGGACTAACGCCATATCAGGTGAGGTAACACCACATACTTCTCAATCCCTGAATTAGGTGCGACGACTGGTTAGTAACCCACGATGCAAAGCTCGAGATCCTTTAACACCTTGCAACTTGTTTTAAAGACGATGTAAACATTAATAAGTTTAAACTACATGTATACTAATGATTGAGAGAGTAGATTATTGCTTATTTATTTCCGTTTATCTAAAACTGAACTGAAATATTACGAAAAGAGATACAACATTACAATATACTGGAAAGTGAAAGCCTGTCTAGCTAGTAGTGTGAGTAAGTGAGACATGTTGGAACCAATTGTCGACATACACAGAGGGACTTGATCAAGGCGTGATAGTTATGCATGATGCTTTGTAGTCATGGATTTGAGTTACAAAGAACGTGCTTTCTAGTATCTAGTTGTATAATGTATTGGCCTTTATCGTGATTTCTGGTCATAATGGTATTATACGTATACACATGAATTACAACTAAATGTATAAACACTTAAAATGAAAGTTAGTACATTCACGTCTATAATTTGAATGGTGGGGAAGTGAAGACAACAAATTAATTCATGCAGATTATTAAGTGCGTGCATTAGTTGTATGTTGATGCAAAATCGACCAATCAGACTGTAGAACTCTTTAATTGCCTTGCAGATACTTATTTCCACAAATACATTTATTGACATACTGTCACTAGGGACAACCACTTGTGTATCATTGTCTCGGACAATGAAAGGGGCACTAAAACGTTTGAATTTGTTAATGACATACGCTGCAGTTACTTACAACAGCTATCGTATATCAATGTTTGATGGACCAGAGTAAATATTTCCTGTGTGGAAAACATTTCAAGTTAATGTACCATTTATGCAAGTGCAAATGAGACTCTTGCTGAATGATGTTGGCTTAGTATCCGGTGTTCTGGTATCATATTGTATTACTCGACACAATCTCAGAGTATATAAGACCTCGAATGTTCGTGTTGTTATATAACGTGTACACTCTGAGCTAAATGTATTTCCGTTTGTGATACGATTGATAGTATGAGTAGTACTGTCTGGAGCATGGGTGTCCAATTAGTATGTTTGTCAGGACATAGTCTGTGTATCTGTGAGGTCAAAGAGCGACCACGATCATTGGGATAATTCATTTGACCTAAAAACTGTATGAATTCAAGTCATATTCTTGAGCATTGAATTCAAATTCGTAACATTTTATTGACATTTTGAATTGTGTAAAATAACAGTCGCAGGAACCTTGTTCCGTTAGGGAAACTGATTTAGATGAAGAAAGGAGACCTTTATTAATATATTATCAATCATGATTTGATTAACATATATGGCAAACTCGCCATATAATCGACTTGCAACGGTAACCAAACATGCAATCACAACCAGGAAGTGAAACAAGAATGGAGACAAGGTGGAAGGGCCAATGTATCTCCATCAAGGTATGTACACGTTACAACATGACATTCACATGCTTGTAGGCTGCGGGACCGCCTTAATGTCGTATTAATCAGAAGCTGCTTTAACGATTTAATGGACAAAACATCATTGTGCAGCACTGCAGATAATATATGCCATATTCATGGTTGTTTTTATAATAAAAGTGATTACGTTCTCTCGCCGATATTTCCATGTTTGTTTACGTAATCAAAACGTAATATCATGATTGATAATAAAGAACATTTTGATATATGAGGTATGTGTGGGGACACACTGTCTTATGTATGTTCCCTGTACCCGGAGGTATGTGTGGGGACACACTGTCTTATGTATGTTCCCTGCACCCGGAGGTATGTGTGGGGACACACTGTCTTATGTATGTTCCCTGTACCCGGAGGTATGTGTGGGGACACACTGTCTTATGTATGTTCCCTGTACCCGGAGGTATGTGTGGGGACACACTGTATTATGTATGTTCCCTGTACCCGGAGGTCTGTGTGGGGACACACTGTCTTATGTATGTTCCCTGTACCCGGAGGTATGCGTGGGGACACACTGTCTTATGTATGTTCCCTGTACCCGGAGGTCTGTGTGGGGACACACTGTCTTATGTATGTTCCCTGTACCCGGAGGTATGTGTGGGGACACACTGTCTTATGTATGTTCCCTGTACCCGGAGGTATGTGTGGGGACACACTGTCTTATGTATGTTCCCTGTACCCGGAGGTATGTGTGGGGACACACTGTCTTATGTATGTTCCCTGTACCCGGAGGTCTGTGTGGGGACACACTGTCTTATGTATGTTCCCTGTACCCGGAGGTATGTGTGGGGACACACTGTCTTATGTATGTTCCCTGTACCCGGAGGTCTGTGTGGGGACACACTGTCTTATGTATGTTCCCTGTACCCGGAGGTATGCGTGGGGACACACTGTATTATGTATGTTCCCTGTACCCGGAGGTCTGTGTGGGGACACACTGTCTTATGTATGTTCCCTGTACCCGGAGGTATGCGTGGGGACACACTGTCTTATGTATGTTCCCTGTACCCGGAGGTCTGTGTGGGGACACACTGTCTTATGTATGTTCCCTGTACCCGGAGGTATGTGTGGGGACACACTGTCTTATGTATGTTCCCTGTACCCGGAGGTCTGTGTGGGGACACACTGTCTTATGTATGTTCCCTGTACCCGGAGGTATGTGTGGGGACACACTGTCTTATGTATGTTCCCTGTACCCGGAGGTCTGCGTGGGGACACACTGTCTTATGTATGTTCCCTGTACCCGGAGGTATGCGTGGGGACACACTGTCTTATGTATGTTCCCTGTACCCGGAGGTCTGTGTGGGGACACACTGTCTTATGTATGTTCCCTGTACCCGGAGGTATGTGTGGGGACACACTGTCTTATGTATGTTCCCTGTACCCGGAGGTATGTGTGGGGACACACTGTCTTATGTATGTTCCCTGTACCCGGAGGTATGTGTGGGGACACACTGTCTTATGTATGTTCCCTGTACCCGGAGGTATGTGTGGGGACACACTGTCTTATGTATGTTCCCTGTACCCGGAGGTATGTGTGGGGACACACTGTCTTATGTATGTTCCCTGTACCCGGAGGTATGTGTGGGGACACACTGTCTTATGTATGTTCCCTGTACCCGGAGGTATGTGTGGGGACACACTATCTTATGTATGTTCCCTGTACCCGGAGGTATGTGTGGGGACACACTGTCTTATGTATGTTCCCTGTACCCGGAGGTATGTGTGGGGACACACTGTCTTATGTATGTTCCCTGTACCCGGAGGTATGTGTGGGGACACACTGTCTTATGTATGTTCCCTGTACCCGGAGGTATGTGTGGGGACGCACTGTCTTATGTATGTTCCCTGTACCCGGAGGTCTGTGTGGGGACACACTGTCTTATGTATGTTCCCTGTACCCGGAGGTCTGTGTGGGGACACACTGTCTTATGTATGTTCCCTGTACCCGGAGGTATGTGTGGGGACGCACTGTCTTATGTATGTCCCCTGTACCCGGAGGTATGTGTGTGGACGCACTGTCTTATGTATGTCCCCTGTACCCGGAGGTATGTGTGGGGACGCACTGTCTTATGTATGTCCCCTGTACCCGGAGGTATGTGTGTGGACGCACTGTCTTATGTATGTCCCCTGTACCCGGAGGTATGTGTGGGGACACACTGTCTTATGTATGTTCCCTGTACCCGGAGGTATGTGTGGGGACACACTGTCTTATGTATGTTCCCTGTACCCGGAGGTCTGTGTGGGGACACACTGTCTTATGTATGTTCCCTGTACCCGGAGGTCTGTGTGGGGACACACTGTCTTATGTATGTTCCCTGTACCCGGAGGTATGTGTGGGGACACACTGTCTTATGTGGCGTTCCCTGTAGCTACTTATTCTTTTATCAATAATGTGCATATCAGTCATATGTACTATTGTTATAATTTGTTTCATGGCATAAATCATGACATCTATTTATACATTTTTGGAGTTGGGCGGGGAACACATTTGAGCGCTTAAAATAACAGAAATAGTGGGTGCAATAGAGCACCACGCCCATCCGTCCATTCATGTATGATATGTTAAGGTAAACGAACAAAGTAGAACATAAAAAGAATAAGAACAAGTGAACGGATGTCGATAACAATTTTGTCGAGGATCACCCTTGCCATTTGTCCAGGACTTGACTCGAGAGTCGTTCAACTAGTTGATATATTCACCGTCGAGCTTAAACAAATATGTTTTATCCAAAGTTCTGACTATTCTTTTTTGAACGAATTGTCTATTTTGTTAGCTGCGTAATGTGTGTCTAATAGATATACAGTTCACTGGATGTCATTTATTCCCGTAATGTCATTACAACACAAGTGACTGTGTTCTTTAATGGTATGGCGGGTATTTAGTGCACAAAAAACATTATTTTCTCGTTCAAAACATGACAATGACAGTGCTGACCGAATTCCCCGGCTACTCAACTCGACATGAAGAAAGGCAACCGGAAAGTCTTTAACGACATATAAGCCACACGGTGCCGAAGTGTTTCTGTTTAATGAACCCATGTAAGGTACAGGTTATATAGTTAATGAAGTATTCCTACAGGAATAAGCAACCCCAGGGGAGAAAACGTAGCCTAACGACCTGTCGTTACTTATTCATAGGTTTACCTAAGTGTTTGAATATTTCTGCCAATCTGAACCCCCATCCACTTTGCGTACCAACTCATCTCATTCTAACACACTTTCTTCGTCACTTTATTTATATTTTGACTTCATTTGCCGTTTGTAGAAACCGTGTGAAACAATTAAGGTGGGTAAGCACTTTGATCGGTACATATACGAACAATCATTGTTATGATAGAAAAATATTTTCCGATTCTGACAGTAAGAAAATTAGAAATCTCATTGTTTCAATCCTTTTATGGGGGCTTATATTTATGATAAACAAGCAATATCACTGGCGACTTGTGTAGACATATCTGTCATAGAGGCCGGAAAAAGTTGACATTTCTGTGATATCAGACAAATGAGATTTAGCTAGAAGCCATACTTATTCCGTACCTTTCCGGTTGTAAGTTGATTGTCTGTATACCATAGCTTGTCCTAGACGATAAATAATTCCTGTAAAATACTCTTTTTCTAACACAATCAGCCTAAAACTAAAATGTGCCGTCAACTAACGTTTACAGGAAGCTACCGGACGAACGGAATACCGACGGGTCATGAGCACGTACGGTTTCCTAAGTCCTACATGCCCGGTACCATTTGAACGAGGTATAGAAATTATGCATGCTAACCTTGTCAGTTATGGGCTATACGGCGCCCCCATGAGTTCAAAATCTGCACCGGCTCTCGAGGTTTTGGCCAGGGAGTTTCATGAATGTTATCGACAATGCGAAAATAATTCTACTTGACAACGACCTTACAAACAAACTAACACATCTGGAACGTTTCCATTTGTCAATAAAATGTCTGTATGAAAGTCAAATATTAAATCTACACAGCAATTTAAAAATAAAATGCAAAGCCCTAGTTTTATTTATACGGTCTGATTTTGTGGATTTTTTCGAAATTATTTGTCTATCAAAATAAACCTGGATAACATCGTGTCTGACTACTTTTCCTGGTTGTTTTATTTCGTTCTGACAAGATTTATCAAGCAAAAGAACATTCATTTTTCAAGTAAAGGGATTGGAATCACAACGGAAGTCGTATTTGGAAGTTTTATTGTTGTGCCAAAGATAATCAGGCGCGAAATGCCCGAAGTCTATATATTATCACTGATTATCTCGTAACATTTTAACGATAATAGAAATAGGTTTGTCCTTATGATACAATATGATTGAGTGAAGTAATTGCTGTCTGTGTGTCTTACTCAATCATTGAGATTATATTATATATAAAACTTAATAAATACGTCACTGCCTATCTACGCTGGAATAAAATTATGTTTTGTTTTGTCTAGTTGCTCTCATATCATTTGCAATTATTTAAGATACGAGAACGGTCACTCTCTTTGCTCTTGAGCGTACCACGGTTTAAGGACGAATTGTTGTCCAGACGGAATGTAAGAAAGACAGGTCGTGGATACGGTTATGTGTGTTATTTAATTTGTCTCCAAACAGCTGAGTGTGTGATGTATATATTGCTAAACGAACATTATTGATGATATATCATAAAACTAACACGTGCATTTATTCGTTTACATTGATAGATAGCTGCCTCACAGCTAAATGTATCTGTTGATTTGTTGATTATTCGAGTCAAAAATATTGACATGCGGTTTTTAATATTTTCACTCCACCTCGTGTGTCATGTGTCCATTTTGCCCCATATACTTGTAGAATATTATATGTTCATGTTTCTTTATACTTATAGTGTTGCGTCTCCTTCTGTACTTCAGTTAACATTTAAGAACCATTTGCAAGAACATTTAGCGCTAATAAAAGGCATAACATAATGGTAAATACACACGGTACCTATGGACAATTAAGCACCAGCAATTAATTTAATCTGAAATAATCTTAATAATAAATCTGAAGTTATCAAGGATAAACCAAAATATTCAAATTCAGAAAGTAAACATTTACACAATTTCCGTGTGATATCACCATGTTGAAGTTCAATTATGTAATTATACTCAAATATGATATGGGTTAGGTATTTAACTGGAAGTCAAAATGTATGCTTATTTGTTTTATCTTTTACATATAAAATATACAAACAAGTACAACATTTTACATGTGATATTCCGCCCAATAAAATGTAAGAACAGGGCAGGGGCGCCTCATTCACTGTATTATATCTGGATGTAAATTACATCGGCCGGTCTTATGTTTAAAGGCGTTATTGGGAGTTTTTGAAGGCGTGATTACGAGATTTTTGAGTTTTTGTACCGACAAATTGTTATAAATGTTGCTTGTTGAATCATTGTCTACAATCTATCAGCGTAATGTCTGCCCTTGTCTGGTAACCCCAATAGAATTGTGTAAAACAATACTAACTGTCAAATATGATATATCTGTACTGTATTGTATAACATAATATAATTATAGTAATCAAGAACAGGCAGGAAATAATCATCATCCAAAAATACATCATTCTTATATATACACAACACGCACGATTATCCTGACCTGACCATTTATAGAAATGGAGTCATTTCGAGTCTTTATTGACACAATACTGAAGTAGTTACACTTATTTATATGAGCGCCTTAAGTGACGGCATTTCCAGAAAAAACGTCACATGTGACGTCACCATGTAGTGACAGTAAGCAATATTTACCCCATATGGAAATACGACAATGAATGGCCATATGGAGTAAATATTGATTCCTGGGGTTTGCAAATAGTGACATCACATGTTGCGTTTTCTTGAAATGACGTCACTTACGTAAGAGGTTGTAAATCCCATAGCAGCGCTCAATTATATAACCACAAATCACTGAGGTTATGTGTTCTATGAGTTTACAACTCGCAATCTTGAAAATTAAAGAGGTTCTGGTGTGATGCCTAAATAATACATGCAGTTCACCAAGTTTTGATTAAGTTCCTCATATATATGTTGGTTCTTAAGAAGATGAATTACATATATTCGAAGACACATATGGTATAATTCAAAACAGTTGATTGTTGGAAATTACAATTTGAAAACCATAGTGCATGTAATTGGTGTGTCAAAAATATATCAATCTACATGTATACCTAACCTGACCGATTTCAATTGATGTATTTGATTTTTATGTAGAAAAGTTGCTTGGTGCTTGGAATGCGTTGTTACTATAACTTGAAAAAATCTAGATGTATCACACAATTTGCCATTCAAATCTATAAACTGATGTTTTAAAATTAGTTTCGCAATGTTAACAGCTGTGTAAATTAAACAACGGATGGACGTGAGCGATATGTACTATGTTTCTAAATGTTGCGATTCTTACCGCAGTTTTGGTGGAGACAGAATTGCGAATATATACTCAACAAAAATAAGAACGTTTTGATGTAAACAATATTTTATATATACTCAGTAAATTTAGAAACGCACATTAAATATGTTCTCAAGTTTCATGAATACAAGAAATAGACATTACACAATATTATTTCATGTTTGTGCAACATGTATGCTACATTCCATTACAATCAACAGGTATTTTTTACATAAAATGAGTTTCAAAATGCACTAAATATTTGCAGAGGACAAAAACTGTTTTTAAATGTACTAAGTATACAACTTGTTCCCAATAGTCATACGTTTATAAGCATGAAGAGATCGAGCATGAAATGTCACATACACAGTGCACATCTCAAGGAGCACACAGAAACATGAATACATACAAAGTGCACATCACAAGGAGCACACAGAAACATGAATACATACACAGTGCACATCTCAAGGAGCACACGGAAACATGAATACATACAAAGTGCACATCTCAAGGAGCACACTGAAACATGAATACATACAAAATGCACATCTCAAGGAGCACACGGAAACATGAATACATACAAAGTACACATCTCAATGAGCACACGGAAACATGAATACATACAAAATGCACATCTCAAGGAGCACACGGAACATGAATACATACAAAGTGCACATCTCAAGGAGCACACGGAAACATGTATACATACAAAATGCACATCTCAAGGAGCACACGGAAACATGAATACATACAATGTGCACATCTCAAGGAGCACACGGAAACATGAATACATACAAAATGCACATCTCAAGGAGCACACGGAAACATGAATACATACAATGTGCTCATCTCAAGGAGCACACGGAAACATGAATACATACAAAGTGCACATCACAAGGAGCACACGGAAACATGAATACATACAATGTGCACATCTCAAGGAGCACACGGAAACATGAATACATACAAAGTGCACATCACAAGGAGCACACGGAAACATGAATACATACAATGTGCACATCACAAGGACCACAAGGAAGCATGAATACATACAATGTGCACATCACAAGGAGCACACGGAAACATGTATACATACAAGTCAATAATTACAACAGCTCTATATCGGTATTCATATTGCTTTCATCAGAATTAATATCTTTGTCAATAGTTCTTCATTGGTTTGCTATTTATAAGTATCTTATATAAAACTTAAAATGCTGAAGTAGTTTGCATCCTTCCATTTTTGGCGCGTTTCTTTTTATGTTGAGTATACATTACCACGTTGAATCCGATACTGCTTTAATGATAACCGTGTTTGCCATACTGACAAAACATCTCATAGAGGCAGTAACATATGTGTGTTTGTTAGCAAACTATTCAGGGAATCAATCCTTCTGTAATTCGCAAAAACTATTGAATTAGTTGAAATGTAATGAGGTTAGGAAATGCAGCAACTGAGCGAACCCACAAACAAATCACCAACGACGTAAATGTCGACCATAATTCACTAAAACAAGGTGATAATGATAAGTTCACCTAAATATTCAACGGATGTTTATAACTGGCATCAGATAAAGCACGCACTGGCTGTGCACAACACGCATTCAAACATTGTGATAGGTAGTTTGCATCGTTGAATTTATCTGGAAAAGATTTCATGTTGTTTCATCAGATATTTACGTTATAGATGTTTATTTACCTCTATGTAGGAAACATGACTTGTCGAGGACAATATTCTACTATGTATATCATGAATTCTTAAAAGTGTTCAATTTTTTTTAGCATTTCTTTAATTATTTATTGATAATTAACATTGTGTATTAAACATTACATGATAATGTAACATTTCCTGCAGAAACTTAGCTCTAGTTTGAGCCAGATAGCATATTGCTACAAGTAATAGTCAGTTCTAAATAAATTAAACAAAATATAGAATTATTGAAAAACCCAATTATCAAGTTACATCACGTGTGATAAAAACATTAGTTACAGTCAAAACAGTTTATAAACAAAAATATAACATGATAAATGCATCAATGTTGTGTTAGAAGCCTTACTGAAGCTATTTGTTTTAACACATTTCAGAAAAGTTTAATATTGAATTAGATCTAGTAGCTCATACGTTAGTAAATGATTCAGTCGCATCACTAATGTCGTGATTCAGTCGCATCACTAATGTCGTGATTCAGTCGCATCACTAATGTCGTGATTCAGTCGCATCACTAATGTCGTGATTCAGTCGCATCACTTATGTCGACCAGGGTTCTCCGTGGCCGAGTTGTGGTCGTTATATCCGAATCACTTTTACTGTGCCGCTACAGGTTCGAGTCCTACCCGGGATATATAGTTTGTAAGTACAGAAGCTATCCAGCTGACTTACGGAAGTTCAGTGGTTCTACCCAGGTCTCCGTCCACCCTTAAACCTGGAATAGTCACTTCATGACACTGGTGGTTTACGTGACATAATTGCATATGTATTTTACCACTTCAAAGGCATATAAACTGGGTCTGACTTAAAGGCAGCCCTGTAAAACCAAAGACCGACCGAGACCGGAGACCGGCTTTCAGTATGTCCCGTTCAATGCGAATGGTTCAGTTGCGGCGCCTTTGATGCTTTGCAACAATTGTTCTCTTGTAATAACTTTATAATGATGTACGCCAATGGAATTCCAGAAGTGATATAATGTGCAATCATGCGGAACGTACCATCTGTTTAGTTGTAACTGATATAACCTTATCTAAATCTGATGTTTGAGGTTTGTTGTTATATCATTGTATTACCACCTGCTATCATTATTGTATGGATACAGCTATTCAAAATTCAATAGGAATGTACGAATTCTCATGAATCGTAAAATATTGGCTGGCATTGTGAATTATTAAATACGTGTGGGAAACTAGTGATAACAAAATCATGTAAGACAGTTCTACCGTAGCCAAAAGCGCTCACGTACAGTAATAATGATCTTTAGAGGAAAACTAGCACAATACAGCTAACATGAGCAGGCTTTATTAATGCCTAAGCGGCCAGTGATAGTTTGTATATATTATACAGATATATTAGTCGATATTGAAACCCTTCCCCGACACTCCATGAGGCGTACTATTTAATATTGTACAGACTGAGCTAACCTGTGAGGTTGAGCTAATATGACGGACTGAGCTAACATGGGAGGTTGAGCTAACCTGACGGACTGAGCTAACCTGGGAGGTTGAGCTAATCCGACGGACTGAGCTTACCTGGCGGACTGACCTAACCTGACGGACTGAGCTAACCTGGGAGGTTGAGCTAATCCGACGGACTGAGCTCACCTGGCGGACTGAGCTAACCTGACGGACTGAGCTAACCTGGGAGCGTGAGCTTACCTGGCGGACTGAGCTAACCTGACGGACTGAGCTAACATGACGGACTGAGCTAACCTGACCGACTGAGCTAACATGACGGACTGAGCTAACCTGCGAGCGTGAGCTTACCTGGCGGACTGAGCTAACCTGACGGACTGAGCTAACATGACGGACTGAGCTAACCTGATCGACTGAGCTAACATGACAGACTGAGCTAACCATATCGACTAAGCTAACCTGACGGACTGAGCTAACATGACGGACTGAGCTAACATGACGGACTGAGCTAACCTGGTCGACTGATCTAACCTGATCGACTGAGCTAATATGTTAGGTTGAGCTAACCTGACGATCTGAGCTAACATGGGAGGTTGAGCTAACCTGACGGACTGAGCTAACCTGACGTATTGAGATAACCTGACGGACTGAGCTAACCTGATGGACTGGGCTAACCTGACGGACTGAGCTAACATGGGAGGTTGAGCTAACCGGACGGACTGAGCTAACATGGGAGGTTGAGCTAACCTGACGGACTGAGCTAACATGGGAGATTGAGTTAACCTGACGGACTGAGCTAACATAGGAGATTGAGCTAACCTGACGGACTGAGCTAACCTGACGGACTGAGCTAACATGGGAGATTGAGCTAACCTGACGGACTGAGCTAACATGGGAGATTGAGCTAACCTGACGGACTGAGCTAACATGGGAGGTTGAGCTAACCGGACGGATTGAGCTAACATGGGAGGTTGAGCTAACCTGACGGACTGAGCTAACATGGGAGGTTGAGCTAACCTGACGGACTGAGCTAACTTGGGAGGGCCGTTTTAACTGAGCGAGCCGAATTAACCTGGCGGACTGAGGTATTTACGCAGTAACACAATATACTCATGATGCGCAATATCTTAATATGCGGACAATATATTGTTTATTGTCGTATTAAAAGCTGTGTTATCGTAAAAAAACAGAAAATACTGTGATATTGGCAAATTTAATTACGCTTGAAATAATCATTACTGCGTGTTGTATCGAGGCATGAACGCACATTCTGATATGAATGTCTCTATTACCCCTCTTTCCCCCTTCGTCATACATATTAAATTTTGCCAGTTCTAATATTTGTTTTTACTTTAGTAGACATTGTGTATTTATTGTATGTACTTGAGAACAGTTAAGTTGAGAAAAGAAAGCAAATGCGAAGTGGTCAGTCATTAAAAAAAAGATTTGCAAAATATTGACCAATGCACATTATGTATACAAGAACGGTACTCGTATTCTCAACTAATTCTTAATAAACAATAATTGACTGTACGCGCCTAATATAACGCATTATAGATATATATACAATATTTTGTGATCATCGGTTATTCGACTTTATTACAGACGCGCGCCATATTTATAAACATTACATTTTATCTCGCCTACAAAATTGTTTCAAAAACAAGCATTATTGTTTTGGGAGCAATAAACCAGTTGGTTTAAGTGTTCGTACCAGGGATTCTTCCTACGGAATGATCGACTGTGTTATAGTAAAATACAGTGAATAACCATCGAGTTTTACATTTAGATGCAATAAAGATGACGGAAAATAGGACGAGTATTTCACTGTATATATATTTGCATTTTTGCGAGTTTTTTTTGTACGCAACTTTATCATTCGTAGAAATGGGTGAACATTCTGCAAGGATAATGTCTTATTTACAAACAAGATATTATAAATAGATTATGATTGAGATAATACAAAACGTTGGGTGTGAAAGGTTATTTCAAAATGCATATGTATTAGTTTATCAATATGAACTATTTATTCCGATTTTAATTTCAATATGCATGATGCAGTGCTGAGCTACTTCGTGTTACAAGCTTTCATGCCATTGCAAGAATTGCTAATCATCTACCCACTAATGTTGAGGGAGAGAAACGAATCATTTACACACATAACAACAACAACAACAGCAACAACAACAACGGCTGTTACGTCAGCACATGATGTCTAATCCTTGATTCGCTTGGGTATAAGATAAATATCTTTATTCGTGAAATTAATTCTCTCCTCAAGATAACGTAGGCGGTTATCTAACAATTTGAGAATGTTTATCAGCCTAGTTTTACATTAAATTTAAATATATAAACATAATTCAACTCGAATATTCCCGGTCGGGATGTTATTGTATTTTTTATCCGATTCAAACAATTGTGTAGGTTATGTAAACGTAGTCCAGTATTGTACACAAGTATGTTATTTGTTAAGACAACTCCATGATTAACTTATTGTAGAATGAGTCCCTTAGCTGCGCTACTAAAGGTTTAAAACTGAATTATTGCAGTCATGTAGTCTAGAATACAGAATTAATTGTAGTTGTGACAAGGAAGCTGTCATTTTGGAATGGTAATACTAAATCATCTGTGATAACACATGAGATAAGTTGACTAGCATCGTGTAGACAATCCCAGGAGCGTTGTATCCATACAGTCGCTTTGACTGCGAAACGTAGAATATAGTGCCCGTGTTTTTCTTGCGACAGATCTAAACCGTTTAATGTATTATGTATGTCACAAGTATATTTTCCGGTTTAATCTTTCGTGTTTACCTGGGATGGACTGAAATCCAAATTAAGGTTTGAACCTTTCATCCGTCATACTGGTACATCGCGGTTTGAACCTTTCACCCGTCATACTGGTACATCGCGGAATAGTAAAGCATGTCGCGACCTTTTTTCTCTGTTGAATATTTGATCTGAAAATTTAAATATTTAAGTACGTGTAACAAAAGCGTACGCATGAAAACACGTACCAGTGGCTGTTTGGTTACGTGGCTATTGGCATTGACGCCTTAACGAAAAACAATATACAGCAGGAACTCAGCTATAGACCACCTCAGAAATAAGACCACATAAACATTTAGAACACAATGTTCAAGTCCATTTTCAATGTTTTGCTCTTGATGCAATCTCAATATTCAGTAAGAAGGCCAGTCTACAAAGGTCCTAAAGGTGGTCTTATTATTGAGGTTTTACTGTATGTTTGTCAAAATCCGCTTGTTTCTAAGACTTTACTGATCATCTTATATGTCTCGCTATTTCAGCCAATCCTGGTAGACAATATCACAAATACCTAAAATCCAAATTCCCTAACTTGAAATACATGCAGTAATGTATTTTTGCTGAATACAGTTTTATATTGAATGACATGAATGTATTTATCTTCTAAATGTCTTATTCGATGTGTCATTTGGTTCACACGCCTGGCAGTTCGTGTTGTCTTTCAACGTTTAACCACGCCTTCATTCACAATACTTTTGTTCATAAATTGGTTAATCATACTTACGACTGAAACTGATCTAGATCTAATCAGGATTAATGGTCAAGAATCGGTCATACTTTATACTAATCATCCTATTTGTTTATATAAATACGAGATCTGAATTTAAAGTCTTTAAAATTTTGCAAAATGCTCATATCTATCACATTTTGGCAAAATATATAATTGCTTGGCATTTTTTTTCAAAGTAGCAATGAAACTATTCTCTTCTTTATCCTGATCCTAAAAACTATTTGTTTGTGAACTTTGGGCAAGTATATCCCATAGCTGATATTTAAAATAAGTCGGTAGACCATAACAGACTTGAAGATTAAGTTATTATCAGTAAATAATTTACGGATTGTATTAATACAATATTCGTCATTTCGGGTGTCTGCCAGACATATTCAAATAAGCACATACTTTATCTATCTAGAATAATTCAACGTATCTGCATGTGTGGATGAAAATAATATCAAGAAAAAACATTAAGTTGACATACCACATTTTATTTTCAGAAACGATAAAAGCTAACTTATCATTGTATTCACAAAGCGTAGTCTTAGTATCCTACAACTTTACATATAGATAACTTTGTATGTATTCATTGTTAGTGCTATGTAATTACGGCGTCCATGTCACTTCTTTGCACAACGTATCTAGCAAGTTATACCGTTTATTTGACATTGCTGGTGCGGAATACTGTTTTAGAGTGTATATTAGGTTTCCAATATAAATCTATCTATCTCTATATATATCCAATTTCAGTTGCACGCGAGCAATTCGCAGCACGTGTTTCCAGTTTGTTGGGATATCGGTAACACAAGGAGTTCAGTAGCTTTATGTCATTCTCACATTAGGCCACAATAAATGGCGACACTGAGTCACTCAGTCTGATCAATAACAATGAGATAACTACTGTTTTCTGGAGTTAATTCATGTACAAACCTGGTCTCAATTTCACGAAAATACTTAAACATGCTTAAGTAAATTTTAAGTTAGGTACTTAAGTCTGCTATTGTGCTAAGCTGATCATTGGTAAAAAACGCAGCTCAGAGACATACTAAGTAATCATACGGACTTAATATAAGTAAGGGAAATAACATGCTTATCCTTCAATCAGCTTTCGTTACTTAGTATATCAACTCTTTGAAGCGATCTGATAAGCAAGACACTGTACGTGAAATGTACTTAAACTTCAGTATGATACTAAGCCACTTATCGTACTTATGTATATACATGTAACTCATGTTTTTTTTCATGAAATCGGAGCCTGGCCTCTTATCGTGTACTTATGCCGTCATCTGCTCATTTGACAATTTACCAAGTCTTGGTGGATGCACCTACCAACCGGTTTTTACGAACGGAGGGCGTTAAATGTACCAGCTATATTTTATCGTAGAATAATACATGCCTCGGGTAATGTATAGGAAATCTTGTGAATCGTGTTAGACTTTGTTTTCATCCGGTTTTACGATCCTTCTCAATACTATTTCAGTCATACGTCGGTCAGCTGACCTAACCAGTATTGCTGGATTTAATTATCAACTAGTACTAACTGGCTCGTCCGCAAGCAATTGACAACTTCTCGACATGTGAAGACATAACCGTAACCAATGTCACGGAAGAACATAACCTCCACAACCCGGGAATCGAACCCGGATTTGCCGGGTGGCATTCCAGTTCTCTATACCAATTGAGCTAGCCGGGCAGGCTACGTAACGCTTAAAGTTTCTTCAGTTGACGTCGATTGTTTTATACGAGATGTCCGATATAGTAGGGCCATTTATTTTACTTTATAATAATGGATGTGAATAAAAGGAGCCTCGCATTTCCATAATTATGTTCTGTCTAGACTGTTATGAATTAGCTTTCGGTGATACCCGTATACAATATCCATAGATAATTTGCTATATTAGCTCAAAAGAGGCCATTCAAACGTCTGGTAGAGAGAGATTTCAATTTGGATTGTCCGCGTTAAAATAATACGCGTATCCACTTCGTCTCTGAAGTAACGTACTTGTCTATATCTTGCTGAGGCTGTTTCGTAAAGTCGAGAAAGCTACTCATTGTCTAGGATTATTGTAGAACCATGTGATATGGATTGGTACAACCTATAACGCTTTGCAAATGAGATCGTGCCTTCAGATCTTTGCCCCATTAGAGATGTTGTGAAATGTATTCATTAATGAGCGCTGCTGTGGTATTTACAATCTCTTCTGTAAGTGACGTCGTTTTAAGAAAACGCAACATGTGATGTCACTATTTGCAAGCAGGAAACAATACTTATTCCATATGGTCACTTTGTTTTCATATTGCCACATAGGGCAAATATTGCTTACTGTCAGTACATGACGTCACATGTGACGTTTTTTAGGTTAGGTGTTGGAAATCGTACAGCGGCACAAATTTTGTTAATATTCTTAGACCGGAACGCCTCACTGTCCGAAATAAGTGTGTTGTATTTTGCTGTTGTATAAAACAGTTTGTGAAAATGAAATTATTTTTTATAAGATATAAACCCACAGATGATGCATTAAGTATCTTATATTCAGGATCCAATATTGCTGCATCAAATATCACTAATTCACGTTAACTTAGAATGAATTGTACCTCGTATAATAACCGGACACCGTCCCCCACAACATCGATAAATCCTTAAAACCGAACGTATGGTGGCATATATCTGCCACCAGTTAACTAACTACTTAATTAACTAGATAACTATCTGGTTATCACGTTAAAGAAACTAGATAACTGCTTAATTAACTAGATAATTATGTGTTTAACTAGATAAGTATCGAGATAATTTTCATACCAAATAAATATCTTAACACGAAAGATTGTCTGATAGTGCCAACATTCAGTCAGTTAGAACATGCTTTGATAACACGGTGGAAAAGAGTGACCTCATATGCGGTGTCAAACAACATTGGCATGCTTACTGTAAAGGTTCATAGGCTGTGTCAAACAACATTAGCATGCTTACTGTAGAGGTTCATAGGCTGTGTCAAACAACATTAGCATGCTTACTGTAGAGGTTCATAGGCTGTGTCAAACAACATTAGCATGCTTACTGTAGAGGTTCATAGGCTGTGTCAAACAACATTGGCATGCTTACTGTAAAGGTTCATATTAGGCTGTGTCAAACAACATTAGCATGCTTACTGTAAAGGTTCATAGGCTGTGTCAAACAACATTAGCATGCTTACTGTAAAGGTTCATAGGCTGTGTCAAACAACATTAGCATGCTTACTGTAAAGGTTCATAGGCTGTGTCAAACAACATTGGCATGCTTACTGTAGAGGTTCATAGGCTGTGTCAAACAACATTAGCATGCTTACTGTAGAGGTTCATAGGCTGTGTCAAACAACATTGGCATGCTTACTGTAAAGGTTCATAGGCTGTGTCAAACAACATTGGCATGCTTACTGTAAAGGTTCATAGGCTGTGTCAAACAACATTGGCATGCTTACTGTAGAGGTTCATAGGCTGTGTCAAACAACATTGGCATGCTTACTGTAGAGGTTCATAGGCTGTGTCAAACAACATTGGCATGCTTACTGTAAAGGTTCATAGGCTGTGTCAAACAACATTGGCATGCTTACTGTAAAGGTTCATAGGCTGTGTCAAACAACATTAGCATGCTTACTGTAGAGGTTCATAGGCTGTGTCAAACAACATTGGCATGCTTACTGTAAAGGTTCATAGGCTGTGTCAAACAACATTGGCATGCTTACTGTAGAGGTTCATAGGCTGTGTCAAACAACATTGGCATGCTTACTGTAAAGGAAGTGAAAAATGTGCCATATATGGGGGTAGCACTTGTGATATCCTCGGCGCTCAACCGAAAGTCATCTTACTCCACACCACTGCAATGATATAATATTTCTGTAGTTCATGTACTGAGAAATACAGGAGAATACGGTCGTACGTTTGGCACAAAAACATCTACTTAAAAACATGGCATATTTATGTCTGTCGATTCCTAGACAGTTTAGAGCCATCACTAATCGACTACAGAAATGGCAAGTCGATATATTGTGCTCAATCATGTAACTTGTTTGTAATATAACTGTATACATCAGTGCCACATCTGACAATAAAATATGTTCTGGTGTGGTGTTATATAATATTTAGTTTATCTGCGACATATTTATTATAATTACTTAGTCGTGTTACTCAATAACTAGAGCTATATTAGCGCTGCTATGGGATTTACAACCTCTTCTGTAAGTTACATCATTTCAAGAAAACGCAACAAATGTACAGCGGCGCTCAATTATGTATTGCTTTGGTTTGAATTCTAAGAATATCATATTTCAGCATTTACCGATATTCATGTTAATTAAGACAAATCAAAGACAGGTATTTAGGTCTATTGACAAAATTGACATGAAACATCTCGGAAATATTTACCTTTAATTAACCTTTTATTTACAGTTAACTAGTCTTAATATTGACGTGAAATAATACTCAATATGAACAGTAGGTAACACAATTATATTTAAGATAGAAACATGAGAGAGTAGACTTGTATGTGTACATAAGATTGTTATTGGGAGAATTTCCATGACTATGTTAAGGTAGCCGAACAAGTTTTTGACCATATTACGATCACAATATTAGTCCCGGCTGCCGACTGGTTTAAGTCCGTGGCCTCAGCCTTAAGTTTCCTATAAACCTCTTGTAGATCCCCTTTCTATGGATTTGATAACTTGTCCGTTTCTATGTGTATTTTATAGATAATTCTAAATTAAAGAAATATACGTCTGGAGACCATTGACTCATAACAATATTCAATATTTGTTTGCACATTCTGATGGTTCCTGGTGATACGGATATTTATGGATGATTATAAACTGCAAGAGTTTCATATTATGATGAAATCATAGTTTTACTATGTACACTTGATTTTACAACCACTTCGTAAAAATGTACGTAGCTGATTCATCAGATGTTGATGCAATGATGCAATGATTGCATTCTATTTCTACGAAGTGAGATTTCAATGAGTGACTTGAGCTTGCAAGTGTTGAAAACTAAACTTGTAGATAAATAATACCAACGTACGGATGATAAAAACAATATACGTGTGTCGGACCGTATTTGGTACAAAAACGAATATGGTACAAATGTACCATATTCGGCCGAATATGGTACAAATGTACCATATTCGGACCGAATATGGTACAATTTTCGACCGAATATGGTACAAACATTGTACCATATTCGGTTGGAATAAGTTTGTCTATGCTCGCCAAAACGTATTTGGTACATACCAAAAAAACTCATAAAATGAAAATGGCCTACGTATATGGTACATAAATTATGTATTTCTTAATAAATGAAATAGTCTGCCAATGTGTAAACTTTTTTTCAAACTCAAATACATTGTATTAACCTAATATTGGAAGTGACAAAAGTATCATCATCATCATCATCATCATCATCATCATCGTCGTCGTCGTCGTCGTCGTCGTCGTCGTCGTCGTAACTAGCAGTAACAGAAACAGCTAACCTAACCACACTTTACATGGATTTTGCTGGTTGTGTAACTGTTTCGCCGGCTAGCTCAGTCGGTTGCGCGTCAGATTGGCACGCAGGCGGCCTGGGTTCGATTCCCGGGCGGGCCAGATACTTTCGTGGAGATTGGTCACGAAATGATTTCTACGGCCATTCTTCCCCTACCGCTGTTTCAAGTAGGGCAGTTGTCAATTACTGGCGAATGTATCTGCTTAGTACTGGTTACTAAGTACTAGTACTCTAAGACTAGAGACGTGCTTGCTCCAGGTAACTCTGTAAAAGTTTGAGGATTATCGCATTTTGGTTGTGTTCATAGAGTGTGAACTTGTAAGGGTAAAGGTAGGCGAGCAAATCCATAAAGCGCGCCAGCGCTTCTTGGAAAATTTGATCGTTTAATACCCCTCGGTATTAATGCTTATATTTTAATACATTTTAATAATAATTGGTAGGTTTTGTCCAGATATGATTGCTTTAAGCAAACGTCGTTGCAGGAATGTCGACGTCGCATTCGATTGGTCGAATGACGTCGCGTCAGCCATATTAATGATTTCGTGCATTGTTTGGGTCAATCTAAAACTTCTGACAAGAAGATATTGCATGAGAAAATCCGAAAAATAAACAAGAAATTGGGCCGAAAAAATAACTAACGAAATTCATATTTCATGCATTTGCAGTTGTTTTACGATAGAATTTCTTCGATATAATTCAATATCCTTTGGTCAGTAGTTTTAGATTGACCCAAACAATTCACAAGATCATTAATAGCAATTTTCAAATTTTTAAAACTTTTTTTTTCGAAAGTGTATTTTCACCAAAATCCGATTTAAGAGATTTTGAGCTCTTTTAAATGAATATATCTCTCCAAAAATAAGGATGTTTGACTGGCTGCTTTAGACAGGTGTGACTGTATTCCTAAACATTAGGCGAAAAGAAAAAAATTGTCTGGTTCCGGTGACCCGACCCTACCTATTTTTTTCGCCCGACCCTAAACTTTTTTTTATTTGAATACGAAAAAATTGGTCCGATTTTTTACTCAATATTCAAGAGAATTGTAAAGAACGTTTTTAAAGCGTTCATGTAAACATTCTAAAAATAAAACAAAACTTAATAATTTTAGTTTAAGTTTTGAATCTATAATATGTTGTCTTGATTAAGGGAAAGTAAATTTTGAAAATAGAAATACATTGTATGTGTCAATTATTTGAATTTGAAACATTGGATATTCAATCTTTTTTGGTTGGTAAGCAGATGTGTGCGTTAGAGTGTTGGTTATTTTCTGGAACAGGAGCTGTTAGCTTTAATATAATGAACTATCAAACCCAAAACCATTTGATTTAAAGACTAAAATAGCACAGTATGAGTTTTAGATGAAACAGTCTTTTATTTACTGGGTTTATTACCAGTCCCCTCTAGATCTTGTGGCAAGGTTCGAATCAAAACCTCATATTTTTAAATAAATGTACGAATTTGCACAGCACTAAAGCATTCAACGTAAAGCATTCCCTGCGACTTCTTTTTACGCTGATATTCAGTCAATTTAAAATGTTCTACAACCCATGATTTTGCCATATAATTGCATAAATACTGTACTAGTCATAGCAAGCACCAAAAGTGGTCTCGTTTATAGCGAATTATATTTTCAAAATATAACACGTACAGAAAGAAACAATTATTAAACCTATAGGGTTAAATGTGCATAAAACTCCTCCAGCTTGCACACTATGCATGTTTACAGTACATAAAAAGCTTAGTGTTGCACGCACAGAAGACTTTAATCACACAAAATATACATTAAAATAACGTTATTATATCACCTTTCACTCAGCATCAGTAAAAATAAATAAATAAATAAAATAAAAAGAAATGCCGACCTACCCTACCTACTTTTTGGGGGCATGTCACCGGAACCAGACATAATGTTTTATTTGGCCTTACTTTGTAAAGTTGATTTGTCGTTCCGACGTCATATTGCTGAGAAGCCGACAAAGCTTTGAAGTTTCCGATTTTTTCTTTGATAACGTGCCGCTTTAAAAAGGCGGGAATTTTGCACACGAGTCTTACTCAGAAGTCAGTAACCATATTTGACTTGGCGGTCGGCAAGAAAAGTTGTGATTTTCGACTAGAAAGAATTGAAATCCAAACTTTCTTCAAACTTCAAAAGAATTCTTGACAGTAAGTACTGTACATAATTTTAATTTTCAGTTGTCTTAATATGCATTGATGTTTTAACATGCATTGATTTTTATGTTTTATGCCCCCCCCCCCCCCTCAGAGTGCATTTGCAGTTGTCCGTCCGTCTATCCAATTGTCCGTGGCATTCCTTCCGGGTGCGTAACTCCTAAACTGCTAAAATATTTAAGCTACAGTCATGAAACTTCATGAAAAATGTTGTCCATCATCAGCTCTCAAGATACATTTCAGCTCACCTGAGCACAAAGTGATCAAGGTGAGCTATTGTGATGGCAAGTTGTCCATCGTCCGTGCGTGCGTGCGTCCGTACGTGCGTCCGTCAACAATTTCTTCAAACGATTTCTCCTCCTAACCCGCTAAGCCAAATTCAATGAAACTTGGCAGGAATAGTCCTTGCATCAAGCTCTACCAAAGTTGTTCAAAGAATTCCATTTCATGAAGAACTCTGGTTGTCATGGCAACGAAAAGGCAAATCATAGTGAAATCTTTAAAAATATTCTTGTCCGAAACTGCAAGGCCTTGAGGTTTGATATTTGGTATGTGACATAATTTTGGTATGTGACATAATTTTGGGGTCCTATACTAAGATTGTTCAAATTATGCCCCTGGGGTAAAAATTGGCACCGTCCCGTGCCTGTGTTGGGACCAAACTACTGACCAAAGGATATTGAATTATATCGAAGAAATTGTATCGTAAAACAACTGAAAATGCATGGAAAATGGATTTCGCGTTAGATCTACTAACGCGATATTTTCGGCCTATTCCATTCCTATTCAATAAATAGGACAAAAATACCAATTTTGGTGTATTTTAATTGAAAAATAAAAAATCTTGTTATTTTTTCGGATTGTATTTGATGTCATGCAATGTCCTCTGGTCAGTATTTTTAGATTAACCCAAACAATTCACAAAATCATTAATAGCGACTTTTGGAAACAATTTTTTTCGAAAGTGTATTTTCCACCAAAATCAGATCGAGCTCCTTTAATCTGTAGATTTGAACATTTTAAATTTTATGGAGTTTATAGGTCTTTGACCTTCGAACCCTGCCTAGTCGTGACTTCTGGTGAGCGACCTAGGCCCCCAGGGCCCCTTCTTTATATCCCTTCCATCCACGTAGCATTGGTTTCTACAGACCGTTTGTCCGTTGACCGCCATAAGTTTGCCCGCTATTTTTCCCCTGAATTTGAATTCGGTTGGATTTCAATGAAACTTTACATGAAGTACTTGCTACTTTCATTGCGCATATTGCCCGGAAGTTCGGATTGTAAATTTTAGCGGAGCTATCAGACGAGTGATTTTAGCTCAGCTCATGTCGTGAGACATTCGTTTTCGACACGCGGTGTTCAATACAAGCTCTATTAACTAATGAAGTATAAATGTATAATAACTTATTATATTATTTCAGATGAAGGAAGCAATTAGGAGAAAAAGGAAGCAATTAGGGTGCTTGCCCAGGTCGAAGTACGACATTATTGTCAGATGTTTAAACGGATCGTTCGATGTCCCTGTGAAGAAACGGACACCTGAAGAGAATAATTGTTTGGCCATGATTAGAAAACGTAAGGACTTCGAGCTTGGTGACCGGGGTTCTTTATTGTGTGGCGGAAAGCAAGTCCTTGTGAAAGAAGATCTTCCTAGATTTGTTGAGAAGATGTTCATGGAAAACAAAGGATGTGGAGCAAGGGTTATTTACAACAAACTGAAAGTAAATTACACGGGGTTCTCGGACCAAGCTATCCTTGAAATACTGTACAATAGCAAGTATTACCATGAGAAGTATCCGAGATTTACAAACAAGCCAACGCCAAAGACAATTACAGAAGAGGAACCAGGCAAAAGATGGCAGATTGACCTAATTAACATGAAAAATCAAAGTGTTAGCTACAAGGGGTCCACATACAGTTATATTCTACAAGTCGTGGACGTTTATTCGAGGTACGTTATGCCAAAACCCCTGAAAACGAAGAGTTCGTGTGAAGTTGCAAAGGCATTAGAGGACGTGTTGATGGTTAACCTTGCCCCTGACATCATCCAATGTGACAACGGACTGGAATTTAAAGGCCCTAGTATGAAACTTTTGTTGAACAAGTACAACATCAAAATTATCAATAGTAGGCCGTATCATCCTCAATCACAGGGCAAGTGTGAAAGGTCAAACAGTGTTATAAAGGCCAAGATTCTATTTGCAACAAAAAGTAAACGTGGATTTAACTGGGTCGAAGGGCTTCAAGATTTAGCCTATGCCATAAACACAAGTTTCAAACGAGTTCTTGGGGGTCTCACGCCCTTTGAAGCCTACTACGGAAGAAGTCATGTTTTTACCAAAGAACGTCATAGTTCTCGTGAAATAAAGAAAACCATACGGCGAGCAAATAAAACGGCTTACAGGTCGCTGTTGAAAAACGCAACTTCCCCAAGCAAGTACAAAGTAGGAGAGACAGTATTAATTCGCTATCCCTTTCGAAAATCCAGGGTGCCAACCAAAAGATATGTTATCGAAGGCAAGGTAGAAAAAGTAAAACGAAATGGTGTTTATATCGTGTCATTTCAAGTACCGAACAAACCCGAACTTGGATTCGTAAGCAAATCGGTTGGGGTCGAAAACATGACTAGCCTAACTGTTGCGTTAGAGAAACAACGAAAAATTAAAAAACATTCATTAAAACAGAACCGCTCAGAGAAACAAAATCACAGAACTAAGTACTATCATGTTTCAACACACCATGAAAATCTGCAGTTGTTGGATGGGGTGAATATTGCCATGGACCCAAATCCGGATGGAAATTGTCAATTTGCTGCTATATCGCATCAACTTGGTAAAATTGGTATATACAAAGACGTAGATGCTTTACGTAAGGAAGCAGTCCATCACATTGTAGAAAACAGATATTTCTATGAAACTTTTGTCTATGATGAAACATTTGATGAATACGTTAAGAATATGTCTAAGAATGGGACATACGGCGACAACCTCACGCTCATTGCACTTATGAGAGAATATAATTTGCAGTGCCTGGTAGTTTGTACCCGAGGACTAGAACACTCATCAATTGTGTCAGCAGATGGAAAGTTCGATGGTGATGTTGGAACAATTGCATTGGGGTATTTCCCAGAAGGATTTGGCATGCATTACGTTAGTATCCGTATCAATCAACGCGTGTACAAGGACATAATATCACGCTTAGAACAGTCGTATGACAACGGTGACTCTGGCGACAGCGCTGCGTCTGGCGACAACGCTGCGTCTGGCGACAACGGTGACTCTGGCGACAACGGTGACTCCGGCGACACCGCTGCGTCTGGCGACAACACTGCATCTGGCGACAACGATGACTCTGGCGACAACGATGACTCTGGCGACAACGCTGCGTCTGGCGACAACGGTGACTCTGGCGACAACGATGACTCTGGCGACAACGCTGCGTCTGGCGACAACGGTGACTCTTGCGACAACGGTGACTCCGGCGACAACGGTGACTCCGGCGACAACGGTGACTCCGGCGACAACGGTGACTCCGGCGACAACGGTGACTCCGGCGACAACGGTGACTCTGGCGACAACGGTGACTCCGGCGACAACGGTGACTCTGGCGACAACGGTGACTCCGGCGACAACGGTGACTCTGGCGACAACGGTGACGTCTCTGTGTGTTCAGCCCTGAAAGAGCTTCAAGATATGATAAACAATAGGAGGGCACAGAGGCGAACGACTTTTCCATTTCTGATGTTACCACTTCACATTCAAGTTGAAATTTTTAAGTTCTGCATACAATCAAACCCGTCAATCCAGTTTGTGTTGGCGAAGGTCGGCAAACCCTTTAGAGATTTAATAAGGTCAATGAGTTTGCAAACACCTAGAATTTACATTCGGCCGGATATTGGACTAGATACTAGTAACAGAAATCCTGTTAGCGTTCGTTTCCTATTAACAAGAGCGGGCAGAAACAGCGGTCTTATTTTGGCAATAAAAGAAATCATCAAGGGGCCAAAATGGGCAAACGCATGGCTGCGTTTGCGTGTTAGTGGAATCGGTTGGTATGATATCATAGATGTCATGTACAGACATTACAGGTGAAATATACATGTATATCGGTGTTTGGAAACCTGTTATGTTATTTTTGTGATTGATGATTATGTTCTTCTACCGGAAATTTGTTGTCATTTGCTCATTTAATGGTAACTTTTTACGAAGCACATTTGGGATATTTTGGCTGCTACTAAAATGAATGTATATATGTATATTATGTCTGGTCAAAATGCTACAGTTGGATTAAAATTTAAATGCTGTTCTATGTTCTTCAATATTACTTTGAAAAATCCTGTCAGTATACCAATAAATGAAAAAAGTACAAGTTTGTTGAATCTCTTGAATGAAACAAATTATAAAATACAAAATGTAAAATGAATATGTGATGATGATGATGACAAAACATTTGTGATGATGATGATGGTAAAAAAAATGTGATGATGATGGTGGTGGTGATGATGATGACAGTGGTTATGATGATTGGGGTTTGATGATTGTGGTGATGATGATGATGATAATGATGATGATGATGATGATAACAAACGTTTTGGGATGATGATGACAGCGATGTTTATCGGACGATGATGATGGTTATAATGATGATGATAAGATTTTAGATGATGATGACGGCGATGTTTATCGGCAGAAGATTATGATAATGATGATGATGATAACAAAATATTTGTGATGATGATGATGGCGATGTTTATTGGCCGATGATGATGATGATATTCTCATCGTCGTCATCATCATCACAACATCCTCATTATCGACCGAAAACATCGCTGTCATTATCATCACAAAAAAAACTTTTGTGATCACCATTACGATCATGATAATGGATATGATGATGTTGGTTTTGATGGTGATGATGATGGTGGTGTTGGTGAAGATAACAACGATGATGATCATTGGGGTGTTGATAATTGATGTGATGATGATGATGATGATGATGATGATAACAAACGTATTTTGATGATTATGACAGCGATGTTTATCGGTCGATGATGATTATTATAATGATGATGATTATGATGACAAATGTGTTTTGATGATGCTGACGGCGATTTTTATCGGTAGATTATGATGATGATGATGTGCTGACCGTCGTTATCATCATTACAAAACTTTTGTCATCATCATCACCATCGACCGAAAAACATCGCAGTTATCATCATCACATTTTTGTGATCTTCATTACGATGATGATAATGGTGATGATGATGATGGTGTTGATGATGATGATGATGACCTTGATGATTGTGGTGATAATGATGGTGATGATGATGACAATGATGATAAAAGTTTGTGATGATGATGATGACGGTAATTTTGATCGTCGTCATCATCATCAAAACTTTTGTCATCATCATGACGATGATGATGATAATGGCGTTAATGGTGACGATGATGATGATGGTGTTAATGGTGACGATGATGATGTAATTGATGATGATGACAATGGTGATGATGATTGGGGTTTGATGATTGTGATGATGATAACTGCGATGTTTATCGGCCGATGATAATGATTATAATGATGATGATGAAAAAAGTTTTTTATTATGTTGACGCCAATGATTACCGGCCGCCGATGATGATGATTATGATGATGATGATGATGATGCTGATGATGATTATGATGATGATGATGATGATGATGATGATGACGATGATGATTATTTTCATGATGGTATTGATGACGTTGATGCAAATTGTAGTTATGATGATGATGATGATGATGATGATGATGACGATGATGATTATTTTCATGATGGTATTGATGACGTTGATGCAAATTGTAGTTATGATGATGATGATGATGATGATGATGATGACGATGATGATGATGACGATGACGATGATGAGTGTGTACCATATTCGGAACGAATGTGGTACATTTTTCATCCGAATATGGTACAAGTTTGTACCGTATTTGGTCAGGCATTTTACCCCAAAACTGCAGATACGTATATGGTACAATTAGACAGTTGTACCATATTCGGCCGAATATGGTACAAATTTGTACATATTCGTTTTTGTACCAAATACGGTCCGACATACGTGTATATACAGTGTAAGAGATTTTATAGGCCGCATATTGAGTTTGGTATCGTTTATTGGTGTGCAGCATCATGGCTGCCACTTGTTACATTACCATTACAAGGATCCGGTTTGACAAAATTACATATTAGTATCGCGTTGTAAAAAGTATACACTCGATATATTGTTTTATAAGGATATGAGTGTGATAAAATTGTTAGGGTCAGTTCGTGAAGTTAAATCATCTCATATTTTAACGTATATGAACACTTCTGATGTTCACACTCTCTCGGCCGACACTCAACAAATCCGAATGTTCGATATTCACAAATAATTGACACAAAGTTAGCGTCCAAATATACATATATACATTAAGTACTTTTTTTACTTCTCTGTAAATCGAACTTCTTATTTTATTGCTACATTTTCGAATATTTTATCGTGCAAACTATCCAGAGTGACCCTCTGTAAAGCAACAACCTCTCGTCAGCAACATCATCAGTTTTACCGTTTAAAATATTTATTTCATTGCAACCTCTGCCCAATGGTATCACTTCAGCAACAGCCAAAACTTGTATTACTGAAAAGGGTGTGGATTTATATGGAAGGGTGTGGCAGAAAATCGAGAATAACAAAAATAGAGTTCAGTATGTACTGTATAATATTTGCACCAAACATTGAATTTATGACACACAGTCTAACTTATTTAGAATACAATCAATGGGGACAACTATGCACCGGCACGCAACAATTAAGCCGCTTCATTTAACCGTTTCATAGATTGCGCAATCGTTGTGAAGATGTTTATATGTTTTAGGTTAAAACAGAAACTTATTTACTGTACGGAAAGCAATTTTGATATATGTATAACGTAACAGTGTTTCATCCTATGTTATATCAATAGTTGATCAATATTACGTTCATAAAATTAATACCATGCTTATAACTATGTATCTCATACGTACGAACGTGATACATATCGCTATAAGTTCGCTCATTTAACATAATAAAACTCCGCAACTATTTGTTTGTTTTTTCAAACTGAGTGATGTGGTGCACACGAGAGTTATTGAATCTGTTTTACAGTTCGATATTGTCTTTATTGTTGTTCACCTTTTTGGCGAACGCATCGCAAACCTTGCAATTCAATGCGCCATCAGCTTACGTTTCAAAAACAAACAAATGATTGCGCGGAACAATCAGCATGCGTTTAGTGTTCTGTTCGTATTGATGACATTTTATCAGGATGACTATGATATGTGATATTGATAAGTGTGGAAGTATTGCAGTGTTAACACATTGAGATCGAATAAAAATGACGAAAAACAGAGCATTTCACTTCAATCTGGTAGGACCTTTTATGTTTGTTTTCATCGATATTTCAATAACATTATAGTAGAAATCAGAATGTATTTACTTCCAAATGGCGCTGGTCCATATAAATCTACCTGTTGTTCATTTGCTATTTTGTAACTCGTATTGTGTCTGTGCCGATCGTATGCTATTTTAATTTGATGTAAACTTCTCTCGAAAGCAGTTTGGAAAACGACATCCGGAAGTTGCTAAATATGTTTTTTTCTAAGAGTACGAAAAGTTTGGTCTGACGTTAATGCGATGAGAAAAAGATTTAACAATTAACTAAATGCACTTCAACATACGATGTATGGAAATGTACCATTCAGATAAGATTTGTGTTTCTGACAGTTCCAATGCTGTATATCGCTGTATAGTTATTATTTCCTTTTGTGTTTTAAATGTATGTAAAATTTCCCTACCCATCTGTGCAATTATTTCACTTAATATAGTGTTCATGTTATGTTCTCCCCACTGTCGGCCTATTGTTTGCCAGCTGTCCTGACTTGTCCTGTGATCTTTTCCATCCGTTAATTCCCCCTGGTTGTCCTCTTTGATTCTCCTAGTGATTCATTAAGGTCAACCAGGATATTCCTTGCGCCAATGTACCCTTGAACCTCCTCAAATGCCTTATGTTTATGAGTTGTTGTTTTCGCGGTGGTCTGTGAGGAGAGGCACTGTCTTATGTATGTGATGTTCCCTGTAGTAATTATTCTCTATCTTCTAACTTGACAAAGGGATAATGTGTTGATTTAAGTGTCACTATCACACAGTGAATTATTTTAACAAACAAATTTTATCATTAAATATGTTCAAACATCGCGTAAAAATATGTTCTGTGCGTCATTAAATCATTAAAGTTGCAACAATTCACTTTTCTTCTCTGTTTAATGTGTGAGTTATTTTATAGAGTTGCTTAAAATGTCCGTACCTTTATATTGATTGAAGAAAAACTATACAAAGTTAGAACATCCCTTTTCTTTCAGTTACATTCAATTGTATCAAATGTCTCAGATATTTGCATAAGTTGCGTCTACTTGTATTGAGTACTTGTTGACATTCAAATGAACATTTGTTTCAACTCAATATTTTTCGAAACCTAGAATCAGCTATTCTAATGGAGACAGACACAGACTTAGCATGGACGACATATCAGTTTACATATCCATTGTTCTATTGTCATTATTCAAGATACTTGTACTATATATTTATAGTTATTTGCACAGTTTTTTTTCATTGACATATAATTGTTTTTGTATCGCTAACATTTATATACTGACTTTATTTTTGCAGACTCAGCCTTTTGTAAATCCTTCCATTTTTTAAGTCATGTACAATACACCAGTTGGTAATTATGTCAAGCACAGAGTACTATTTTCAGCTTTATTGAATTTTGTTTGAAAACATAACATATCATTTTATGAGGTCAGCTGTTATGTTCTGTTATTAAATGTTTTGTATGAAATATTCTGCGGGCAACGTCCAGTGCATAACGTTGAAAAGCACGCTACTTGTAAGACAAATAAACGAAGAAACAAGTAGATAATCACACTATTGTTTTGCGGTCATTAGGTCTAAGGTCAATGTCACACAGATAATCAGTATTGATCAATAAACTTGAAATATCTACACGTTTCCTACTATTTAGGTTGTTTTACTATGATAAGAAGATGACCTGCAATGTTTTGACAGTGTAGCCAAAGCTCATAGCCACACTTACCGGAAGATTTGAACTGTATCCGATAACTAACTAGGGAAAACTTGATCATACGGCTTTCTCATTGAACAAGTTGTGTGTAAGTTTAGGTCAATGCTTCAAAGATCTCGATACCAAAAACAGTATACAATTAATAACATAGAGCATGAATCAATCTACTCCAGTGAAACCCCATGTATATAACACGTGACCGTACTTATATTTTGGAGAACAGAAGGTCGAGGTCACAGTGAAGAATGATAGTGGAGTCTGATTACTCATGTCTCGGTCCACAACTTGCTCAGCTAAAATGTACATGCAATTTATTTATACCATATTTGCATTTAACGGATGCAGTTGTGGAGTCGCGTGTTTTTTACCTTTGGCATACTTTTGTATGCATACTTGAATGTGATATAAAAGTAGAGCTATACCAAGGTCCCCAAAATAGATACATTCACGTAATGCTAGTTTTAAATTTATTGTACACCGATTGTGAAACTAGTTATTACTAATTGTGTTATTTGTAAAGTACATCTCCCGGGAGTTAGAAATCCTATAAAATATCTCGTACATTAAAAATCGCCATCTTATCGTCATATTTATGACACCAATTCATGGTTCTAAATTTTGCATAAAACACCTACAAATGTCTAGATAATTGCAGATTAATACAATATTGGAATCGATCTGATCTATGTTATAACTTAGCTGCCAGGAAATATTCACCTATTTGCATAATTTTATGAATGTAATACTAAAATATTCAAATGTTTTAAACAACGGAAAATCAAATGCTCATAAAACTTTTAAATTATAGTTGTAATGCTGAGTCTATAAAACTACTGTACCGAGGTTAGATAAATACTTTCGTATATATACCAACAAATAAAATACAGTCGGGCCTTCTTCATTCGAATTCATCGGGTCCGAAATTATTTCAGTAACATGAGGTGGCGATTCGATATCAATTCGACGTGTCTAAGAGGGTACATCGCGACCTGCCATGTAATCGAATGGGTTTCGAGTAAGTGTTAGTAAAATTAAAATGCAACAACAGGCAGTTTGAATAATATTTACATAAATATCAACTTAATCAATGGAAACTTAACAGTCTCTAATATTCAGCACCTTTATTATATTTAAATGAGGGAGAATAAGTTACTACAGGGAACGCCACATACATAAGTAGTTCCTCCTCGGTATGTAACATACACAACATAACAACAATACTAGCCTTCCTCCTCGGTATGTAACATACACAACATAACAACAATACTAGCCTTCCTCCTCGGTATGTAACATACACAACATAACAACAATACTAGCCTTCCTCCTCGGTATGTAACATACACAACATAACAACAATACTAGCCTTCCTCCTCGGTATGTAACATACACAACATAACAACAATACTAGCCTGACTCCTCGGTATGTAACATACACAACATAACAACAATACTAGCCTTCCTCCTCGGTATGTAACATACACAACATAACAACAATACTAGCTTTCCTCCTCGGTATGTAACATACACAACATAACAACAATACTAGCCTTCCTCCTCGGTATGTAACATACACAACATAACAACAATACTAGCCTTCCTCCTCGGTATGTAACATACACAACATAACAACAATACTAGCCTTCCTCCTCGGTATGTAACATACACAACATAACAACAATACTAGCCTTCCTCCTCGGTATGTAACATACACAACATAACAACAATACTAGCTTTCCTCCTCGGTATGTAACATACACAACATAACAACAATACTAGCCTTCCTCCTCGGTATGTAACATACACAACATAACAACAATACTAGCCAAATTGGTCCGTGACCAAATATACATAATGTTTACTATTCATATTTGAGGTGACATATAGGTCCAATGGGCCGAGCGTCTGTTGCTCTGGTATAATGTTTGTATATGTAAATGCTTTGTACACATGTCACTATAATAAACAAATTTACTTACTTATACAACCACACTGCGTAAGATTAGATCACATTCAGAGTACATGTACATGTGTACTCATATCGTTCCAGGCTCAAGTAAAGTATACCTTATATTGTATGTGGTTGTGATGCATGTCAGTGTGGATTTATAGCTGAAGATGTCGCTTAATTATATCCAATGTTTTTGTTGGTACTTTGTTCTTAAAAACGTTTGTTTATTGTTAGTGTTGTTGATAAAGTGTATACATTTCCAAAATATGCCGCCGCTACATATACTTGAAATTAATAAAATAACTTACTTACTTATCAGCTACTCTCATCTACAACAGACACTGTGCTTTTGCACCACACACGTTGAGCTGACGACTTTTATAAATGATGGGTTTTAATTCCTTATATAAATTCCTTGTCTAGACCATGATCATAATTGAAAGGAAATAGACGATCCTATGTAAGCAGTTGTCGTGCCTCATTGAATTTAAAAAATAGTTGTTAAATAAATGACTCTTGAAGCGGCTTTTGCCGCCATAACATTATCACAAATGACGGAAATAAAGTCTGAAATAAGCCATTTGCAGTTAAGTAACTTTTCTAATTGGGTTGAAACCATTTCGCAGCAAGATGTAGCAGCAAGATGTATGTATTGAACGCAAGGTTGTTGTCCATGAGCTTCCTGATGAGCTTCGCGATGTTTTGTCTCTGTATTAAGCTATCATTTCTTATTTACGGAAATAATCTACTTGCTGTGATAAATAATTCATCGACATTTATGGATTTAACACTTTGTGGTGTGAGATCAAGCACTGAACAAACATAATGTACGTTTCAGTATTCCTTAATATTGCTAGACACATATATCTTGTGCTAATCATTAAATGTCAGAAAATGCTTTTTTGTTAGCATGACATAACGACTTAGGATACATTTGTATTGTGGCATTAATAGGCAGACTGTTATAGTAGGATTATGATTGACGAACGTAATTGTGGTCAATACTCCAAACTCCATCATTGCAAACATGTTAACGCTACTTTATGTAGACGTTACCTAGGGCAATATGTCTGTTAATGCATTATGTTACGATGTATGTGTAGGTCATGTCTGGTTTATTTAATGAAGTATTCAAGCAGCTTTAAAGGGGATGCTGAGTATAACAATGATGTATACTTCGTTTTCTGCGACAGTACTCAACACAAGGAGTGCCACAATCACAAATCTTGGCCTCGCTACACAAATACACTAGCTTGTCCATTCCAAATGTAACCCTTATATTGACATTACCAAATCAGCAACAGAGCGCCTGAGAATCTTTGAGAGGTATTTGGTAAATTTCTCTGTCGCGACTTCCGAGCTAGTACAGTCTCGAAGAAATTGTCTAAAAAGGCGAGTGCCGTCTTGTGTGTATTCATTTAATTGAGCATTGTCATCGAATGTCGAACATCACAGTGATGTAGATTTCACTTTTCAGACAACGTAAAGTTGGTCGATTTATTCCTAATGTGTAGTCATGACGATGTTTGACGGTAAACTGATTTAGCGGTTAATTTTGACATGTCAAAAATGCAATTATATCGTCGCGTTTGTTTTGCACGTAACTGAAATCCGAAAGCAAATGGAATAATTAGGAAGAAGTTACAAGTAACATTTTAGTATTGTAAGAGACAGTACTGTCGCAAAGGAAATAACTCTGTTAATATGAGTATAAAATAATACGATTCATAGACGGAACCTTCTTGTTACACATAAGTAAGTGTGTCCAGTTATCAGTCCGTGATCTCCCTGTTACATGTCTAGTATCTAATCAGAATCACATTACAGGTGATCTTACAGATGTAATTATACGTTATAGCAGTTATATGAAGAAATGCATTAATCAGGAGTTTAGTCAAATATTGAAACGCATACATTTAACAAAAATGCTAACAAGTCATCGGACTCTAAACCCGCCTTGTGCGTTTCCAAAGCTGCTTTGTTTTCCACAAGGTGAATGTATTCAGAGAGGACGAGAGAGAAAACAGGTAGATTCTTGACAGAATACTAAGCCAAATAAAACACAATATAAACAAAACGTAGTTTTTGAAATTACAGTGTCTGTGTCCTGTCCACACGACGAACTTCTATGGCCACGACTACAAATTAAGACTTAATTGGCCAACGTTGTCTAAAAATTAAAACAAATCAACTTCGTATAGCATTCCCGGATTTTTACACTCGAAGAAAGTGCTCGGATAAAAGCAAAGAAACACATGATGATTCGCACCCTTGACAATTACTCTGCGATTGCACTAGCTCACAAGAGAGTTATTTGCCGTATACCTTTCAAAGATGTAACTCTAGTTTCACCGACGTGAGAAGACAAAAATATGGCAAAAGGTAGACAATGACTTCTTTATATATATAGGACAACCTAGTATTTACTGGTAAGACATACCAAAATAAAACATTTATAATTTTACAAAAAATATGAAAATAACTGTACTACTTTGAATATTTCGCCGCAAAAAAAATCCGCATTAGAACGAAATGTCTGACATATTATTAACATTGGCCATAAATCACAAGCAGTAGGTTACTGTTATATACACCTGGGTATGTACTGTGTGATTATATTACAGTCAAGATAAAGCACACAATCAACTTACTATAGCAGCAGTAGGTTACTGTTATATACACCTGGGTATGTACTGTGTGATTATATTACAGTCAAGATAAAGCACACAATCAACTTACTATAGCAGCAGTAGGTTACTGTTATATACACCTGGGTGTGTACTGTGTGATTATATTACAGTCAAGATAAAGCACACAATCAACTTATTATAGCAGCAGTAGGTTACTGTTATATACACCTGGGTATGTACTGTAGGATTATATTACAGTCAAGATAAAGCACACAATCAACTTACTATAGCAGCAGTAGGTTACTGTTATATACACCTGGGTATGTACTGTGTGATTATATTACAGTCAAGATAAAGCACACAATCAACTTACTATAGCAGTAGAAGCCGACATTTTACATACGTCTTAGATTCAATCCCTATTTTTTCCCCAAAATATTGCTACTTGATAAATTTAAAACATGAATATTAGGTGCCTATGCAAGTATTTCATAAAAAAGGAGTTTCAAATGTTATAAAATGAATTTTAATGAAGAATGGTTGGTAAAGCATTATGCGTTTTTAAATGTACTGAGTATATATTTGAAACGACTGAAATAGAAATAACATTTCTCAATTTAAATAAACATTAAAATATACCTGGAACCCAGTCACTTACAATAAACTATCGTAATATTATAAAACACATGGTGAGACTGGCATTAATGAGTACTAATAAAACACAAACGTTTAACACTAAGAGGGAAGCAATGTCGTGAAATGTATCATAAATATTATGATATTATTTTAGAACATTTTGACAGCTTTTATTATTCACACTATATCAAACACGCACTTAGAAACGATTTAGAAAGTTATTTTTAGACGAGAAACGATTTATGATTGACATAAATAAAATGCGTTCGTATTCAATGAACACAATATGAGCATCGCTGTACGATTGCCAACCTCTTCTTTAAGTGACGTCATTTCCAGAACATGTCAAATGTGTCGTCACCATGTACTGGCAGTAAGCAGCATTTGCCCCATCTGGCAATGTAAACGAAATGACCATATGGAGTAAATATTGTTTCCTGCTTGCAAATAGTGACATCACATGTTGCGTTTTCTTGAAATGATGTCACTTCCAGAAGATGTTGTAAATCCCATAGCAGCGTTCATATTATGTCTTCTCACGCAGTACTTGGGCCAATACTTCAGGCGAGGACAGTTAAATTCTTGAAGCATGGCAAGATACTAACTCGTTGAGTTTAAGGGTACATTATTATGTCACTAAATTATTTTAGACATAACTTACGGTTCTCTCTCATGTATAACCTCTATGTTACTGTCGTGCACTTGCATGCTATCTGTATGAATATTGGCCTCTGTTTTGGGTAAGCAAATACGTGACGCGGTTTGGCCTATAGGAAACAATTATAATCAGAAACGACAGAGAATATGTTTTTTGTTAACGGAATGATTTGTAAAACGTTCTGCAATCTACATAGTGTAAAATTTAATTAAATACGCAAGCAATTACTGCTTATAACTTAATTACAAAGGCAATCTATATGGCATGGTTCTTACAGCTAATAGACTGTCATCTCAACACAATCAGCATAATTATTTTTAACCGTAATTTTAAGAATTTTAATTTTAGACGTGTATTCTTTAATTGTTTAATCTTCTAAGGCAAAGCGCTCCGAATAGCGTATCTCAAAAGATGTGTTTCGTGCTTATGCTTTGCGCACATGTGACACTTGTGAGTCTATATGGTCCTTGGAAAGGCGACTAATTTTATTACTGTCGTCTTATTGTATAAACGTGGGTTATTGACCAGACAAAGGCAAACTATTTTATCCATTGGGATTTCTGTCATGAATAGTTACTTCATGACGCAGACTATTGGGACAATAAAGATAATAATAATAACAATAATGATGGAAAGGTCAACATGCCGTCCAATTAATTTAACATCCATGAATCTGCATCAATATTTCCAAGGCTCAGTTTATAAGGTCATAGTGTTTTAAATTGTGATGAATCACTTGTATGCAAATATTTTAAATGCCTCCGTGCGCTTATCGGATGGTTGTTCCCTTTTGTCTGTGACTCGAATTTTCGGCGCAGCCGTACTAACATGGTTTTGCTATTTGCATATCAGTATTGTGTAAACCAATCAAATCTTACGTTAACCACCAAGGCAATTTATCTTCAACCGAATAGCGTTTGTAACCTTGACGCGGATTGGCTAACCGTTCGATAAAGGGTACGTTACCTTACCGAAATCCACTGAATGTCGGTGAATTTACCGAAATCCTTTTTGGATCTGTAGTGACCACGATCGTAACGTCTCGGCATTTTTTATGTTGCACAACAAATCTTAACCTTCAAATTCTGCCTACCATTTTTTTCAAGATATTTCTTGTTTATTAATTTTTAATGTGTTTTGCTTGTAACAAAGTATTTACATACAGTTATTTACCCTCATATCTCCTGATGAGGTTAGTATCGAGTACGCAGGGATATTTGTGAGGTCTCCAATGGTTTTGTCGTCTCTAATGACTGCTCATTTAGCTTTGTGAGAAACCTATATTAGTTATTTGTTTCAGTAATGCGTTAAACCATAAAAGTAGCGTTGACATTCAAAACAGCATCAGTATTGAACTGGACTGAGTGTATGTTATCGTTTCTATGGTTATTGAACTGGACTGAGTGTATGTTATCGTTTCTATGGTTATTCGCCTTTTCCTAGGACAACGCAGTTATTGAAACATCACAAGTCATTTTCACGTTGAATGGCTTCGAAACAAATACACTAGTTTTGGATGGGAATTAACAGTTTGCTTGTGATACCATTCTCGGCAATATTTTTTATGGATTAGTTGATAGGACTTCCGACTTAATCAGCTACTTTGAGACAAGATGACGAAAAATAGAGCATTCCACTTCAATTTGGTAATTACATTTTATTTGTATTTGTTGACATTGGCATGTCATATTGACTGGAGCTTGGCTGTGTATTTCTCCTTTATTAAACCGACCACTGAGTTATCGTCATTTTAACATATTAATTCCAAAAGATCATCAGATTTTACAATATATGTACCAGAATGTGAATAAATTATATAGAACCTATCTCTACAAATACAACAGTTCGGAAATATATTGATGTTAAACGATTCGTAACGAATACAGATTTTTTAAATGACGTCCGTTCTTTGGAAACCGAGCATATGTGTATTGTATCTCGTTTTCAATACGTACATTTGAAATCACTTCTTTGTTATTTAACAAAATCAACATTGGAATTCTCCGTGGTATCACTAATTAAAATTAGGTGCTCGTTCAAATATTAAAACATGTTATGCATGGTTTAGTTTTGTTTCTATCTGCGCTGATTGAAATGCTTAATGCAAAATACCATGCAAAGTCTTTAATTCTCAAAGGCTCTTAAATTATAGTACGATAATAAACAAGTTTTGAACATGTTCATTTTCTATTTGACAAGCCTTCAATTATGTTGCCTCTCACATTGACAAGATATTGATCGAGAACAATAAGAGCATTCTATCTGTGGAGGATTTACTTGACACTAGAAGCTGTTTTGTATTATTTTATGAAATGATCACAGCACTCTCATATTTTTGTTTCAAGCTTTTTAGATATTTTTCATTGTCAAATTACTCCGAAATGTATGTAATTGAAGACTTGCCTAAATATCCTGTTGAGAAATGGTTAATGTACGGCTCTACGATTGGTTGTTCTCCAATGTTGCCAGACATGACGTATTATCAATTTAATATATAACAATTTTGTAATCATTCAACCAACACTATATACAATTTAAATCAGGAAACGTATGATATATTTTCCGGTTAAGCGCCGGTTTGGCGACAAGGAAATTGTAACTCGTCACATAACTTATCTATTAAGTGCAATAACAAATACCGAAATGGTAACCTTGTTTTTTAATCAAGTAAGCACAAAAAAGGAATATTCGGCTGAAAATATTTTTGTCAAATTAAGGTTTTGATCGGAATCGTCTTCAATTAGTCATAAAGTCAATGGAATACAAGAACAACATTGTCAAAATTGGACAGTCTTTAATTACTTCTGGCAGATTATATTTTCCTCTAGAAATGTTCGGCTTAGTGAGAGGAAAAACCAAATCGGAAAAACATCTAGTTGGTTTGATAAAACTATTAATTATCATTGTATTTAAATAATGCATTATTTGCTAGATTTCTTAATGAACATAACCTTGTAATCACCACGAATGTAGAAGGTGATTTTATAAAAGACAATGAAGTCACATTTGTTTGTAAGAATATGGGAATGGTCGCCTAGATTCATCGTGGTTGTTTTTGATAGTCGGCCAGACTAAACATTGCTCCTATTGTCCCATACATGTTAACCCTTGTACCTCCAAAGTCACTAATGTTTCGTAGGCTGTTGTATCATTTGGGTATATGTAGGGAGGCATTGTCTTGTGATGTGGCGTTCCTTGTAACAACTCAATAATAGAACATAAAAATAAGAAGAACTTTATTCAACAAATAACATTTCAAATAAATGTGTGAAAAGGTCAGAAATGACATATGTTTAACAGTGCATGCAGTATATACTGGTCAAATGGTGGTCAACTGTGAATCATGATTACTAGTTACATATTTCACGAGTCATTTGTGCGAACACCTGGCACTGTACCCATGCACGGTGTGATTGTGTAGTACTATATATACTGTTCACAGTAATACATACGGCACCACTAACATACTATTTGGAGGTTTATTTGCAAGTGTATAAAATCTTGCTGGAAATATATTGTCCTGTTTTATGTCTACATATAGAGAGTCGTTCGTCATTCTCATTTATGTTCTTTTCTCTCCCTTTCGGCCGGTTGTTGATGGCTATTTTACTTGGTTCGTGGTGAGGTCCATTTTCCCCCTTGTTACCCACACCCTTAATTTGCCTTAGTTGTTTTATGGTCGACCAGTATATTCCTTGCATCCCTATTTGATCATTGCACCTCCTCAGTGCCTAATGTTTTGTATAATGTTGGCGTTTTCCGTAACAACTTCTCTATTTTCTACTGATTCACGAATACTTTACATGGGTGATGGAAAAGTACCAAATGAAATGTCATTCAGTTTAATGTAGATTTAAATATTGGAAAACAAATACGTTGTCAGATACAGGATACTCGGGACTAACACCAGTCCTAATACAATAACTCGGTCAGTCAGAATTGTCAACGTCTTCACCTATTGACATAAATACAACATATACTGACTCAGCACTGTTTTACTTATTTCATATTTTGAATCTCGAACGGTCAATTCAAATCGCGACAATTGGTCTGCAGAAATAGCAGAATTCACAATATTCACTTCTCCAGACAATGGAATTGGATCAGTTACCCCATAAAGGTGCTCTTGTATTGAAACAAACAGTCATACGTGATGTTTAATAAGATTAAACGTGTCAACATCTAGATCTTTAATGTGGTCAGATATACTCATGTAATCACCGATGTCTGCAATTATCAGATCGTCTTATTTCATTGTTAACGGATATTTGAAGATTCATTCCAACAAAGTGACAGTTAAATATTCCGTCACCAACAGCTTGCATGAATGTCGTATTCTGTACATTCAGTTAGTTTCATGTATAACCCTGATTTGAATGACCTCGAGATGTTGCCACTCTTGGCTTCTCTTTCTCACTTTTACAGCATTTGATTTGCCGACAAGACATGTAGGTTTGTCTGGCTATTATACATTGAATGAAGCCATCGAGCCGGGTATGCCGCATAAAGTACACAGACATTCCAAAAACACAAATGACATGAATATAATCATACACAAACAAGTAAACAATTCAAAAAAGCAAAAGTGACAATAAACAAACATAAATAACAGGTGAACAAGGAGTAGCGCCTTGTGTGCACCCAACCTGACTCGTATCCTACAATCTTCCATGTAAAACACACAATGTAATCACTCCGACACAACTGGTGAGTGATTAACATGGTAGACAAAATCAGACAGACTCCGATGTCGGTAAGTAATTTACAGGCTTAATAAATGCAGCGTTCGGTATTTATATTCCGTCTACCAGATGAGTTCGTTGCTGAAGATTTAAGTATGTGTACATTGTATTGTGTTATTCTAAAGACATATGTCAAGGGTTAACCAATAGAACAAGTAATTGTAATAAATGATTAAGTAAGATAACTTAATAATATAAGCGGGAACCGAACGTAACACTAACAAAGGATGCATCCACGCAAAAAGAACACAATGACATCAAAAAATAGTTGGATGTCAAATGGTGCAAATTGTATATATATAATAAACTTCTAAAGGACATTATTGCGGAAAATGATGCTTCTCTACAAGAAATTCGGGACTTGGTGTGATTTTGACAATGCCTGAGTGAATAACGATTATTATGTAATTATGGTGTACATGTATGATACAAACACCTGAAAACTTCTAAAATAAGAAAGAACACGCAATATATTTGAGAAGTACAAAACAAAGCTTGAAAAGAGACGCTATAAATATATACAAGATAAAGTTGTCCTCAGTTTTAATAAAATGGTAACTTGCAGCGATACAGAGAAGCCGGTAAAAATTGTGAAGTAGGCGCACATGTTGTGTTTATGTAATTTATTTTAATCAACATGCTGTTCACATTATTTGATATCATCTGTATAAGTGGATTCCATGCATATACAGTGTATTTGTTATACAGATATTGATTAGAATTATGAATCGTTCAGCGATTAATACCGTTAAAACCTTAAACATATCAAAAACAGATACGAAGCCAACATAATACAGACAGATGGCGATATTATTGTAATTGATAAGAGGTTACTGTTGCTATACACGCCATATTTTCATTTATAACAAGTATATCGATAAGTCCTTAGAAATACTAGAAACAATTTATTGTTGATAAAAGATGAACACACACATCCTGTTACGAATTTTCAGTGAGAATGAGCGAGAGAGAGAAAATATGTTATAGGAGGGAGAGAAGGAGAGACCAATACGACGTAAACTGTATGAAACTGCACGATTGGTTGTCGACCGTTTTATATTTGGTCATAACGCTTCCATCCTTACTTGTATGTTTAATACTCCAAGATGAGTTGTCTAATGTTGTTTTTGCCCGTCTTGTCGTGCCCTTAACATTTTCCTCCAAATACTCATTTACCATTGTCCGATTTTAATTACTTGAGAACGACTTTGACGAATGGTGAGGTTGTCAGCCAATGAAAACATGTTTTGGAATATATCGATCAATAGACATAGTGAACACAAAAACGGTACTCTCAACTGATTTGGAATCAAAAGTAATATGGTGTACAGTGCAATATTAATTACTTTGATACGGGTTGAGTTTTGTGCATTGTAATGTCATGGATATCCTATTTTATACAGGTCTAAAATGCAAACCCACAGTACTATTTCATTCAGTTTCTAAACTACCAACCGGGTACACATTTTGCTGATTAACATCGCAGTAAGTGATAACATTTATCTTCAAATGAATTAAACTATCGGAAAACGTCGAAGTAAGCCTGTCAGACTCGCCTTCATCGTTTCAGGTCACTTTGTAGTATCGTAGTAAACATTCTCAAAATACAAAATGGCAGGTTGGCTCTTTTACGTTGAACATTTTTCGGCGTAGCTGTATAACATTGATGTTGACCTACTTTTTTGACCAACGAAATGTTGTCATCGAAACGGGCTTTTTTAAAATCTAACCAATCATATTTTCACCAAAGCGGTACCAAACCGGGTTTTCGTAAGACGTGCGTTCGTTAGCAGTTCGAATTTTGCCGGAAGAGTTAATATGTTTAGGCATGTATGATTCGCGATATAGTCATACATAAATGACCCTGATAAGACAGGTCCATGACTATAGTACAGATAATCTAGATCCGAGTTAATTTTAAGTAAGGATTTAGGTTTCATCATGTTGCAAAAACATTTTTTCATTTAACATACCGGAAGACTTCATTCTATCTACGCCTTTTTTCTTTTTTAACGATAGTTCTTGTTACCAATCTTTCGAAAGAAATTGTTGATGGTTTATGACGACGAACCAATGTCATTCTATGTTACATTTAATCATCCGATTAAAGAACCCATAAGGTATTTCAGCATATTCTCATAGTATTTTATAAGCGCACAAATAGTGTATATCAGACTACCAATTGTATACACTCCGTTCAATGCCGTTACTATCATAAACGTGTCCCGGTGTCATTTTTGCAATTTAGTTATCATCAGAATACGGCTGGCGATGAAACCTTATACTAAGTGTTTTATAGAACAATATATCAAGACAATGACAGCAGTAACAATTTGAAAACGTGATCCACTACAGTAGGGTGGCATCGATATAGCACTCAAGTCCTGTGCAAACGTATACTGTGCTAATGTAAGAATGCTGTTAAAGACTTCGAAATATTCTAAACGTGAGAAAGATTACCACAGGGAATACTGAACTGCATAAATTGGAGACCTCCCCCGTAAGATCACTACATTCACAATAAGGACAATAATGAGTAAAGCGTTTATCATATAACAAACTTAAGTGTATCAGGAAAATCACAGAATAACAGCAGTAGTGGAACTTTCCCTTCCCTGTGCAATTATTTCACTTAATATAGTGTTCATGTTTTTTCTTGCCAGTTTCGGCCTATTATCACATCCTTTAATTCCCCCTGTTTGTCCTCTTTGATTCTTCTAGTAATCCCTTATGGTCGCCAGGCCATTCCTTGTACCCCTGTTTCATTACGTATGTACCATTGAGCCTCCTCAAATGCCTTGTGTTTTCTATATAGTTGTTTTCTCTGAGGTATGTTTGGCGTTCCCTGTAGCAACTTATTATCTCCCTCTCTCTTTAATAGCCTGGGTGTCTACATTTAAACAAAATATACGAATATGAAAAGATTGTAAGTGTTGTTGTATCAAAGTTCACCGAACACATGGCTATGCTAGATTACATTGCTCAAGTCAATGAGATCAAGTGACTCCTTTAAGAGTTGTTGATAACCATTGCTTGACATAGAATGCACTGATTGAATGACGTGGATTGGGAGAATTTCTTGATTTGATTCAATTATGGAAAATAGAATTTCGATAGTGTGTTCACCACTGTTCATGAAAATTATGAATAAAGACGTCGAATGTTACATACGACGAAAGCAGTCGCCCAAATAGTAAGAGGAGAGAGAATAAGTTGCTACAGGGAACGCCACATACATAAGACAATTAATAAAATATAAGTCATTTGAGGAGGCTCAATGGTATATACGTAAGGGAACAGAGGCGCAAGGAATGGCCTGGCTGACCATAATGGATAACTAGGAGAATCAAAGAGGACAAACAGGGGGAATAAACCAGGAGTACAAAAAGTAAACAACACAACTTTGAACACGATAAAGAGATAGATAGGTGTTACCAACACTGCCTTTGTATTTGGTTTCTCGTGAAGTTATCTAATTTTACTCACTTGTCTGCTAGATTCTGGTTACTCTGACTCACACAAACCATACTGATTATTACAAACGAGTGTATCAGCATAAACGTAATAAAATGATATAGTATTTGAAGAAGTTCCAATATGATAAGGTATTAAGAATGTGATTTTAAGAGTGCTTTAACCGCTTGCTTAAATATATAACCGGCTAAATCAAGTGATTAATGCCACTTATCTGACGATGGCGGAGCTCTAAGTCTGTGAATATGATTTACATTAAATACACTGTCTTATTGATAATTATTCCTCGTGCCATTGATTAGAATTATGTAAGAATTAAAAAACAAAAACAAATCGAAACTTAATACATCAACATAAACACAAGATGCAATCCACTCTTATGTATGACTGCATGTTTTGTTTTGTTTGTATTAATTAATACAACATTCGTTTGAATGGACATATTGTTCAATATTCAGTGATATCGCCCAGTGATTCAGAAACCGCACGCATCATAGAAAACTACCTGGTGCAGATATTTACGTGAAACAGTTACTTGCTGATATTTGTGCGAAAGTTCCATCAAGTAGCTCGGCAATATTGACCATGGACTGTTGTGTCATGACATACTGTTTGGGCTTATTATATCGGCATGAATTTTTATTCGCATATTTTTAAGTGTGGAGATGAATATATGAATATTTAGTACGGCATAACTTGTTACATGTATATACACGAACATCTGTGAATGGACTCTGATTTGACGTATGGTGATTTAGTCACACGTATGTGATATGTTTATTGTGTTTGTGTTTAATATGAAACGATTGGTTGAACTCTCGCCACACGGATTTTGATTGCTTTGATTAAGGAATTCATTCGACTAAATATTTTATCAAATGGCATTGACTGGAATAAGTACTACGTATGAATTCTGCGATGTTTTCATTTTATGTGCTTCACAACTAGGCATTCGTACATCATTTTAATAATTACAGCAAAACATGTGATTATATTGTGTGTTTTATTTAAATATTTTGGACTTAACCATAAATTGATGAAAAACATAGTTTAAGTTCCAGACATTTGGAATATTACATCATCTGATTTTGACATGATGAGACACAATGCTTTCAATATTAGACTGGTAAGTTGGATGTTTGTTATAGTAATGTAATCATTCCTCTGAAACAAACAATGTAAGTCTGTACAGGCTTTCCCTGTAGTTACGTATTCTCTCTCTTGTATGGTAGGAATCCCTCGAGCTGTTGGAAGTTTGTTTATACAAGAAACAAGCGAATTATGTATTTTTGAAAGGATTCTGTTCAGTTTTTGATGTTTTCGTGCATTCATTTATTCTTTGTTTTTTTAGACATTTTTGTTTAGTAGTAAGTTCTTTTGAATATATGATTATTTGGCATTATGTAGGATTAAAAGGAAATCCGACACTTGTATAAATTGGAGCAGTGTAAGCCACACAAACATACGGAATTTGAATTTTCATTAAATGTGACAAGTGTACATATCTAACACAAGTTAGCGATCCAGTTTTGGAAGTGGAATATCATAAATTAACTTAATAATATGTTGATTATCTTTGAAGTATGCTCTAATTTTACTTCGTATAAATATTTATGCAATTCTAAAATATTTACAACGATTCCTTGTAGATTTGGTTACATAGCAAAGATACAAGTTAGATCCAAACTATATGTCAAGGTTCCGTGCATTTTTAAGTTGCTTATTTTTACAAAACGACACGTGTGGAATAGAGAAGAGAACAAATGCACGATATTTAAAACATGAACACCACTGTGTTGTTTGATACGCAACATGTTTATAAAATTAATGATCAAGTAATGATTGTTCCCCTAAATTCTCCATGGTTGTTTTGATAGTCGGCCAGACTATTCCTTGCTCCCCCAAATCCCTTCGTTTTGTAGGTTGTTGTCTCCCGAGGGTTCTGTGCGGTGAAGTGTATGTGACGTTCCCTGTAACAACTTGATCTCTCTTTCATGTAATGTTCGTAGTATGTGCTCCGAGTGAGGTCTGATTATACCGTTCTACATCAGTGTTGCTCAGGTTACAACCTGATACAGTTTGGAATGTCTCAGTATTGATTGTGTCAACTTAACTTATGATGACTACTATGAACACTGTCCCGAAGATTTCCATACAGAAATACGTTCAACGGATTGATGTCCATGGCATGTGATGGAAAAAATATCTATTTGTTTAGAAAGGTAGAAATGTGGTGCTTATTGCCTCTTTTAGCCAATTCAGTGTAGATAGGTGTAGTGTTTCTCAATCTTGAAACAAAATCCTGATTATATTCACATCCCGCTATTTAACGTTTTCGTTATAGGGTATGCAATTGTCAACTAATGACGATTATCATTATGTGTAAGGACAAACGACCGGATTACTAGAACTTAGCGCGGCCCAACCAACAACTATATATATTCATATTTGTACATTCCCGTTTCTGAAATCAAACATTGTCTTTGTTAGTGCTTGCATCATGATAACAAATGGCTTCTTTCCTAACCAGACTATTTTGACGAAATCTACTGATGGTGTTCCATACAGTTTGCAAATGATAATATCTTTGTCAATGTCTGCGTTTTTTTTAACTGCTATATAAATAACTTAGCGTATGCAGTAACTTTCAAACCGAAGACAGCCCATGCGCTTGTGTCCGGTACTGGTTATGCGGAATGCGGATCGGCTTCCTCAATAAAAACACACCACGAGTTACGCGCTTAACCACAAAAAGAATAAGTTCCAACAGGGAACGCCGCATACACAAGACAATGCCCTCACATAGACCACAGGGAAACAACAGACCACACTACTGCAGGCATGGAGGAGGAGTAAGGGTAAATACGCAAAGAAACAAGGGCGCAATGAAGGCTCTGGTCGACCATAAAGGACAACTAAGGAGAATTAAGCAGAACGAAGGGGGTGAGCCTGATTTGATGTGCTGTTTGTCTAACACTGATAACGTATGATAATCTGTCATTATAAGTATTTGTAGTGATGCTCTTTTTCGAGTGTAGGCTTTGCATTTGCAACAGGAACGACGGGAATATTTTCTTCCTAATATTGTCTACCGAAAATATTTACTAGTACTCACTGCAAAGAAGTCAACGAGTAAATATTCCGTGTGTTGCAGTATAGCAGGACATAACATCTCTTTATAAACTTTGTGAAGCGTCCACCCAATAAGATGTACGAATCGTAAAACCCACACTCGCAAGTGTTTATTACCTTTAAAACGTCAACTACTAGATCGGTCTAATCCTCAATGTGGCCAGACATGCACGATACCTCTATTGCTCGTTATTATTATCAGATCGTACTGTGTTTCTTCTTGTAGGATATTTGTAACTTTAGATTCATTCGTTTGACGTGACAATGAAATAGGCTGAGTCCTTCTCCAACTGCGCTAATTAATATCAATAACCGTACGTAGACGCTTCCACACGTGCACTTGTTCATTACCTTGATAATCAAGGTTTGAATATGTTGCAGTACCTTTGCTTCTGTTTCTTACCTTACAGTTTTTAGTTTGCTGACAAAACAAAGCGTGTTGTTTGACTGTATAAATCATTCAATATACTTCACAATTGATGTGTGATTAACTCGGCAGACCGAATCAGACAGACTTCCATGTCAGAACGTAATTACCAGCCTAAATAAATGTAACATTCGGTATTTATTACGTCTACAAGATGCGTTCTTTGCATAATGCTTGAATATTCAGTTACATGTGTGCTTAATTATTGTATTAATGCAATGACAACAGAAGCATACAAAAAGTCGGAAACGACAAAATGTTACTCATGAATAAAGTGTGCATAAATTGTATAATATTAGTCAAATGTTATCATACGTTATTATGTAGCGATAACTAAATGTGCCGCTCCTTCCGGTCTACTGTTGCCAGCTGTCTTGACTTGTGCTGTGAATTTTTCTCCCACCCTTCATTGTCTCTTCTGGTCGACCAGGCCATTCATTGCGCGCATGTTCTCTTGAGTATTAACCCTTGCACCTCCTCAAATGACTGTTGCTTTCCCGGAGGTCTGGCATTGTCGTATGTATGTGGCTTTCCATGTAGCAACTTAGTCTCACTCCCATATATTCCTATATGGAATGGCGTACATAGAGATTGTCATAATTATAAGCCTGTTGTTTATGTATGAACACGTTCTTGTATATCCAAATTAACCAACTGTTACATTATCTGTATACGTCTGTATTGGTCAGTGAATGTTTATATTGGAAGTTATACATGTACACATATTACTTAAAGAGATTAATCGTCCAGGGATTTTATACAATTATGAACTAAGACATATCAACAAAACGGTAAATAGAGAGACAGAATACACAGATGCAGATGTTGTATAAATGATGGGCGGTATTGCTATATGTTGCTATACAAACAAACGTACAAGCAGTATTCAGTTCTTGGAAAACGTATAATTTATTTTTTATATGAAAATATTCACATATTTTCTGAGTAACGCTTTAGGAAGAGGGGCGTATTGGGAAAGTAAACATGTACTACCAACGGAGATGCATCGTGTTTCATACATTTCATAATTCGGAACAAGTACAGTCGTACATAATGTTAAGCATTGGTATTCATAAAAGGGGAATGATTTGAAATACGAAAGTTCAGAATAGTCATGAAAAATAAGACCACCCTTTTGATCCTTAAAAACTGGTCTTAATATTGAGGTTGAATAAATAGCAAAACGGTGAAAATGGACGTGAAAAATGTGTTCTTAATTTTAAAGCGGTGTTATTGCTGCGGTGGTCTTAAAGTGAGGTTTTACTGTAGTATAAATGAATAAAGTGGTACGGCAGCAAATACCACAAACACGTACACCGATTCCCCAACAGCACACGAAGACATGATTGTAACTGAGACATACAAACACGTACACCGATTCCCCAACACAACACGAAGACATGATTGTAACCGAGACATACAAACACGTACTCCGATTCCCTAACAACACACGAAGACATGATTGTAACCGGGACATACATACACGTACACCGATTCCCTAACAACACACGAAGACATGATTGTAACCGGGACATACAAACACGTACACCGATTCCCTAACAACACACGAAGACATGATTGTAACCGAGACATACAAACATGTACTCCGATTCCCTAACAACACACGAAGACATGATTGTAACCGGGACATACAAACACGTACACCGATTCCCTAACAACACACGAAGACATGATTGTAACCGGGACATACAAACACGTACACCGATTCCCCAACACAACACGAAGGCATGATTATAACCGGGACATACAAACACGTACACCGATTCCCCAACAGCACACGAAGACATGATTGTAACCGGGACATACAAACACGTACACCGATTCCCCAACAGCACACGAAGACATGATTGTAACCGGGACATACAAACACGTACACCGATTCCCCAACAGCACACGAAGACATGATTGTAACCGGGACATACAAACACGTACACCGATTCCCCAACAGCACACGAAGACATGATTGTAACCGGGACATACAAACACGTACACCGATTCCCCAACAGCACACGAAGACATGATTGTAACCGGGACATACAAACACGTACACCGATTCCCCAACAGCACACAAAGACATGATTGTAACTGAGACATACAAACACGTACACCGATTCCCCAACAGCACACGAAGACATGATTGTAACTGAGACATACAAACACGTACACCGATTCCCCAACAGCACACGAAGACATGATTGTAACCGGGACATACAAACACGTACACCGATTCCCCAACAGCACACGAAGACATGATTGTAACCGAGACATGACAATCATTTTCGCAGCATTAAACGACATTTCCTCAAGATAACTTCATACGATATATACATTTTCACTTCCAGTGCAGAAATCAATTAAGAATTAATTTACATCAATATTGAATATCGGTGGTGCTATGCGCTGTATATAATTATACGTATATATACAAATTGACAGTAAACTATTGTAAAGTAATGAACATAGTTATTTTACTCCATTGAAATTCCTAAATTCAGCTTAAATATTTTTACCAAGATAAAACTGAAAAAAGAGTGATTAACCTGTAAGCAAGAAACTCATATCACGACTATGTGTTCATTGAAATGTTATTCCTCTTATAACCGCATGGGAATTTCGTGTCTTTACGAAAGCATGATTGTATGATTTAAGCGCTATCAGCACTCGCATAAATACCGTAATCATGTGACATCGTAACACTCGATTTGCCGCAGTGTCTCTTCTATTTTGTTCTGCATTATCATTTATTTAGCACATAATTGTTCACATGCATTGAATGGTCTGAAAACCGTAGACGATTTGTTAAGTTAATTTCAATATCAAATTCACTTTCGTGATTTGTATTGTTATTTTCTTAATTTGTTACCATCAAAGTATTTAATAATTTAGAAATGTTCGTGGTCTTCATATGAAATTTTGCCTCTATTGAAGACCAACAATGGAATAGTTTTGTTTTATTTAAAGCAAACACGTTGTTATCCTGAAATTCCACTTCAATATAATGAAAATACGTAAACAGGTTTTAAAGTGAATGGGAATACATCGATCGCATATTTGATGTGGAAAATGTGATATGGACCATGTATGATATATAAATGTACATGGCAACTGTCCACCCTGGCTAAAATGGTATCCCTACACGAATATACAAAGAAATGCTCTGGACAAAACATTCACACAAATAAGTCTAGGAACAATGTATATTTTTCATAATGGTTTAAGTAAAGAACTGAACAAAACAATGAGCATAATATATCTTTAGATTCTGTTAAAGTATATTGATAAGAGATACATTGATATCAGATTGTTATCTTTACTGAGTTAACTAGCAAGAACTGATTTCCTTACAATATAATTACGGCTTTTAATGTTACCTTCGATGATTTATATTGTACTTAAAGTTCTCTCAAATCTATGTCTGAGTGACTTATGATGCAAATTGTAAGACTGTCCTACAAATCAACTTTCCAGTGGGAATACTTATTTACGTCCTGTTATAGTATAACCTGTTATAGCTCGGTGCTAGATTCTATTGACACATCGGTTGTTCCCCAAATGTTAGATTTACCCAAATATGGCTATATTAACACAGGAGATGTTATCTAAATAGGGATTAATGTTCTCGTTTAGTCACAGCTGTTTCTAGTAGTATCGTTGTATATATTGTCATTGTTTGCTATATTATAATAGTATTGACGCGGAGTGATTAATCTTTCCATAACCTTACCGAAATTCACTGAATTTAGGTGAATTTACCGAAATCCATTTTGGATCTGGAGTAACCAGCAACCATAACATCTCGGCATGTTTTATCTTAACCCTCCAATTGCGCCGACGGTCTTTTTTCAAGATATCTTTTCTGTTGCTTTTTCTAATCTTGTTTTGTTTTGCTTTACTTGTTCCTCACCGATATTATATGACTTGTTTAACTGTAATCTTATCTAACGATAGCATGTATACACGAACTGAGCTTTACTAAATAAACTTGTAAACTTCTTTGGCGTTAAGTAAGTTTCTCTGTTCTGATATGTCTGATGATGATAAACTTATTGCGAATCTAAATGATTTTAGAAAAAACCATTCATTGGACTATGGCATTCCAGTTGTTTTCTATATTAATTGAGTTTTATATAATTTATGTTCTGTTTTTTCTGATATAAGATTGTGTGTTGTTATAGTTAACGATTAAATCATTACTACAATACATCTCCATACCAAGACGCTGTAGAGAACTAAAACACATGTTAATCGTCTGACAAACGATTTAATATCACATGTTACAATTTGAAATTACATATATTAATGATATAAACAAACTCTTTTTAAATATCTTCATAATGAGTGTGAACATACAATGAATTAGGTAGGGTTTGAATCAGAATATCATTGAAATGAACGTTGGAGTATGATTCGGATATTAAAACGATATTAAGTGCACATTAATTACTGTTAGTTTGGATAGTTATTGTGAATAAAATTCGTGGGGTAAAGGAAAGGCAATTCATGACAGTATTGTTCGTTGTATGGGAACTAAGGATAAACAATTTACGTAAATAAATAATGCATTGTTCAGTATAAACCTAGCATCTACTCTATATGAACTTTTCATGTTCATCGTGCAATGCATTTGCACGCCCCGGGTTGCATGTCACATGAAAATCTGCAACCAATTGCAACTGTTTTATTGTTTTCTAAGAAATCAACGGAATGCTGTTTTATCGATAGTATAAATAATAGACGATATCAACATTGTTTACAAACAATCCACATTATCAAATACATTTGCAATTGTATCAACATAAAGAACATTATAAACATGCCCTCTGTCAACACTCCACGTCATATGTCTGATTTCATTTGTTCAGCTGCGTTTTGTTAATATTTGATCGGTTTGTCAACACCAAATGCTAGCATAACTATTTTATATATAAGTACGGTGTATTTGTTACATTAAACAAATATGGTACACTGGTGACTTTACCCCCCCCCCACCCCCTGAATGTGTATGTCCTCATTAGTTTTCCTTATTTGTCCTTTATGGTCGACCAGGCCATTCTATGAACTGCTGTTTCCTTGCGTATTTACCCTTGTACCTCCTCAAATGCCTGATGTTTTATGAACAGTTGTTTTCTCGGAGGTCTGTGCATGGAGTCATTGTCTTGGTGTATGAGGCGTTCCCCGTAGCAACGTATTCTCTAATTTACACAATATGCCAAATAAATTGTTCTGTAGAAATCTAACTTCCTCTGCATTCATGTGTGGCAATACAATATACTATTCTATGAGGCTTAAACAACAGCATTTTGGATGCAAGAGATGTTTTATGCTCATATTGTAATACGTGGACTATTTCGACATAGCGACAATTACGATATGTCGACGTCGTTTTGCTCATGTCATCTATCTAGATATGGTTTGTGTCATGTCATATATCTAGATGTGGTTTGTGTCATGTCATCTATCTAGATGTGGTTTGTGTCACGTCATCTATCTAGATGTGGTTTGTGTCATGTCATCTATCTAGATATGGTTTGTGTCATGTCATATATCTAGATGTGGTTTGTGTCATGTCATATATCTAGATGTGGTTTGTGTCATGTCATCTATCTAGATGTGGTTTGTGTCATGTCATCTATCTAGATGTGGTTTGTGTCATGTCATATATCTAGATGTAGATTGTGTCATGTCATCTATCTAGATGTGGTTTGTGTCACGTCATCTATCTAGATGTGGTTTGTGTCATGTCATCTATCTAGATGTGGTTTGTGTCATGTCATATATCTAGATGTGGTTTGTGTCATGTCATCTATCTAGATGTGGTTTGTGTCATTTCATCTATCTAGATGTGGTTTGTGGAGATCATTATGATTACTTTTTAATTTTGGGTAAATACAATACAAAATAATATTTACAACAATATCCAACCGAATATTTCTAATACGCCGATTCTAGTGCTATGCATTATCTAGCAACGTCTCCATTTATCGCTGTCATTGATTGCACTAAATATTCATATTTGACGATTTGTTACTGTGGTCTGGAGGGTAAACGACCGGAATCTAGATCGTTTGTGTCCTGCTTTAGATTTAATATAAATTCGTCTGAGTGATTGCAAAACTGTTGGTCTTTCTCAGAGAAATACGTCAAGCTTGACATCCTTTGGAGGCGGACCAAATATAAAGCCATATATTAACTAGTGTTTCAAGAGGATTATACCGCATTTATAAATTATCTAAAATTGCTAAAATAACTCGAGAGAGAAAATGCATATCTGAAATTTATTTGAAGTGGAAACGGAAAAACGACGATTATTGTTGTGAGTTATGATAATGCCAGTTTATAATGTATGATTTAAAATAACACATAACAGCTCCCGATGACAGACATCTCGTCCCATCTCCTAGATAATTGCTATAATCAATTGCTGTATTCTCGTCAAATTGGAAGTAATCCTATTCAGCAACCATGAAACCGTTTATTTTGGGAGTTGTCCTGTGATGTATTATATCCACCCCCCCCCCCCCTGTTTGTAATAATTAGGTCTCCTTTGTTGTCCTTAATGATTGACCAGGCCATTCTTTGCGACCTTGTTCCTTTGCTTATTTAATTTGCACCTCCTCAAATGCCTTTCGGGAAGGTGTGTGTGGAGAGGCATCATCTTGTGTATGCGGCGTTCCCTGTAGCAACGTATTCTCTCTTCTATAATTAGTTTGTACATTCTTACTTTTAAATGGACCCTAATATTGTTAAAGAAATACAAAATGCAACAAACATGGACATCCACTCGGTCACTTATAACAGTCCAGCACTTTGTTGTGTGAGACTATATGTTTAACAATGTGATACATAAAACACCCCAATTGAAAGCATTAGCTACACTTTAAGTTTGACAACGGAGTAGTCATGATCAAATCATTGTATTTGGAATAAATAAAATATCTAATTCTAGACAGACACATATATTCCGTCTCCATTTTTGGGAATGCATTTACGGTGACGCTGAGCGGTTTACACTCGTTAGTACGGAGAATTGTACGTACTTTACATTTACGTAATCGTATACTTGCGTGATGGACAAAATCTATCATTGTCTTAATGGAAACAAAACAGATTATCGTAATTTAAGTCTAATAGGCATATCCAAGCGTGTAATACTGGTTCCGCTATGAGCTTAAAGTGCACATTGCATGTGAGTGTGTAATTATGAATTAGTTTGAATATAATTATATAACAATGCTGTTTTCCTCCTTGATTTGATGTTTCATGTAGCTGAAAACAGTGTGTGAACATGTTGAGAAGGAATGCTGAACACGAATGGCACAGCCACTCCAAAAGCACTAGGGGACAATGATTCTCCTATTCTCCTAGTTATTCCTTATGGTCGACCAGGTCATTCAATGTGCCCCTGTTTAGCCTTGTACCTCCTCAAATGCCTGATGTTTTGTGGACTGTTGTTTTCCCGGAGGTCTGTGTGGAGAGCATTGTGTTATGTATGTGGCGTTCCCTGTAGCAACTTATTCTCTCTTTTATGGACATATGCATGTAAAAAGGGAAGGGACACAAGACGAACATGAATGATCGGTAAGGCAGGATGTACCGCCTTGGACTCAACATTTAAATTATCATTACTGAGTAGTCAGTAGAAATGCAATAATTACTTAATACATTGATCTAATATGTGACCATTTGTTGAACTACAAATGTTGGGCTCGAAAATAACTATTTTGTAAAAACCAATTTAATAAAAATATTTAAAATATCCTTTATATATTTATTTATAATAACACGTTTTTAAATCCAAAATTTACGTTTTGAGTAACACTAGTGTCTATTGGCAAAACAAATATGAGTTAATAATGCGTGTAAGCAGACCTACTCAAGCAATACTTATTAGATGATACCATTAATTTAGCACATGTTAACTCCTTGGTAAACCTTCTGATAGTGTACGTAAATCAATAAGGATTGTTTACCCTGCTTTAATTAGGGTATCTTGTGTAAGCAATTTAAATTCGTTGCAGCGTCAATACATCATCCATTACTTGAGCTTTCATAAAATCGGATGGAAAACAAATAATATGCATCAATCATATTAATACATCTATATACAAACATTCACTGACTTGTTCACCAAAGAAGATCTGCCTTGCGTTTAGTTACGGCTAACAGTCGCGAACGTTTTGTATTGTATCCCTTGACCACCGTATCACATTGCCTGCACACAGGAAACCAAATTGCAAAACGTAACGAAACGTTACGAAACGATAGCCTCAAATATATTTACTTGAACGCAGGGCTGGTAAAGATTACCGGTAGTATATTCCAGCTTAGTGAATGTACGTTAGAGTTTTGGGTTGGCATGCTGTCTGTTTGACATATCCTTGGTTATGTGTCGTTGCATAACCTCAATGCTCTTGTCATGCAATTCTGTATTATTACATTCACGTTTTATAAGTTCGTTGGTGCTGTGGTGTTGCTTACACTTCATGTCCTGTTCATCTTATACCCGTTCTATGTACCTAATGGTATATGTGTGATATTGTTCCCACTTCCTCCTTGTGTGTATTGATATTTGTATGGAAGTTCTGGATGATAAATGTGACTCAACCTGTTCTGCATTTTATCATTTCCATGTTATAATACGATATTATGCATACATTTGCAATAAAAATGTAACTTTTATGCGATTGGTATGTTGATTTAAAGCATATTCATGCTAAAATAATAGATCCCTGACAGTGTGCAAGCCTTTTTACTTTTTTATAAAAGATATTCATATTCTCAGTTACAGCAGTCCGGCAAGCACTATCGGTAGAGAATGCGAATCTTGATCTTAATGCAATGACTTAGTTGAAATATTTTTGACGTACTTTGATCTTTTATATTTATATGCTAAATATGTGTATAATTCTAACGATAATGATAATTTTGTCGTTTCTATTTAAATCATCAATGTATATGTACAATTCTTACATAATACCATTACGCGTTCAATATTGGACACATTATTACCAGTTCCGTTTCTGTTCCCATTTTTGTCAGATTCCCTTCAAATATTTGAATAATTATTTTGTTACACTTTTTTCCGGTGACTGATCACTTTTCCCTTGTAATTGAGTTAATGTCTGCCATAGGGATCTGCTATGGAAAGTTCTGCGTTGTAAAATTTTCCGTTCCGGTACTTCCATTTTTCACATATTTTACTTGAGATTTTACTATGGTTTCATATTGGGAAAATAATTTGTTTGGCAGCGTTACATGTTTTTTTTCTTCATTTTTTAAGGCATGCCCATGTGGTTTTTTTTCATCTTGTAAGGAATGCCCATGTTTTTTCCATTTGTTTAAGGAATGTCCGATTTTGTGATTTCATCCATCGTAAATCAAATAACGATTTAATTTTAATTTTGTGAAATCTTCCTGTTTCGACGGAAATATGCACAGTGCTACAAAATGCAGGATTTACAAATCGCAACTGATTGAATTTCCAAAGTCCTGTACACGACGTGGATGACTCTAATAATCTCAATCGTTGTGTAACGTATACGTAACGTATATGCTATATAATACTACAATTATGAGCCAAATGGACACCCCGAACTTATGTTGGATTTCATCTTGATTACAGTTATGGTATTTCCTGTTACTACTGAACCCAAGTTGTTACAGAATATATACAACAACGCAAACAACAACAAGAGAAAATCACGTACATATGGAAAAAACCATTACACGATGGTGGTAATTTCTCTAACACAATTATATCAACCCTGTTCATTTTTGCTTCTGTTACCTAACCTTTTGAAATTTTGTATTTAGAGTCACACCGAATGTTAAAAAGAATGCTCAAGTTAATTGCAAGAAAATTATCTGCAATCTCGGACACCTTCATTATTGGAGATTAGGTTGAAGCTAAAAATTTAGACGTTGTTTGGAAATACGTTAATTTGTTTGTTTGACAATCAAAACATTGCGGCATTAAACACTCGCGTCATTGCATTAACTGTATGTAAGCATCGTCCGTGATACAATTACGGTAATGCCAACACTTTGCAGTTGTACGATAAATTATTATCAAAACCTTTGTCGGAATTTTGCGAACTATGAAATTAAATTTATTCCAAAGTACGCAATCTGTTTCAATTAGAAAGGTATTGTAGTTATAGTTGATACATTCTTTAAGTTTTGGAATGAAACATTTGCGCGATCTATATTTATCGAGTTAAAGATATTCACAGACAGGAGATGCTACTTCTTTGCAATATTGGAATCAATTTTATATATATCTTTATTACAAAACATAGTTCAACACGAAAGTATTTATCGTTCAGTCGCATGTTTTGATTTCTTCATAGCGATCTAAAAGGGGTTCAATACTAATGATTTCGAAAAGACACAAATGTGTTTACTATTTTACAAGGAAATGTAAAAGGCCGTTGTGGAAAAAGTAACTGCCTCATTTTTAATTCCACCGTTTATTTGATACAAGTTGCGTAACGTTAAACCTTTTCAAACATCTCTACGCACAGGTCCGTACTCTATTCTATTATCAGAATTCGCCACTTGTGTTGCAGCATCAGCAATCAAATTGCTTCTTTTGAAACTTAGAAATCACATTTCCTCCTATGTGATAGATTTTAGAATGCTTAAAGCGAGTACATCACAATAAGTATCGGTCTACACGTTCATCAAAGTAGAATGTGCAATGGAAAACTGCAAACCCTTTCACGGAAAGATCGGATTTAGACGCCGATTTGTTTCAGTTATTTTCCGATTTAATTAGTAATTGACTTTTTCTTTGAATTTACAGACACATGTTTTGAATCATAACTCGGAATCGTAAAACATCGCAAAACATAAAACGTACAAGTATAATTAGAAAAAGGAATGTTATATAAATCGTAGGCGTGTTTATACTTTTATGTGTGTGAAAAAAAAAACTGCTGCACCCTGGTTACCGGTATTGTGTACGCTTTAGTTTCCCTGGAGTCTGTGAGGGACACATTGTATTATGTATGTGGTAACAACTTTATCTCACTTTGATAGAAGGCCATTTTAAAATATTTAAGGCGATCAGTGAAAATACATGTACTTAAAGACTGAACAAGTTGTTAAGGGAACGCATTCAACAATTAATACGAATGACGTAAAATAATTTGGAATTGTGTAATGCAATGTTTATTATACGTGTGTGTCTTACGTAAAGTTAAGTAAAGAACATGTGAGGTACTTGACACAATTCCTGTCTAATTACCGACAGGACAACTCGTAATGACAAAACGCCACATTGCGGATTGGATTTCCACTGTCCATCTGTACATTTTGATAACTTGTGCAATGTTATGTACAGAACAGCATTGCCAACTCTATATTGGTTTCTGAAAACCATCAGCGTAAGAATAAGATTTAAAGGCATTACTGTTATGAACAAGTCGGATACAAGTATCTGTACGGATAGCAGACATATATCTGTGAAGGCAATTTGATAACTCGCGAGGTTCTGTCCTGATGGGATAAAGAATTGTTATTATATAGATATTTTCAAATGGGTTCTCCCTTGCAATATAATCAAATAATCTATCATGTTAGAGATATTAGGTTTGGACATTACGTGGCATAATCATATCAATCCATTTTGTTCACCATTTTATAAAGGAATAAATTCACACGACGTTGGTCCTTGGAAGTTCCTCTAAAGTCACACGCAGTGTGTTCTAAAATGTTAACTAGGGGTGCCACGGTATATCGGTATATTGCAATATGTAGTCACACTGAATAGTACCGCGATATGAAATGAGCATACTGGTTTATTGCGATACATTTTTTCTGATTTGTGCTAGAAATATGCTGGCTACAAGCTATAAAGACATGAGGTTATCTGGATATGAACTTCTTATAACATTGAAATGAGAATGATAGCTGTTTTGTTTTAGCTTTTGAATATTGTTAGTACATATATTTGAAGAGTTTGGAGATAAGTTAAAGAGTTTAAGTAAGAAAAACGCATACTTGGATTCATGAAGCACTATATCACTGTACATCCTTCGACTGCAAAACAACTTCACTATAGCGTGGTACGCTTCTAGCGAATGTTTGAGACCATTTCAATTGTGTTCTTTGCATATGTATTAATTTGTATTTGCATATTATATACCTCTGATAATCTGGTAAAGGAAGGATTGAGATGGTACATGGAACGCCACATTCACAAAACAAACGCCTTCCCACCAGATCTCAGGAAACATCAACACTAAGCAATGCGAATGTGTAAGGGCAAACTTTTATCAGATGAGGCGATTAGCAGTTGTCTGGTATATTATCAGAAACAATTGGGAGATGGAAGGGTAAAAGAGGGAAAGGGAGTCCATTACAGGACAAGATAAGGAAACAAGATGGCGACATACAGAAAGGTGGAAGTAACAAAAACATTATATCAGGTGACAGAATAATGTAAGGGGAATGGGAACTTAATATTTATCTAAAAACATAAAGGAAACAAATAACCTGTGTTATTTTTATGAATATGGATTACATCAAACTATTATCTATAGCTCCAGACTCTGATTTTATAGCACATGTTACTCACCTGACACGCATTGTAAAATGAAACCGTACAACATTGAATTATTAATCATCCTAAGTCTAATAATAAAATCATTCTTTGTTTGAACCAATGATGAATTGAGTGGATATTTTATTATGAAATAATTGAAATGCACTTCTATGTATGATTCGGGAATAAACGGTAATTGCAAAGCACTAGTTCTTGGCTCTGTAGAAAAAATGTAATTCTCATGAGGTAGATCGGATTCATAGATTGGCATCATCCCTCTATTGTTATGTTGTTTTGTTTGTTGATCGGATGTGTCACTTTGTTTTTCTCTTTTGTTGTTTTTGTTCTGTAATAATGTTGTTTCCCCATATTTGTTCATGGGATTTTAATGTACGAGCCATGTTGTACGAAGAATTTCGTATAGTACTCTTTTTTAAGTGACTTTCAGTTTTAACGAATTATTCATAGACACATGAGGGCGTTTACCAATTTAATACAACTCATAGTTTTATTTTGATATTATGAAGTGTTGAAGAGATAACTAGCTTTTTGAGTTGTTCCCCTGTTATTTTGAATTGGTGTTCCCATTATGGTAATTTTAGTACTAACTGACCTTACTAGTAAGATTATTATTTGACTTCTATGTATTCGCTTGATTGAGGAACCTATAGTGCTCCAAAGATAAGGTGATAACTGCGTAAACAGTAAGACGTGTCCTGTCAATGTAAACATTACATTACCACACTTTACACGAGTAGAATTTGACTAGCAAACTTAGATCTGAAGGCCAAGTAAATACGACAGATTTGAATTAACTTTTTGTAAGGTCTAAATTCAAAATAACGCTACAATATTCCAAACACACATATTTGTTACGACACATCAAACGTGTTTACCCACGTGTTTCTTGCTTGCAAGCAGAGCTAACATTGATGTTATTGGATGGTATTGCTAGCAAATGTTAACCAGTTGGCATATTGTCTGTATAATGCACGTAATCAATCAATTGATAAAGGTTGTTTACTTTGTTGTAATGAAGTTAATCTCGTGTAAGGAAACGTTGTTGTCTAATTAGAATTAATTGCAGCATCGCTATGTCATCCAATACTTGGGGATAGAAAACATACACCTATACTTAAATAATATTCATGAATATGTAAACTAGTGTTAAACTGTCACTCTTTGAGCTTATACGATGTTCTTGTAAAGCGGGTACATGTCAAAAACACTTATATTGAAAATTGCTCTTCGTACAGCACCAACGATAATTTATGGTTCATACGAATATTCATGAATGCCAAACAAAGTGTTTGTGGCTATGTACTCTACTATATTTCTAAAACGACTGAATTGTGGAACTGTTAACGGTCCTATACAATGTTACTTATCATGTAAATAGTATAATTTCTCTTTGATTCTCCTAGTTATCCCTTATAGTCGACCAGGCCATTCCATGCGCCCCTGTTATCTTACGTATGTAACATTGAACCTCCTTAAATGCCTTATGTTTTATGGATTGTTTCCAGGAGGTCTGTGTGGGGAGGCACTGTCTTATGTATGTGACGTTCCATGTAGCAAGTCATTCTCACTCTTGTATAATCACTCTCACATCATACGATATGTAGAAGAGTCTAAAAGCCTGTTTCACTCAACCAGCCTCATGTCGGTGAATACTTTCAACATATTTGGTTTGAAGTATAGGAGTAAGACTTACAATGCATTATTTCTAAAAACATATTGAATAATGTAATATATCACCAAACATAATTTTCTTAATTAAAACGCCATCTGTGCTCAGTAGTCTCGTATAATTACCTACCAGAATGCAATCAAACATCTAGAGCAACTTATTGTGTTATGGTGAAGTTAGTGGTAGAAATGTCAGTAATAAGCAATGTGGCCTTGATAATTTGGGATCGGGTTAACGATAACTGTTCAGACTTTGCAGAGTAAATATATTAATTGGTTGGTTTGACAAAAACATTACACAAATAAACAGACAGACACACATGTCATGCCATTAAATATCGTATAGAATAAAAACCTGCATATTGTTGTCTGATGGTAGATATCAATGATACAATCATGGTAATCTTCAATGCCAAACAGTAGCAGTTATTATCGAATCGTGTTTTTGCATTGGAATTTGATGTTTACTATGCAGTATCTTACGAACCATGAAATCCTGAGAACAAATGTCAGGTGTTTCTGTGAGAAAGTTATTTCGGCGCAGCCGTAATAAGATGGTTTTGCTATTTGCATATCAGTGTTGTGAAAACCAATCAAATCTGACGTTAACCACTAAGGGAATTTCTCTTCAACGTTTGTAACCTGGATGCAGATTGCTTAACCATTCGATAAAGGGTACGTTACCTTACTGAAATCCACTGAATTTCGGTGAATTTACCGAAATCGATTTTGGACCTGGAATGACCAACAATCGTAACATCTCGGCATTTGTTTATGTTGCAGAACAAATCTTAACCTTCAATTTCTTGTTTTTCATTATTTTTGTCATCGATATATTCACAATGCTTAAAATGTTAAACACATTTCATTCTATTATACATTTGAGGGACATCAGAAATTTATTTTTTATTGATCCAATAAAAATACATATAATTACGAGAAATAACAATTAATTATTTCATGTCGAACTCTGCGTTTTTTTTCTGCCAAACACTATTTATCGATTTTAATGACTGTCCAATATTAAATCACTCGCTTTATAATCTCGATGACTAAATCACTGAATGCATCAATAAAAGCGTGAGCAAGTTGCTGCAAGAAAAGGCCACATACATAAGACAGTGCCTCTCCACACAGATCTCCGGGAAAACAACAATCCATAAAACATAAAGCACTTGAGGAGGCTCAATGGTACAGACGTAAGGGAACAGAGGCGCAAGGAATTGCTGGACCGACCATAAGGAATAACTAGGAGAATCAAAGAGGACACACAATAGTGGGGAATTAATGGATTGAAAAGATCACAGGACAAGTCAAGACAGCTGGCAACAATATGTCAATACATATTACGTTACTGATGTAGGCAGTGTCACTCTTTCGTTCCATAGTTTCTTTGATCACCAGTTGTGTAGTATTAAGACATTTCTAGGGGTTGGGCAAAGAGTTTTTTATTATATACTGTTATCTGAATATACTATCGTGTTTCAACAGTCCAGATTGACTGATCAACTTGCTTCCCTTGCAAGTTTAACACATGTTCCCTCCAAGATGAAGTAAGGATTCCTTGGAAAACATTGATAAAAAACGGTTCACATAATGATCAAAATCGAATGTGTTAGCGACAAAAATGCAAATCCTGACAATGAACGGTTGGTAAAGCTTCCGTTTTATGTCCATCCTCCTCATATCGATCACTTAATTGAACAAGTGTTACAATCCAGACAGTTGTTTTGAATAATAAAATGAAATAATAATACAGTGGAACATCTGAAGTGTGGACATATAACGAGAACATGCCATACGATAGACTTAGTTCGGGTTGTTATGTTCATGCTGTGGGAAGTGTATTTGGTACAGTGCGTGAAGACTGATTGTTCTATTCATCGACAACAGCAAAATTGAAATGGTGACCAAAATGTGCAATGTGTGTGAACAATTGTTTGTGTATAGAGTTTTAGATTGTATCAAGTAACTACTATAGTAATCATAAATTGTCCATGATTGTTTTTTATTGTCGACCAGACCATTCCTTGCATTCCAATTCTCCATTGCCATTATGTGTTTACCCTTGGCACCTCATCAGTCCCAAATGTTGTGTAGGTTGTTGTTTTCCTGGGGTCTGTGTGGAGAGGCATTGTCTTATGTATGTGGTGTTCCTTGTAACAACATAATCTCTCTTTTACATGTTTGATCATGGGCAATAGTCATGTTATAGAAGATAAACGTCATGGATAGCCATTGGAGGCTACAGTGTAAGATGACTGAAGTATGAGATTAGTACCAAACGAGAGAGAGAGAGAGAGAGGAGAGAGAGAGAGAGAGAGAGAGAGAGAGGGAGAGAGAGAGAGAGAGAGAGAGAGAGAGAGAGAGAGAGAGAGAGAGAGAGTAAGTTGCTACAGGGAACGCCACAAACATAAGATAGTGCCTCACCACACGTCATGGATAGCCATTGGATGCTACAGTGAAAGATGACTGAAGTATGAGATTAGTATCAAACGAGAGAGAGAGAGTAAGTTGCTACAGGGAACGCCACAAACATAATATAGTGCTTCACCACACGTCATGGATAGCCATTGGAGGCTACAGTGAAAGATGACTGAAGTATGAGATTAGTATCAAACGAGAGAGAGAGAGTAAGTTGCTACATGGAACGCCACAAACATAAGACAGTGCCTCACCACACGTCATGGATAGCCATTGGATGCTACAGTGGAGATGACTGAAGTATGAGATTAGTATCAAACGAGAGAGAGAGTAAGTTGCTACAGGGAACGCCACAAACATAAGACAGTGCCTCACCACACGTCATGGATAGCCATTGGAGGCTTCATGGATAGCCATTGGAGGCTACAGTGTAAGATGACTGAAGTATGAGATTAGTACCAAACGAGAGAGAGAGTAAGTTGCTATAGGGAACGCCACAAACATAAGACAGTGCCTCACCACACGTCATGGATAGCCATTGGAGGCTACAGTGTAAGATGACTGAAGTATGAGATTAGTACCAAACGGGAGAGAGAGTAAGTTGCTACATGGAACGCCACAAACATAAGACAGTGCCTCACCACACAGACCTCCGGAAAACAACAATCCATACACACTTGAGGGAGAAGGTTCAAGGGTACATACGTAAGGGAACAGAGGCGCAATGAATGACCTGGCCTAGCCGACCAGACTTACCGACCAAGTCTCAGACTGATTCATTTCTTCGTCCTTAACAAATCTTTATATACGTTTTGTTAAACTTCGGTTATACTGTTACCGTGATCATTACTAGCTGTTTGTAGCTTCAACTCATATTGTAACAATACGTATTTTCTAATTCGGTCGTATTTTTAACAAACGCCACATTATGCTAGGGCGTGGTAGTACGTATTATACTGAAGACATATTATAGCGTGACCGTATAGACTGCTATCAGACAGTATTGATAATTACTGAGTAGTTCATACATTTAATATTGTCAGCGTCTATATGATTAGATAATGAGAAATGTTATATCTTTATATTTGCCTTGGAAAGTTAAGTATAATACTTTACTTATCATGTAATTACGCCCTTCAATGTTCCAATAATAGGATTAACATTCTGATTTGAGTTCTCATGACGCTGTTTGGACTGAAATATGAAGTGGACTCACATGAATGTTATACTGACCACTGACCTAGTGGGAATGGTTATTTATAATAGTATGTAATAGTATATATAATGGTACTAGATGCCTTTTTAGTCATCGGTATGAAACAGTACGTTATAGTTGCTTGAGTATGGTCATTTTAACACAAGAGACGTTATTTTCGAAATATTAGATCTCCTTTAATCACTATTGGTCTGTTTGTTGCAAACGCATTTAATATTCGCTCTTATTTGTCAGACAAGATTTCTTGTGTGCTTCCAAAGCATGAATTATCCCAAGCGGTATTGCATATTAAGTAATATTATGCTCATCTTTTGTTCATTTGTTTACCTAAACAAACATGTACAATATATTTATTTCCTATAGTTACAACATCAATAAATATGCAGTAACAAAGAATGAACTCGTAATGTATTGACCCGTATTTTTTGAAGAACGATGTTTGTACATCATAAATTAAAAAAGAACAGTTGTTTTAATAATTAGGCTATTTTACAAGTTGTGTCTGTTAGTAATATGGTAAAAACTATTTTCAATCGGATAAATACGTTGCAATGGTTCTTATAAGAGATGTTTAGGCTATGTAACAACAATACTGGATGAAGCCAATTCAGTCATTAAATGTTCCGATGAACCAGATACATCTTTAAGCCTGTAGTTAAATATTCCATGTAATGCAATTCTGGGCAATACGATTTGTATACAGCCAAGCACCAGAGAAATGGTTTTGTCCCAACAAATATTTATTCAGTTTTGTTTTGTTCCATCTATTAACAAATTTGTAATTGCTTTGCTAATTTACAAATGACAATGTGGACTATCTATTCGCGTTTAGACAAAGTTCTGATATAACGTCCTAGTTTTTCTTCATTTAGATATAAATGTCTCTATAAACACCAGATGCCATGCAACAATTTACTGGTTTCTAATAAAGTTATGCTGGTGCACTAACTGATTAAAGATAAAATACGTTCATTGTGTTTTTATGTTCAAGTTTTTATGACATTCCGTTTATGTTTTATAAGTTCTGTATGCTACTGTTATGCCTTAGTGTGCCGTTCTACTGATAAAAAACACATGTTGTTTTTATAATTATCGATTACATCATATTATCACTACATCTGCAACCACAGAAACTGCTGATAAATAGAACACATGTTAATTATCGGACAATTGATGTGAAATTAAGTGGTACAACATGAAATTTTAGACACAGTAGAATTAACAAAATCCTATTAGACGATTACGGGTATAATTGGTTTTTAATTAATTATGAGTTAATTGAGATGTACTTCAAAAGAGAGAGAATAAGTTGTTACAAGGACCGCAACATACATAAGACAGTGCCCCTCCACACAGACCTCCAGGAAAAAACAGCAATCCATTAAACATAAGGCACGAAGTAGGATTCAGGTATTAAAGTATAAATGCATAATTATTGAATATTACATGCATTACCTTGTGTTTGATTAGCGCGTTACTGTGTGAGTAATGTATATGAGAGTTACTGTGTGAGTAATGTATATGAGAGTTACTGTGTGAGTAATGTATATGAGAGTTACTGTGTGAGTAATGTATATGAGAGTTACTGTGTGAGTAATGTATATGAGAGTTACTGTGTGAGTAATGTATATGAGAGTTACTGAGTGAGTAATGTATATGAGAGTTACTGAGTGAGTAATGTATATGAGAGTTACTGTGAGAGTAATGTATATGAGAGTTACTGTGTGAGTAATGTATATGAGAGTTACTGTGTGAGTAATGTATATGAGAGTTACTGAGTGAGTAATGTATATGAGAGTTACTGAGTGAGTCATGTATATGAGAGTTACTGAGTGAGTAATGTATATGAGAGTTACTGTGTGAGTAATGTATATGAGAGTTACTGAGTGAGTAATGTATATGAGAGTTACTGAGTGAGTAATGTATATGAGAGTTACTGTGTGAGTAATGTATATGAGAGTTACTGAGTGAGTAATGTATATGAGAGTTACTGTGTGAGTAATGTATATGAGAGTTACTGAGTGAGTAATGTATATGAGAGTTACTGAGTGAGTAATGTATATGAGAGTTACTGTGTGAGTAATGTATATGAGAGTTACTGAGTGAGTAATGTATATGAGAGTTACTGAGTGAGTAATGTATATGAGAGTTACTGTGTGAGTAATGTATATGAAAGTTACTGTGTGAGTAATGTATATGAGAGTTAATGTGTGAGTAATGTATATGAGAGTTAATTTGTAAGAACACCGTGTCAGTCTTATTAACTTTTTGAAAAAGAGTATTTAACGTTTGAAGATATACTAATTACGTAGAATATGTTAGTTATTTTGTCAACGTTTTTGGCACCTCGAACTCTTCACCACAAACTTAAAATCAATTATGATGTACATTCCCGAGTTTTAGAATGGATATTAGGCACATTCTATTGCACTGAATATTCAAGTTCCTGTTTGTATTGCACATTTGTATGGCCAAACCGTTTGATCGGAAAAGATATCATTTGTTTCATTCTCTTGACTGCATCTAAATTTGCTTGAGTTATTGCACCTTTCTTTATACTACGTCAATTTTAGCATCATTTGGAGATGGACCAAATATGAAACCGTATATTAACTTTTTAACAAGATAATTAGGCGTTTCTTCATTATCGGAAATTGCTGAAATAACTCCAGAGAAAAAAAGCAGATCTGAAATTCATTTGGAATAGAGAAGAGGAAAGAAACAGATTGTTTGGGTCGTTTAAGATAACGTCACATTTCCGATTCATGACTTAAACAATACATAACAGCTTCACATGTCAAACATCAAATCCCAATGAATAAATAACCATCTTCTTGCACTCAATCACGTCATTCTCGTCAGCGGCAGTTGTGATAGAATGATTCTCAAAATTAGAAAGGAATATATTCTTAACAGATTTAGATGCCGCAATAAAGTATAAGAGGGTTTTTCTTTCGATGCAGCCGTACTAACATCGCTTTGCTATCTGCATATCAGTGTTGTGTAGACCAGTCAAAACTTACGTTAACCACTAAACCAACTTCTCTTGACGCGGATTGGTTAACGTTTCGATAAGGGGTTACCTTACCGAAATGCACTGAATTTCGGTGAAATCACCGAAATCCATTTTTGATCTGGAGTGACCAGCAATCGTAACATCTCGGCAATGTTTTATGTTGCACAACAAATATTGACCTTCAAATTGCGCTGACCCTCTTTTTTCAAGATAGTTCCTGTATAAGTTAAGACAATACAAACAGTTTCCATTTTTGCGGAATAAGAATCTTACAATCTAGTTAGGTTGTCACGTTGGAAATGTCACGGGTTCTCAATATGAATCATTACGACCACTTTCAATTTTATGTCGTCAAATATAATCAACAGATACAACATGTAACACAAGACAGTACCATTCGGCAACCACTTACTGAACATCACATTGTATAGTAAGCCGATGAATTAAACAATATACCTTGTATTATTTTAAAAAGGAAATAAGTTGTTACAGGGAACGCCACATACATGACAATTCCTCCCCACACAGAACCCATGGAAGCAACAGTCAACCAAACATTAGGGATTGAGGTGGTGCAATGAAAAACATGTATTGGAATAGGGGTGCAAGGAATGGTCATGCCGACCATCAAACACAATTATTGAGAAATTAGGGGCAACAAAGCCCAACATTTAGTATTAGCAACATTTTGTAAACACATGGTAGTCTTGCTCATGTAATGGATTTGAAATTACAACTACATACATTTCTTGACAGACATATTGATTCCGTCTCCGTTTGTGGGAATGTATTTATGATGCTACTGAACGGTTAAACACCTTAGTTGGAATTATTGTGCATTTTACATTTAGTAAATGGTTTCCTTTCATAACAGACAAAATCCATCATTTTCTTAATGGAAACAAAACAGTTAATTGTCATTTCTTTATCCGTCTATCTCTTGGTCATACCAACTGTCTCTCGAGTGTTACAGACTGGACTACAGTGCACGTTGGAAATGGTAATTGATTGTGAACATTATAAAAGAGATAGAATAAGTTGCTTCAGGGTACGCCATATATATAAGACAGTGCCTCTCCACACAGACCTCCAGGAAAACAACAGTCCATAAAACGTCAGGCATTTTAAGGCGGCTCAATGGTACATACGTGAGGGAACTTTGGTGCAAGGAATGGCTTGGCCGACCATAAGGGATAACTATGAGTATCAAATAGGATAGACAGGGGAGGGATCAATGGATGGAAAAGATCATAGGACAAGTCAGCACAGCTGGCAACAATAGGTCGAACAATTTGAAAACCGTAAAGATGCCTGATAGAAACGTTCAATAAAATATTTTCATGAGACTAGGAACAGAAATGTGTCAGTCAAATTGGTGCTGACTCGACCGTGGAACGAGTAGTTGTCCATCCTGGGTTTACAATAAATTCTGTCTTTTATCCTTAATCTGTAGTAAGTGAGTGGAAATGTAGGAATTACCATACTCGTGTACAGTGTACATGTTTATCTAATACTACACTATACTAAACATACAGTTCGTTTATTTATTGGCCAATATCGGCCACGTTATCAACACGTTTATCTATTGGCCAATATCATCCTCGTATTCAACACGTTTATTTATTGACCAATATCGGCCTCGTTATCAACACGTTTATTTATTGACCAATATCGGCCTCGTTATCAACACGTTTATCTATTGGCCAATATCGGCCACGTTATCAACACGTTTATCTATTGGCCAATATCGGCCACGTTATCAACACGTTTATCTATTGGCCAATATCGGCCACGTTATCAACACATTTATCTATTGGCCAATATCGGCCACGTTATCAACACGTTTATCTATTGGCCAATATCGGCCTCGTTATCAACACGTTTATCTATTGGCCAATATCGGCCTCGTAATCAACACGTTTATCTATTGGCCAATATCGGCCTCGTTATCAACACGTTTATCTATTGGCCAATATCGGCCTCGTAATCAACACGTTTATCTATTGGCCAATATCATCCTCGTAATCAACACGTTTATTTATTGGCCAATATCGGCCTCGTTATCAACACGTTTATCTATTGGCCAATATCATCCTCGTAATCAACACGTTTATTTATTGGCCAATATCGGCCTCGTTATCAACACGTTTATTTCAGCATTTAACATCTCTTTGATTACCACATTTAATAAGCAATATTTAAAATGTCCGTTTTTGTTATTCCATTGTTGATCTCAAAGCAACATTATCACTATATCAATAGCGTGTATTTGTTAGAAAAGATGCTATAAGATTAGTGACGAATATTGCATGGAAGCAGAATTATAAATTGGATATCATGAGATGGTATTATTAGCAAATGTTAATCAATTGGCATAGCGTCTGATAATATACTTAACCGGATCAATCCATTTACAACGACTGTTTACGTTCTGGCAATCGAGTTTATCTCGTGTAAGCAAACAATGTTGTCTAACTCAAGTTAATTGCGGCAATGCTATGTCATCCAATACTTGATGTGCCATTAAAACAGATGGAAAACAAATAAATGATAGTCATAATTTTGTCTTCAGATATTCTCTGATATGTTCATCAATGCTGACACACTATTACGGTTGATGACCGCATAAAAGCATCAATTGTAGTATATTGCTTAATCCAACTTCTAGCCAGACAGAAATTTGGTTCATTTGTGTTTTACTATTCAAAATATTTAGTTTCGACATGCATTATCCAGTGTCCATCGTCTCTTACGTCGACGCGTTGTCTAGTCTAGCAAATATTCTGATTGTATACAGTAAAATGCATAGGAAGGATCAGCAAGGAGTTGAGTGAACCCTTGAACCAGACGTAAAAGCCCAGTGGGGTTTGCCCCTTATTCAATTTTCATCCAATATTTATTTGGATATCGTATCCTTTGTGTCCATCATGACATTGTACATATATTCCGTGTGTGTTCGGGCGTGCGCCTAATGGCCAGAGCGTTCGATGCTCTATTCCGTGTGTGTTCGGGCGTGCGCCTAATGACCAAAGCGTTCGATGCTCTATTCCGTGTGTGTTCGGGCGTGCGCCTAATGACCAAAGCGTTCGATGCTCTATTCCGTGTGTGTTCGGGCGTGCGCCTAATGGCCAGAGCGTTCGATGCACCATTTGTTCATTGGTGATTTGAGGTGGCTGTTCTCTTTGTTTGTTGGCTTTCTACCTCGAATTCTTTAATCATTTTAACTGTTGACATACGAAGATCAATACAATGTTGTTTAAACGTGTGTATTCCAGTCTTTGTTTATTAAACGCATACACACTACCGAGTGAGTTTGTTGACCTATTGTGACGCGGCGCGTTGGTTACACAGTAGTCCGAACCATTTGTAGTTTGCCGTTGTGCTTCCATTTTTGTTTGCGTGATGACTGGGCAGTTCAGTGCTTGGTAGATATTTCCCCAGTGATGTTTGGAGGAAAGTATATCACCAGTCATATTTTAGTTGGTACTCAGCAAATTCTCAATCTGGACAGTAAGTTGTACTGCCATGTTGGCATCATATTTGACGAATATAACACAAAAAGTGCATTGATTTTATCAAGTATCGTTCTTCTCCTTTCACGAGAAATGTCCTTATTTGAAGATTGCCTCCATCACAAGCGACATTTGTCATTTTTCATTAACCTATTAATGTCACGTTTGTCGGGAAAATACTAAAGAACTAATGATGATGCATGCACTAGGATTGATTCTCATTAAAACATGTTATATGAATCATTAAATGTAATTGCTTCCTTGAAGTTGTAATGGTTCAATTATTTATTACAAAAACTATTGACAAATTAACATAGCTCACAGCTAGCTTTCTGTTTTACGCCTGTTCTGCATGTGGATTTACTGAAATATATAGGAAGCGTTTTATTTTTTCGTATATGGACAATCGACCTATAAATGTGACATTTCTTGATAAATTGATAATAAATTGGTATTAGATACAGGTGGTTAACAATACATCTTATAAATCAGGTGATTGGCTAGATGGCTACAATAGGTAAATGGTGTTACATGCAGCATTCTGACGAAGCGGTTGAACAGTCGAGAGTGTACGAGTGTCAAGCATGCAGCATTCTGACGAAGCGGTTGAACAGTCGAGAGTGTACGAGTGTCAAGCATGCAGCATTCTGACGAAGCGGTTGAACAGTCGAGAGTGTACGAGAGTCAAGCATGCAGCATTCTGACGAAGCGGTTGAACAGTCGAGAGTGTACGAGTGTCAAGCATGCAGCATTCTGACGAAGCGGTTGAACAGTCGAGAGTGTACGAGTGTCAAGCATGCAGCATTCTGACGAAGCGGTTGAACAGTCGAGAGTGTACGAGAGTCAAGCATGCAGCATTCTGACGAAGCGGTTGAACAGTCGAGAGTGTACGAGTGTCAAGCATGCAGCATTCTGACGAAGCGGTTGAACAGTCGAGAGTGTACGAGTGTCAAGCATGCAGCATTCTGACGAAGCGGTTGAACAGTCGAGAGTGTACGAGAGTCAAGCATGCAGCATTCTGACGAAGCGGTTGAACAGTCGAGAGTGTACGAGTGTCAAGCATGCAGCATTCTGACGAAGCGGTTGAACAGTCGAGAGTGTACGAGTGTCAAGCATGCAGCATTCTGACGAAGCGGTTGAACAGTCGAGAGTGTACGAGAGTCAAGCATGCAGCATTCTGACGAAGCGGTTAAACAGTCGAGAGTGTACGAGTGTCAAGCATGCAGCATTCTGACGAAGCGGTTAAACAGTCGAGAGTGCTGTACTACGGAGAGCTCTTGTCATTTAGAACTAAACACCATTCGTTAATTACGTATTGATTTCGCCGGACCTATTGGTATGCTGCATTGGAATTAGGATTTGAAGAATAATGTGAATGCTGGACATATTATCACATTGGATGAATGCATCATCCTATAATAATTATTTAGACCTGGGCTTGACAACAGTAACAGCAAAGTTTCCGCTGTCGTAATGTGCCATTATTTCTCAAATAACCAATTTCTAGCGTGATGTTGTTAGTGTGATTACGCAGACGTGATTTGTAGACATATCTAAATGAGTAAATGATCTTAGATAATATAATATTTGAGTCGTTAACGCAGAATGTCACGTTCTGTTACTCTTCTGAACGTCGCTTAGAGATGGCTTAGACGCTGGCATCATTGCATTTTGCAATATGCAGTTTATCGCTTCATTCCAAACCCAAGCTTATGAGTTTTGTTTACTAAAGCGTAGTAACGTTTACAAATTAATGGAGAAACACAGAACAATATTAACGGAAAAGAAATTCAGAGGATCTGTTTGCAAATTCTTCAGTAATGGAGCGGAAACCTGCGACATGATATATAGGTGCATTAATAAAATACCGAGGCATCTGAGACAACTGCTAGACTACGCATACATCAGTCCGCACATTCAGACCAAAATGTAACTAATCAGGAAGAAAGTAGTTTAACCGCCGTCTGTACGTCCCTTTTATTTCGTCTGGAGAATGTCCGGATATTTCTGGCGAATGTCTGGATCTCTTTGGCGAATGTTGCTTTGTGAATGTGGCTGTCTCTGAACTACATCATTTTGGTTTTCACTCCGGATTTATCGGTTTATCGCATTGTTTCTGATAACCGGTTAACGGTAACACATCTTACGATGTATCTTCCCTTTAATGATTTATAGAATTAAACGAACTAGAACAAAGTTACAAGTGCCGTTTGAAGAGCTGTACATTGTGATGCGACATCATTATTTTGTAGCTCTTTCGGAAATGTATACTAAGTATACGTCCGATTTTAATTTTGGCATTAAATGAAAGTTGAAAAATAGATCTATATGTCTGTTAGAAATCTAAAAACCTGAAATTAACGTTTGTGATCACTAACACAGGTTTAGCCGTGGCCCAGCTAAAATATAATCGATATTCCTTATTTGTAAGAAACGTCCCCCAGTTGATTATATTACGTAACCAACCAATATAGATGAAGACCACAACATTGCATTACAATCGCCAACTTATAAAATACTTAAACATTATTTTATTTGATGGGCGAAGAAATGGAAACGCATACCAAACACATTCTTCTCAACTATGCCAACAACTGTGCTCATTTGTCTCGAACAATTACCTACCTGAATGGAATCTGGAGTAATTAAACGTGTGTTGAGGTGATTGTCAAAGATTATGTAGTAAATGTCAGTACAGAGAAATGTGGCCTTGAAGTTTTGGGATCAGGTTAGGATCAATATTGAGACGTTGCAGGTGAACTGTTCTGAATTGGTTACTGTGTTATTCAAAAAACATTCAGCCAATAAAACACCTATAATCGTGCTATGATATATCGCATGGTAAAACACCTATAATCGTGCTATGATGTATCACATGGTAAAAAGCCTGCAAATTGTTGTCTGATATAAGCAATATCATTGTTAATTATCGATGCAAATATGTGGTGGGGTCTAGCTCCTTTTAAGGCAGTGGATCTAAGTCAGTCTTTGGAGTTCCTGGATTTCTGCAAGGGCATGTACGTTATACGCTACGAATTTGGAATCCCCTCTTTATCTTGGATTAGCTATGGACAACAGTATTCAGTCAAATGCTCAGGGGTGCGGAACCCCGATTACCCCCTCCCCTCCTGGATCCGCGTATGAGGCTTGTGTGTTCATTAAACATAAACATTGTTCGACTTGTTCTATGTAAAAGTTATCTAGATTATGCAGTAATCTTGTAAACCATGAAATCCTGATAAAATGTCGGCTGCTTCTGTGAGAAAGATCACGACTCTGTATTATTCTCCGATATCGATATGTTCGTTAATTCTTGAAATAAAACAACTACACTCAATAGCATTTTTGCCGACTTTTTAGCAAACAAGGGACGTTACTCCGTTACGACATTAGAGTATTCATTCAGAGTTATCTGTTTATAACAGACGAAGAAAAAACTAAACTGAATTATTTGACATTGTGCCATTAGTTCTTCGAGTGTTTTCTCCCTTATACTTTTGATCAATTGTTAATGATCTTCCAAACATTATATCACACGTTTTATATACTCTCTTATGATGAATGTATGTAAATGGCTTGTACATTCACGATATCAACCAGAAACAGACGTATCAAGTTGATAGGTTAATGTAAAATCTAGTACTTTGTATCAAAGATAAATGTTTTATTTTCAATTGCTGCGTATTTCCAACATTCCGCTGTTTATTTGATACGAGATGTGTAATTTGAAGCCCTTTCAAACAACTCTGCAAACAGGTCCGTAGTCTGTTCAGCTATCAGAATGCACACATTGTGGTGCAGCGTGCCGAGATTAGATAGGCAGATCAACATGCTCCTATTGCAATGTTGAAAGCATGTTCCCTTCAATACGACATAAACTTATATTCAATAGCAAGCTAGTGCAGCACTTCAAAACTCGCCACACTAAATATATTATATCGGAGTGAACTAGGGGCAAACATACAAATAGATTTGATCTAGCTACCGTAATGTTTCAATCATGCTCAGATTGTTTTAATATACTGACAAAATGTTTTAATGGTTAATTGGAAAAGGTAATACGGTGCGCACATGATGTGTGCAAACATTGTGAGAAGATGAGATATTATATAAATTGTAGGACTGACTATTCTGATGCTGTTGGGAGTGTCTTTGAATGCGTGATGGTAGCATGAATGAAGCCACTTTAAAACCATTCCAATCTTAGGCAATCAAAGAAAGTACGTGTCGTTTACAACACTATATGGACCGTAAAATAATATTGCTGATCGTTGTTAGATTATTCCTATGTGTATCATACAGAGACTATGAGACACTGTTTGATGCAATTCACTCCAGACCACTCATGTTGGTAAACAATTCGTAATGCTGATATTCCATCTATGACAATCGCACTTAATGCCCTGTCCATGGATACACTGTGCTAGACAATATTGTTGTTGTGTACGTTGTTGTATTCAGTCATGATTTATGAGACAAGATATATCATTCGTGCAGTTTGCTAATTTTGTATATATCTGTTTTTATCATTGGAAAAACAACCTTAACAACGTCATATAGTGATGTTCTTGAATGGCATGTATTAAACCATTCTCCGGGTGTAACCGACTGAAAGGCAAACAAACACCCGCCGGTGAAAGTAATTTGTTCTAAAAGCGCAAGATACGATCATGCAGGGATGGAAATGTCATCGTAAATAAACTCAATGCAGTGCTCTCTTACTATAAAAATAAATATCCTCTCATGATTGTGATATCAAGTTTGAGCGGTTAAGCAGAATAAATCAATCCATCAGCCAATTAGTTCGTCATTTTATGAAAGAATGAATTCACGAGACATTGAACCGTTGATATCACGCCGTTCATCTCTTGTTTATAATTCATTCTGAACAGATTATTATACCGTCTATGTTCTAGTTCTAACAGCATGTCGGGTTGTTAATGTAAGTATGTGCAAAAACAGAGACATATTCATACAGTATATTGTATTTTGAGTTTACTTCTGTAATAAGATAAATACATAATAGTTCATTTCATGACTGGATATACAGTCGGACCTCGCTCATTCAAACCTTTGTTTTCCTATGATATATTTTCTTCATCGTACTAGCTGCGTACCCCATTTATTTTCCCATAGCCCCGGGATTACTTATACAGTCGGACCTCGTTCATTCGACAACCTTCTATCCGAATACTTCTATTCGAAATATCGTCCGAAATATCATCCAAAATATCGTCCGAAATATCATCCGAAATATCTTCTGAAATATCATCCGAAATATCGTCCGAAATATCATCCGAAATATCGTCCGAAATATCATCCGAAATGAATATAGGCACGTCAAATGTGAATTATCTGCTATTCGAAACCATGTATTATTCGGACCTGATGAATTCGAATGAACGAGGTCCGACTGTAATTTATATCTCTTACAAATACACGTACAACAATTCTCGTGTTTACGGTTCTATGACAGGATAAACAGAATGAAACAAAATTTATGTGCACAGCTAAATGCTCGGTAAATATCTCCAGTCACCATTAACACGATACGATTGATTGAATAAATAGTTCGATCTCTCGAAACCTTAAAACAAATAGTTAAGTATAATTATACTACAATCTTGGCTGGTATCTTTATCGATGTTCTTATTACTATGGTGCTTAATGATGATAGAATACACTTAGATTAGTATTGTAAATGTCCTGATGTGATTTACGATACGGAGCATCTGTTTCTGCATCAATATTTGTTTAACTTTTAGGAGGTAGTGTCGTTTTTATTTAACTGGCCGAATTCACAACCCCAAAGTACATGCTTTCCCGCCATTTGTTCACGCTGCTTATAACTGTAAAAATGATAAGTGCTGCTTTGTTAAAACCCCTTTTCAGTGTTCAATATGCAAATAAATATATTTATCTAACTATGTAGAAATGTGGGCATGTCTGGAAAAGACCCGCCCCCCCCCCCTTAATTTCCCCCGGCTAAATTGTGAATTAAAGATAGAAATAAGCAATAATAATTACTGACTATGGATGTATTGAACTAATAAAACAAAATAATACAACCCTGAAACAGTGAACAGTTACACTCGACGTAAAACTTGATGATGCGTAGCTAAGCTGTATTCAAGATGCAAGTCCACGTCAGTAGTGGTACCGCTATTGTATCAGTTATGAGGCAACTCGGACAGTTTTTCTGATACTATTGTGCTTCGATTTATATTCTTAACAAATCTGACGTGATTCCTTCATATACTTAATGCATTACCGTCTACCGTGGCCTAGTGGTTAAGGGATCCACCTTTGGAGCGGGAGGTCGTAGGTTCAAATCCCCGTAGAGGTCCGTTCTGATATGGTCGGTTGGTGAGCCACATGCTAGTTAAATAATGGTTACCGTGCGCCTACCTGCCTGGTGCCTGGTATCAAAGGATAGGAATCAGAAGTAAATGTGCTCCTACCTGTCTGGTGCCTTGTATCAAAGGATAGTAATCAGAAGTAAATGTGATCAGTAATTAGGTGTCTGGTATCAAAGGATAGTAATCAGAAGTAAATGTGATCAGTAATTAGGTGCCTGGTATCAAAGGATAGGAATCAGAAGTAAATGTGCTCCTACCTGCCTGGTGCCTGGTATCAAAGGATAGTAATCAGAAGTAAATGTGATCAGTAATTAGGTGCCTGGTATCAAAGGATAGGAATCAGAAGTAAATGTGCGCCTACCTGCCTGGTGCCTGGTATCAAAGGATAGTAATCAGAAGTAAATGTGATCAGTAATTAGGTGCCTGGTTTCAAAGGATAGTAATCAGAAGTAAATGTGATCAGTAATTAGGTGCCTGGTATCAAAGGATAGGAATCAGAAGTAAATGTGCGCCTACCTGCCTGGTGCCTGGTATCAAAGGATAGTAATCAGAAGTAAATGTGATCAGTAATTAGGTGCCTGGTATCAAAGGATAGGAATCAGAAGTAAATGTGCGCCTACCTGCCTGGTGCCTTGTATCAAAGGATAGTAATCAGAAGTAAATGTGATCAGTAATTAGGTGCCTGGTATCAAAGGATAGGAATCAGAAGTAAATGTGCGCCTACCTGCCTGGTGCCTGGTATCAAAGGATAGTAATCAGAAGTAAATGTGATCAGTAATTAGGTGCCTGGTATCAAAGGATAGGAATCAGAAGTAAATGTGCGCCTACCTGCCTGGTGCCTGGTATCAAAGGATAGTAATCAGAAGTAAATGTGATCAGTAATTAGGTGCCTGGTATCAAAGGATAGTAATCAGAAGTAAATGTGATCAGTAATTAGGTGTCTGGTATCAAAGGATAGTAATCAGAAGTAAATGTGATCAGTAATTAGGTGTCTGGTATCAAAGGATAGTAATCAGAAGTAAATGTGATCAGTAATTAGGTGCCTGGTATCAAAGGATAGGAATCAGAAGTAAATGTGCGCCTACCTGCCTGGTGCCTGGTATCAAAGGATAGTAATCAGAAGTAAATGTGATCAGTATTTGTAGGTGCCTGGTATCAAAGGATAGTAATCAGAAGTAAATGTGATCAGTATTTGTAGGTGTCTGGTATCAAAGGATAGTAATCAGAAGTAAATGTGATCAGTAATTAGGTGTCTCATAAGTCAGAAATGACCAACCCTTTAAATTGGGGTAACACTATAATAAATAAACACCTTACTTTAAACTCAATTCGATAAGGCTTTCATTATCGATTTATCCATTATATTGGGTATAGGTTGGGAAGGTTATTCAATTATGAACCGATGAATAGGTTGTATAAAACACCCCTATAATCGATATTTAGGTAAACACGAAAATGAAAGAAATAGCGAATTTGAGTTTCACTTTATACTTAATTAACCTGGCACGGTCAGGTGTACAAATGTTCGGAAAAGTTCGAAGATTTTATTTGTAATATACCAGTATTGGATTCGTCTCTCATAAGTATAAATGCTGGCAATATTTTGTGTTGAGTAGAATTAATTCTTGACATTGCTCTACAAACAAGACAGCTGATTCATGAAAACAAAAAATTAGAAACAGAAATATTCAAGATGCCCCGTAGTCCAGCTGTTTTTATTAAAGATTTTACAATGGAAGTAAAGAACATAACGATAGGAATGTTTTATTCCATTACATGATACTTTATTCTTAACAATTAAATAATTTAAATATAGACTGTCACTGAGTAGGAGATTTATGATAAGTTGTTTTTAGAAGTATGTTCACGTGCAACTTTTCATGCGAGGTTCTTTACGTCTGTAAATCAGCCAGCAACTATAGGAGAACGCGTACATGCTGCACAAAATGCATTGATTTATTCAACTTCAGACAAATTAATATAAATAAAAAAGTAATAACCTTATTCGTTTTGATAAAACTAATTTTCAAGTCATGCACGAAAGTACACGAATCTATTTTCGTTTCCCTCTGTCAGCAGTTTTGGTACGTCCGACAACATGATGGCAGATGTTTTTCTTGTTTCTCTGATGTATTAAGTGCAAATATGTGAATAACCTCTGTAAAACATCTGCTTGCTGGGTATAACATTCGTGTAATAAATGTATTAATTGAATATAATTTGTAATTTATGACATAAATAAAATGTTACGTTCGTGATTATGGGTTATTATGTTTTAAATCTGTTACAGCAAACCATAGAACTCTTACCAAAGGCCTATAGGGTTAACGTGTTTATAATACCAATTGAACCAATTCCGTATTTTATTTGTATCATTTGTAATATCCTCTGTATAATTATATTCATACCCGTCACGAAGACAATTACTCTTCAACCGAACAAAGTTTGGAATCTGGTTAACCTATCGATAAAGGGTACGTAAGTTTACCAAAATGCACTGAATTTCGGTGAATTTACCGAAATCCATTTTGGATCTGGAGTGACCAGCAATCGTAACATCGCGGCAATGTTTTATTTTGCACAACAAATCTTAACCTTCAAATTGCGCCGACCATATTTTTTCAATATATTTCTTGTTATTATTATTATTATTTAATTCTTCATTTAAGTTTATACAAGGCACATACAATTATGTGGACAATTACAGATATTAACATGGACGTTAATGACATTATATAATTGATTCCAATAGTATGTGTAATGTTCTAGACTCTAGACTATGGCAATCGATCACCCCAATCTCGCAGCAAGATAAGACAAGCAATTCGTTGTACATTTTAAGTGGGTTTTTCAAATTGTCGCCATTTTGAAATGTGTGAATAGAAAAAAATGATGATAGGTCCAGCGGATTGAAATCATTCAGATAGAAAGTTACGCATAGTTGTAAGAATAACGCTGTATGAGTTTATGTTTACCCAGGATTAACTCCCTTGACGTTAATCTCCATTGATGCATTTGCATTATACCACAGTCAGGTAAAACATGATTATCTCCCCTTGATGCTTTTGCATTATACCACAGCCAGGTAAAACATGGTTATCTCCCCTTGATGTTCCGGCTGAATAACAAAGCCTAATACAAAACATGATAATCTCCCCTTGGTATGACTTTTGAATACCATAGCCTAATATCAAGCATGTTTATCTCCCCTTGGTATAACTTTTGAATACCATAGCCTAATATCAAACATGTTTATCTCCCCTTGGTATAACTTTTGAATACCATAGCCTAATATCAAACATGTTTATCTCCCCTTGGTATAACTTTTGAATACTATAGCCTAATATCAAACATGTTTATCTCCCCTTATTGCTGAGTACAATAATATAACATAAACCATGATCATCTCATTTTGATCTAACTGCCGAATTTCAGACATGATTACCTCCCTTGATATTACTACTTGACATAGGTAAGTCAGATAAATACAATATTTTCCTCACAGTTTACATATTTATACATTGAATCAGGATGTGAATGGTTTGAAGTACCAAGTGTTGGAGATGTTAACATCGATAATTACTTCACAGGTGTAAGTTGGGTAGACAGTTCATCAAGTGATCATCGGATATCAAAGAAATTAAAGAAAAGTATTCCAAGATAATCATAATTTTCGTTAATCAAATATATCCGCAGTTCTGAGGGCTGTTATCGCTCGTATTTTGTCGGAATAAATACAGTAAAACTCACTTAAAGACCACCACAATTATAAGACCACCTCGAAATTAAGAACACAATTTTCAAGTCCATTTTCACTGTTTTACTTTTTCATCAACCGCAATATTAAGACCACCTCAATAAGAAGACCTGTTTTCAAAAGTCACAATGGTACTCTTGTTATTGAAGTTTTACTGTACATTAAGAAATTATATTGTTGCACAAGTTAGTTTTATTACAAGGGATGTATGAAATCATTCTAAAAGCTCTATATAAAATCAGTGATCCTTAATTTTGTTAAAGTCATGGTATAAAATGAGTTAAAAAGGGCTCCAATTACGTACCCCTGATTTTCATCCATCATTTATGTTTGTGCCTATTGTCCCTTTTGTGTTTGTAATTGTTAACATGTCTGTATATTTTGCATGCCTCTTTTTGTATTCCCTGCTTGACTGTTTCATTCAGCTATAAAGTAAAGTGTTTATTTATTATAGTGTCACCCCTACTTAAAGGGTTAGCACTTTCTGACTTATGAGACACCTACGTTCTGAGTACATATACTTCCCGAGTTCTATCCTTTAATGCCAGACACCAGGCAGGTAGGCACACGGTTACCATTATTCAACTAGCTAGCGGCTCACCAACCGGCCATATATAGCGGGCCCCTACCGAGATTCGAACCTTTGACCTCCTGTTCCTAAGGCGGATGCCTAAAACACTTAACCGACGGACACGGTTTAGTAAAAGCTATATCTTTCCCGATATGTTGATTTCAACAATTAAAGAGACTTTCAGCCAATATTCTGTGTTATATGTAGTAACGTCTAAGTATTCAGTCCTAAGGTAAATTAGGTAAGCTTCTGGCATGACGATTCCCTCGGTAATCAGTTTGTTTGATGAATGAAACTCGTTCACACTAACAGCAGATTACTGATACACCTTGCCAGAGCTATCAATATACCCCGTCACGCTGATAAATAAAACGGTTTTCGAAGTAAAAGAGGCTTGCGGTAATATGATAAAAATCTTCAAATGTCAGTTACGCTAAATTTGTAACGACCCCTTGGGGAAAAAATAACTATTTTTGTTTTTATGCTTGAAAACAATATGATATATCTGTACGCATCGCCTTGTTTCCAATCTTAACTTTTTAAATCAATCATTATGTTGAAAAAAAGTCTGCGATAAATGTTTAGTGGGGATTTTATCTCTAACAACTGTTGACTTGCGCTAAACTCTTCTGCAACCATTCATACAGTGATACCACGGGAGACGTCAATACAGTGATACCACGGGAGACGTCAATACAGTGATACCACGGGAGACGTCAATACAGTGATACCACGGGAGACGTCAATACAGTGATACCACGGGAGACGTCAATACAGTGATACCACGGGAGACGTCAATACAGTGATGCCACGGGAGACGTCAATACAGTGATACCACGGGAGACGTCAATACAGTGATACCACGGGAGACGTCAATACAGTGATACCACGGGAGACGTCAATACAGTGATACCACGGGAGACGTCAATACAGTGATACCACGGGAGACGTCAATACAGTGATGCCACGGGAGACGTCAATACAGTGATGCCACGGGAGACGTCAATACAGTGATACCACGGGAGACGTCAATACAGTGATACCACGGGAGACGTCAATACAGTGATGCCACGGGAGACGTCAATACAGTGATACCACGGGAGACGTCAATACAGTGATGCCACGGGAGACGTCAATACAGTGATACCACGGGAGACGTCAATACAGTGATACCACGGGAGACGTCAATACAGTGATACCACGGGAGACGTCAATACAGTGATACCACGGGAGACGTCAATACAGTGATGCCACGGGAGACGTCAATACAGTGATGCCACGGGAGACGTCAATACAGTGATACCACGGGAGACGTCAATACAGTGATGCCACGGGAGACGTCAATACAGTGATGCCACGGGAGACGTCAATACAGTGATGCCACGGGAGACGTCAATACAGTGATGCCACGGGAGACGTCAATACAGTGATGCCACGGGAGACGTCAATACAGTGATGCCACGGGAGACGTCAATACAGTGATGCCACGGGAGACGTCAATACAGTGATGCCACGGGAGACGTCAATACAGTGATGCCACGGGAGACGTCAATACAGTGATGCCACGGGAGACGTCAATACAGTGATGCCACGGGAGACGTCAATACAGTGATACCACGGGAGACGTCAATACAGTGATGCCACGGGAGACGTCAATACAGTGATACCACGGGAGACGTCAATACAGTGATGCCACGGGAGACGTCAATACAGTGATACCACGGGAGACGTCAATACAGTGATACCACGGGAGACGTCAATACAGTGATACCACGGGAGACGTCAATAATTATGTCAAGGATTTATTGAGGTATATTTTCCACTTTGGTGGCTTAAAGGAAGTGATTTATTTGAAATGAGACAAAATGTGACATATATGTACTATAAATATTGTTTTATCGTCAAAATAGCATTTACCGATGATAAATATTCAGGCGTAAAAAGGTACGTTTGTTCAGGTTTCCCGATCTACCCTATTTTTTGCCCCGACCCTAAAACATTTTTAGCGTGTTAACATTTTTTTTTCTTTTTGGTAAAATTTCTTCTTTTTGGTAAGTTTCTTCTTTTGGTAAAATTTCTTTATTTATTTTTTTATATTTCTGCCCAGTTATTAGACGCTTTACGAGTATTCCAGCTCTAGAGCATTATACTCGCCTTCATTAAGCATTATTCAACTAAAAGGGAAAGACGATTATATTCATTTAAATCTATGTTTAATTTGCTTCGTTTGAAAATAAAAAAGTATTGCGTCGTGTACTATCCTCGGAGTACAAAGCACAATACTGTGAGACTGGGTGGAAATACAACTTCACTTTTTGAGACAAACACCATGGCTTAAATTCAAGCTGATACAAATTGCAACCCTTCAAAGTTAATTCCAAAGCATATTTCCTAGATGTGTATATTCAATGATAAATGTAGATCTTTCAAATTTTGTCAGACTTATAAATATGCAAACCATTTTTACTTCATCATTTCGCCCAGTTGTAAAAAGCAGATATCGTTGGCTGTCTTGACGCAATTAATATTAAACCTTATATTTTGTTTCAAGCAATCATATAAACACTGCATCGTTCAGTGAGACGTGCTGACATCTGTGTGATTAATAGAGGCGTTGGATTTCCCGACACTGGAAATTCGTTCACGAGGTCACTGACTGTTATATCCTAGAAGATTTAACCTGCGTCTATAACGTTTTAATTTCGAAGACTTGTTCTTTCGAAAAATAAATGTTTGGCTGAAACTGTAATATTTACTTTTTTCAACGGAGATTTGGCAATACGTAATCAGTGAAGATACCCCGCTATAAATATGTTATCAAGAATACCACTGATTTGTAAAATATGAATCAATATTGACGATTACTGTGAGTGCCCAATTCGAAAAACTGCACTTCGAGAAAATCGCGAAATTTCCCACGATATGTATTATATCATAATTATGTAAACTATTTAATGTTGTTATCACTTAGATTCAGTTTAAAAAAGAATGTATGAGTAAATTAGTAAGTAACTAGAATGCGTCCAGACGACACAGATGCCCCCACTTGCAGCCTTTGTAACAAAAGCAAATGCTTTTCAGAGTGGGGGCATAGAGTTGAGAGTTAATGTCTAGAACTTCCTCGCTTCGTTGTACGAAATGGTTTCAAGTATACGGTGTTAGTGAACGGTTTGCACGTAGATAACGGTAGATAACTCGTGTAAGCATGTGTAGTTCGTCGTTCGTTTTCTTCAAAATTCAGTACACTTAAATATAACAGCGTAGTTATAAGTTTCGGGTAATTGTAAGTAGATATATAATTGTATATCTCTAGTCATTGCAGCTATAACAAATATACAACATCTACAATAGGATTATTTCAATATGTTCGAGTAAAACAACTTGATATTTTTATTTCAAATGATGTTCACGACATGTAGAACATTAGACAGATTGAACTTGTACAAATTCACATTTTAACAGTTAAGTTTAATTTCAAAATCACTGATTTAGTTTCTATTTCATCGACTGTACTCACGTGACCTGAATGATGAACCATTCATGGAGAATATTACAACTCCATGGTATTTCGCACGTAACGCTGTTCTGTACGGCACGAAATATGATTATCACTTTTAATAATCGACACAGCGCAAACCTCTAATGCAATAATGTCCTATATTAAATGTTGATATACACGAGATAGCTTCATTATCTCCTGCTGATGTTGACAGACAGTCACTATCTCACATGCAAATATTTCCTCGCAATTTAAAACAACGACACACTTATAAATCTGGGAGAATTTGGTGGAATTGCACGTAGTGATTCGATTATCATAGACTTATATCTAATCATAGGCGAGTTACAGCAGGCGAACAATGACTCGGATATGTCTTACTGAATCTGAATAAGATGTTACAGACTGAATCGAGTTACTGCTTAAATTATTGTGATAGTACAAGTTAACTTAACACTTAAGTTAAAAGCACGACTGATATAAAAAAAACGGGAATCTTTCCACGAGACATGTGCCTGTGGTTGGCCGGATCTTGATTGATTAGTCTCACGATTTGCAATTTAAATAAGTGGGAGTATCATCAATGGAATATTTAAGGATAATTACATATTCAATTAATTTATAATTAATAACCACGAAGAACACTTGCTTGACCGAGTGATCGTGTACAACACTTGCTTGACAGAGTGATCGTGTACAACACTTGCTTGACCGAGTGATCGTGTACAACACTTGCTTGACAGAGTGATCGTGTACAACACTTGCTTGACCGAGTGATCGTATACAACACTTGATTGACCGAGTGATCGTGTACAACACTTGCTTGACCGAGTGATCGTGTACAACACTTGCTTGACAGAGTGATCGTGTACAACACTTGCTTGACCGAGTGATCGTGTACAACACTTGCTTGACAGAGTGATCGTGTACAACACTTGCTTGACCGAGTGATCGTGTACAACACTTGCTTGACAGAGTGATCGTGTACAACACTTGCTTGACCGAGTGATCGTGTACAACACTTGCTTGACAGAGTGATCGTGTACAACACTTGCTTGACCGAGTGATCGTGTACAACACTTGCTTGACAGAGTGATCGTGTACAACACTTGCTTGACCGAGTGATCGTGTACAACACTTGCTTGACAGAGTGATCGTGTACAACACTTGCTTGACCGAGTGATCGTGTACAACACTTGCTTGACAGAGTGATCGTGTACAACACTTGCTTGACAGAGTGATCGTGTACAACACTTGCTTGACCGAGTGATCGTGTACAACACTTGCTTGACAGAGTGATCGTGTACAACACTTGCTTGACAGAGTGATCGTGTACAACACTTGCTTGACAGAGTGATCGTGTACAACACTTGCTTGACAGAGTGATCGTGTATAACACTTGCTTGACAGAGTGATCGTGTACAACACTTGCTTGACAGAGTGATCGTGTACAACACTTGCTTGACCGAGTGATCGTGTACAACACTTGCTTGACCGAGTGATCGTGTACAACACTTGCTTTACCGAGTGATCGTGTACAACACTTGCTTGACCGAGTGATCGTGTACAACACTTGCTTGACCGAGTGATCGTGTACAACACTTGCTTGACAGAGTGATCGTGTACAACACTTACAGCTAATCAAAGTAGGAACTTTATATTTGAAACAGGCTTTACATAGACGCGCGGTAGGTTTCAAAGGTAATTCTGTGGTAAACCGATATTATGACTGAACGTTGTTGATAAATGTTCTTGAAGACGCATTCTTCTAAATCGAGTTGGATAGGGGTCAAGTTGTCCCGATACCGTCCAAAATATATCAACTAGATCTACCTAGCATCAAAGATAAAACGTCATATTTAAGACAATGACACGTTGTACCTATACAGGTTGTAGCACCGTGAGTGTATTAGTTTGAAACCTGTGCCGTTTGTGGTAATGATTTGACTTTAACTAGTACGTCTTGACAAATTCGTGTTTCACAAAAGAGGGCGTGGCTTGTGAAACAAGTTAATAAGAATACTTACACAACGACCAAGTTAAATGACATAAACATTGCTGATAATAATAAAAAAAATAAAAAAATGTACATTTTTAACCGTGATTCTAGTATCAGTAAACCTTTAAAGATGTATCTGGCTCATCTGAACCTAATTATTTTAATGGGCTTTATCAAGTATCGTTGTTATATAGTCTAAAACAATATTACTAAGAACCGTTGCCATGTATAACCATTTAAAACAATCTTGTTTAATCATATCACTAACAGACACAACTAGTAAAAAATGGAAGTTTTTTTTAATTTTATGATAATACAAAAGTCTTTTTTCGACAAATACAGAGACTTACAGTATAAATGAATTCTGTGATAATGTGTATTTATTGAAAATTCAACTAGATAAAGTATATTTTCATGTTTGTCTAGGTTAACAAATGAACAAAACAATGAGCAATATATATCTTCAACCCAAATGTTTCAGACTCTGATGCGATCTGGATTCCGTTTCAAGAAAGGGATCTCAATAGTCAGATAGTCAGAAACTTGATATGCAGAAGGCAGAACTGATAAAAGAGCCAGTATGTGGACTAGATTCTCACATACATTTATCTATATCAATGACAAAACTGTTTCTTGCATAGTTTACCCTACAAGAAAGATAACACTCAAGTTCGGGAAGGTATCAGTTTGAGAGACTCGATGAAGCCGGGGCGTGGCCTAGTTTCACAAGATCAAGTCAAAGTCAATTCAAACTCTATTAATTGTCGGATAGTTTACAAACAAAGTTTGACTTTGTCTCATTTGACGTCAGTCTCAAACACATAGTTACAAGTATATAGTTAAGGTATGGAATGCGCGTACATATACGATACGAGCGTTGCATATACCAGCCCAGCTATCAACGGCTAAATATGTTTATCATATGATTTGTAGGCAACAAGAATCGAAATTAGAAATATCTAGAAAAAATGGTCGGCGCAATTTGTTTTGCTACATAAAAGAAATGCCGAGATGTTACAATTGCTGGCCAGTCCAGATCCAAAATGCGTTTCGGTAAACTCACCGAAATTCAGTGGATTTCGATATGGTAACGTACCCCTTATCGAAAGGTTAACCAATCCGCGTCAAGGTTACAAACGTTGTTCGGTTGAAGAGAAGTTGGTTTATTGGTTAACGTAATATTTGTTTGGTTTACACAACACTGATATGCAAATAGCAAAACCATTTTAGTACGGCTGCGCCGTAAAATAACTCGAGGAACGTTATATGAAACCTTCTGACGAAGAATCTCGGTTAACATGGAGTATGGAGATAGCAAACAATCTTACAAACCAATTAAAATTGCAAATCTGTTTAATTACATTGGATAGGTCTCGGCAATCTATTTCTAGATGTATAGTAAACGGCGTGTCTGGACATTTCTTTAATTAAATTTCTGTTAATGCGCATATATTGGTGTATGTTGATGTTGAGATGGTAGTAACACAAATAAACTTGAAGCTAACGCATGGAATCAGCAAATTGGTTCGAAATTATTTTTTCTTGTTTTCAGATAGAATAAACATGGTTTCCGTTTGAAGCGATAACGGAACTAGGTTATCATAATGAGAGGATAATTCCTCGGAGATACTTCCTCCTCGGATGAGCAATAAACTCAAGCTTACTCTAAAACAAATTAAATGCTGCTTTTCGTCAGCTTTAAGCTATATATTTATTTTCTTGGAAATATTATGATTTACAAATTTCACACGTAAATTGTGAGTACAACTCTATTTTAATTTTGTTCTGTTGATTGTCGTCTTCTTCTCTTTCTAAATATTATAACACGGTGTCAACATATTTAGTGTGCGTTTTAAATAACAAATACACGAACCATTTTATAACGGCAGTGTCTGAAAGTAACTGATTCTAATGTATTTTTGTGAACTAAGAATATGTGGTAATTACTAATACAATATCCAATTTAGTGCATTTTTTGTTTGTCACTTGCATAAACTGTAAACAACTATTGGATCTAGATTTTATATTATTTTGTATATTTATAAACATGTGGCGAGAACATTGTCTATAATGGAGCGCCGCTGTACGATTTCCAACCTGTTGTTTAAGTGACGTCATTTCCAGAAAACGTCACATGTGTCGTCACCATGTACTGACAGTAAGCAAACTTTGCCCCATATGGCAATATGAAAACGAAGTGACCATATGGAGTAAATAGTGTTTTCTGTTAGCAAATAGTGACATCACATATTGCGTTTTCTTGAAATGACGTCACTACAGATGCGGTTGTTGATCCAATAGCAGCGCTCATATATTACGATTACGTCACTTGATAATCACATGGGACTCAATTGGAATATAATAGGACAACATTACAGATTACTAAAATCATAGTGTCGCCATATCGTTTTTGAAGTAAACATGTCGTCATCTGGTACGTTTGTACATACGTATGAATGTATTACATATTAACATGGGTCTGTGCCTACAGCGTTTGAAATTAACTTCTCCTATAAATATGCATGATGTATAATAAACGTGTAGTTTGTCAATTTTATTGCTCAGTTCTGCGACCCTATTGTTTATATCTGCGCCTCCTTCCTGCTAATCAACTTGATAAGTTATGTATACACTTGTCTCGCATGTGACATTAAATCTACAATATTAGACCCGAGATGAATAAATATGTTTCATTCTGATCGACAACTGGAATATTTGTATCATAACAAAGCAACTTAGACGCTATAAAATAGCTCATTTATCAGCGATCTACATCATCGTGTGTGCATTGTTATTTGTACAGTAATTTATCACTGATCTACATCATCGTGTGTGCATTGTTATTTGTACAGTAATTTATCAATTCTGACATTACATCTTGTCCGGTCCAACAACTCTTGTTTGCTGCTAATATAAGTGATTTATCTCCGATAACCTCTGTACTCTCATTCTTCTTAAATGTTCGCTACAATAATAGTAGCAAAATGCAAACAGTTCCAATATTCAGGCTTGGTAATTAGTCAAATACCATGTTACAGTGTCGTTGCTGTTGTGGTAAACAGCTGTTACGGCACTAACACATTTATTAGTGATATTGCGTACCGTAAATCTTTAAATAAGTGAACCAGTCCGCCTTTAACGAGAATAAACAAATACATTGTATTTCTAGAAACTGTTAGTCTTTTCGGCGCAGCCGTACTAACATTGCTTTGCTATTTGCATATCAGTGGTGTGTACACCAATCAAATCTTACGTTAACGACTAAACCAACTTCTATTCAACCGAATATCGTTTTAAACTTGACGCGGATTGGTTAAAACTTTCGATAATGGGTACGTTACCTAACCGAAATCCATAGCATTTCGGTGAATTTATCGAAATCCATTTTGGATCTGGAGTGACCAGCATCCGTAACATCCCGGCATTTTTTATATTGCACAACAAATCTACGAAGCAGACCAGGTCACACGACTTGTGCAGGATGTCCGTAAAATATTGGCATCAATCTTCATTAGTATTTAGCTTTTATCTAGAAGTAATTGACCAACCAATTATGCGACAAATCGACCAGATAATTAGAGTGGCCATTTTGCTGAAAAGTCGCCATTTACGTATTATGATAATGACACAATGGAGTTGCTATCAAGTATAAGTATCATTTATTTTAATGTTATTTATGGCACAATACGCAATTGCACTGAATCATGAAACATGATCTTGTTGTCTTCAAACTAAACCGTGTTTCAATCTAATATACCGGCATACTTCACACATGATCGGCTACTGTACCGGGTTTATATATCATTTCGTCTGTGTATTTTAAACGAACGTAGTTATAATTATGCATATAATCATCCATGTTGAAATTATTTATGATACCGTATCACAAGCTTCCTGCCTTTTGTTCGAAATAACCACTTTGATACAGATAATGTTATCAAAATATTTAATGTATTCAGAATAGGTTCCACGTGACTGCACTTCATTTTACAGCTTAAATATCCATGTTTGTGTTAAGCATTATTAAGTAAAATTAAGTGTGTATATTTGTTTGTGGGCTAAACACAACGTAAGGTAAGATATGTCATTATCACATTTGCTCTGCAACATAATGGAACATTCTCTCTGAAGCTCCCTAACTCGAACATGTGTATCTCAATGAACAATTACTTGAGTGATTTTTCTTCATACGAAAATCTGGTTATTATCTCTGTGTTATAAAATGTGATTCATATCTCCGTACGTCGTACTTCACGTGGGCATGTAATTATATGGACTTCCATGGCGTATTTCGTTACTATGACTATTTGGTTACTCTTGCCCCACCGTTGGTGTTGAATTGTGTCGTCAGACAATTTATCTAATCCCATTAGTATGCAATGGATAAATATAGTATGACTATTGTTAGTTAAAATTAGCTGAAGATAAAATTCATATTCATATTTGTAACAATGTGTCATTGACCTTGTTTGCTCGATCGCATGGCATGTCCAGTGCATCTACATATTTGACTACTTCTCAATTTATATATAAGCGCCGCTGTATGATTTCTAACCTCTTCATTAGTTGTTTCCAAACAAATCAGTAACATTTGCCCCATATTGTTGATTATTTCGTAATGATTTGGGTGCACGGGGGCGAAGGTTAGAATCCCGGTAGGGGTCCGTTCTGATAAGGTCAGTCGGTGAGCCGCCAGCTAATTAAATAAACACCTATCAGCCTTGAGCCTGGCATGTAAGGATAGGAATAGGGAAGTAAATATGCTCATGTGTTTTGTTATTAACAACTTAACAGACACGGATATATAGTAAATAAACGATAGTGTGGTTATTATTCTATCAGGTGACTTAAAACAATTTATTTGAAGTCAACGTTTTGCTTGTCTTCTTCATAGTGTAGTGATTGTATACGTACATGTATATTGTATTACTAATTACCTTTTAAACGGTGAATAAATATGTATGTGGGGTTCAGAGTTGAATGAACATGAACATTGAAATCGAAAATTAGCAACTTTAAACATAGCAAAAAAGTTTCGAAATTGGGACGTTTAAAGTATACTGCATAACGTAAATACCGGTACATTATTGTTGTCAGAGGATCATTTGAATAACGTAAAATTATTTATTTTAGTGACACCCCTATTTAAAGGGCCAGCCAATTCATGACTTATGAGACACCTACTTTCTTAGCACATTTACTTCCCGATTCCTGTCCTATTAGGCGCGAGGTAACCATTATTTAACTAGCAGGCGGCTTACCAAACGGCCATATCAGAACGGACCCTGCCCGGACTCGAACCTTCAACCTCCCGCTTCCTAGGTGGCTGCATTAACCACACGGCCACGTTAGACGGTAACGTATATATTGATATAAAGACACAATGCTGTACTAACTTAGCTCGTTTTGCGTACAGTTTGTCATGCAGAAATTATAATGTAAGAAATGTCTAGATGACTAAATCTAGGTCTATATTCACATCGTGTTATGTATCTAACTTAATGTAATTGATCTGTCTTTAAATGTTCACGAATTGATAATTATGTTGTTACATTGTCACCTCCTGAAACATTTCATTAATTGGTTTTTCGAGGGGTTGTTTATGGTCGAGTTGTTATGGTCACAAAAAATGGTTTTCGATATCAACGCGGCTGTGAAAACATATGTTTTTTATTATCAACAAAATACGGCGATACCTCATTACTGCTCGTCCTCTAGACTCGCCTCACAGGAGTCGTGATGGAATTACTGTATGTCCAGTTAACGTGTTACGGGTATGAATAGTTGCACGTACGCACACACACAAAATAACAATATTGCCTGACATTTGTGTCAGCATATTTGTTTTTGTTCCGCAAACATTTGATAAATGTCGATGTTGTATGTTAAATTGTCATTGTTTCAGACACAGTGTTCAATCATTTAATGCATGGACAGTTTTTACTATGAAGTATGTATGGCTGAAAATTCTGAATCCATCTTTTACTGTTCCGGAAGGAAATCGCCGGCGTCGGTGAATTAACGTAATGTGCGTGTATAAAATTGATATGCAAAACTATATATTTACAGTTTTTGTTTTATAAGAAAAAAAAAAGAAAAAATGCTGTTTTATGTGTATTTAGCCAATTCATTACACTTAAACAGTTGACAAGTTACATTGGCCGTACGAAACGTTATATAACTAGAAAAGACAGCTTCGATGGTGGCTATAGTAGGTAGAAGTTGTAAATTGTTTATTTGAGTGATATGTGCACTGTAGTTACAACATGAAAATATATCTATAACATACAATAGATACACCCGGCCTGATGAACCTATCTATAACATACAATAGATACACCCGGCCTGATGAACCTATCTATAACATACAATAGATACACCCGGCCTGATGAACTTATGTTTGAGTCTGTTTTAACACAGGGACCAATACGATATTACAGGAAATAAATAATATGTTAAATTTACAGTCAAATCAACATTCCTCTGACAAATTGAACAATAATTATATATGAGCGCCACTGTACGATTTCCAACCTCTTCTTTAAGTGACGTCATTTCCAGAAAACGTCACATGTGACGTCACTATGTACTGACAGTTAGCAATATTTGCACCATAAGGCAATATGAAAACGAAGTCATTTACAGAAGAGGTTGTAAATCCCATAGCAGCGCTCATATACAAAGTAATACATTATAATCTAGTTTGACAAATATTTGCATTGTATAACTGTACAAAATATATACCACTATGTGATGATTGCTACATAAATTTTCTACATCATACTGTACAGTTATCTTTGTTGACAGCATGTGAACTTGTGTTTTCTTGTAATGGCTACATGTGTCAATTCCTGCTCGAGCTCTGTATTCACGTGTACACAATCAATATACTCAGTACATTACATAAAATACCAACCATACTTCATTAAATTTCATTTATCTATTGTCATGAAATTTAGCATACGTGTTGCGTACACATGCACTAATATCGTGTCAAGTTCTTTTCTTGTATCCTAAAAGTCATTTAATGAAAATTTAGAAATCCCACATTATGCGTTATTAATAGTAAGTAGAACGTATTATTTACCATTCACCCATGTATATATGGTGGTATAGTATTGTATATATAGCTTATACACTTGGTATATTACATGTACAATACAGTACACAGGTAGATGCCCTATTGGACGTAAAGTGGAAATGATTAAACTCCATGGTAAAACTTTTTTTTTTCAAGTTTACTTTCATCACTTGTATGATAACCAGTGAACATTATGATTGATTGGTGATAACGATATCTGTGTTTGAATGGAATTATGTAACTCTTGATCTGATGCTATCGCTGGTGAATATTCTCTTAGGAGTATAGTTCAAGCTTGGAACATATACAACATAACACCGGGGATGATTACTGCAAATCCTAACTTCGAGATATCGATTGTTAAAAATGTTGTTTTTTGTGAAAAAACAAGTGAACTGTAAATAAGGGAAAACAACTTTGGAAAGTTTCAAATGGCGTCCCTACAGGTACATGTAGATACTCTCTTGTAGTACAGTAGTTTTATTAGTCATTATATTTATTCTAGTGTTTACAATATGGATAGTTGTGTATATTGTATAGTTTGAACAATAGTTAAAGTGAAGATACTATCATCTAAAGACAGTCAATAAAATTTCTATTTATCAAAATTCATCACTGGTATTTCTTCCATCACTGGTATTTCTTTCATCACTGGTATTTTAAATATGTTAATTTTCCATTCCAATGTTCATTTTCATTCAACTTTTACACCAAACTTACAGGTTAAGTCATTTTAACGCGCACAGAAATATCCTAATAAATGTAAGATGTAAATATGTTCGTAATTTTCATAATTTATTCATAAATACAAGAGTAATGATGTGCAAAACGTTAATATCATCTTTCTATGTGTTTGTGTATGAAAACAACCTAACAATATTTTTCCTTAAAATCTGAAATAAAACAATATTTCGTGTTAGTCATTGCATTGCTCGCTGATATCTTTGTTCAATTTATTCAGCAATTTTTACTAATATAATATAGATATAACTACGTGATGAAGAGTATTCGGAAAGTATTATTAAATCTTTCAAATAGCCATTACTTCACTTAAACGATTAACGTGAACAATTTTAACGAAGAAAAAAGAACTAGAACTGGCGTTGATACATTCCACGAAATTTGGCTGAAATGCAATCAACAGTTTATTTGGACAAATCCTTACACAATGTATATTAAAGCTAAGGCCGCGACAAAGCATTCTGTTTATGTGTACTAAGCGAACTGTTTGGCGTAAAATGCAGATATATTATACAGTAATATACGTAGTAAATCTATTTATTGTGGACTGTTTTCGGTATGAAATTAATACATACAGTCCGTAATGCGCGATGTTATTTTTAGTACATCTTTTTTCTAAACGCACTAAATAAATACAATACGTGTCGCGTATTCCATTACACCCAGTCATTTATTTGATTCGCATGTTTTCATATGAACATACATGACATTGTGTTGAGTATCATTTTACATAAATTTACATTTTAAACAATTTTGAGTATAAAATATGTTCTGGTATGTACAATGTATATCTATATCTCTAATTCACAGCAATAAAACATCTCAGTTAGTGTTCATATTCAAATGAGAGAATCGTATTTCTAAATTATGCAAGAACTTTTCTGTTATAATACTATCAATTTCCTACCATATATAAGCAGATAATGTAAGTACATCTATGAGGTTAATGGCAGCATGGTAATGGATTAGGTTTTGACCGCTGTTCACGTTTCTTGTATGCTTGTAATAAACGATCCATGCGTGTTTTCACAGGAATAGAGCGGTACATATATACTTCATAAGTTTCTTCTAATCGCGCGATTAGAAGTCAATTTGTTCAAACGCAAACCTAATTCCTAAGTCTTCCACTTCGTATTCAACAGGGAACGTGTCCCCAGCTATCGAGATAACAGGTTTGCGCTTTTCAGTAACCCAAGAGCGCTGGTTTGGTAAAATGACACCCAACCTAGCTGTAATATTGTTCAAAACGACGTAAATTAACGACATATCATTTACTTCCTACTTATCGGTTAATTCTGGTTTATTTTGGTGATTTTGAACTTTTATAATCTCAAAACGCTACTATAGAAAGTTGATAACGATTACTGATCCTAGTCAAATGTCGTGTATCTTACCACTCACAATATCTAGTATCTTAACTGACAATTTACTTTCATTGTTCAGGTGTAATATTATATTCAAAACTTTGACTTAACTATGCTACTTACGAATCGCTTCAAGTAATTTGAAAAAAATAAGTAGGTTTTCAAACCCGAACTTTTAGCGATTAAATACGAAATGTGTTTATGTATGTCGATCTTGTATGAATTAACGCTATGCTTTAATAAGCAAACCAAAGTATACTGTGCGTAAAACTAAATGTCCTTTTACAGTAGTAATGTTAGGTAAAAATGTGGAACACATAAATGGTAAGATAAGTGTATTAACTATCTTATCTATGAAGAAAGGTAAGCTAGATAGCACGTTGTATTACAAGAGTGTCGGTAATTTCACAATGCATCTACCAATAACAGAAATAAATGTATTCCCATATCTAATATTTATCATAATGTTAGTAAGATTTTGAGTGTCGTAGAATCTTAGTTTTGCATTGTATGCCATCAGTTTCTGATAATATTAGTTTACATGAACTATCAAATGTTTTCATTTTTCTTTAATAAAAAACAAAAACAAAAAACTTATTGTTTCCAAGACATTCAACTCTTGTGTATATCTACATCGTTGCGTTCGTTAAAAATCAAATTTCTACAATAGAATCATACAATTAAGCCAGCAGTTATATTACATATCAATCTAACAATCTCATTTTTAGAATATATCAACATCTAAGAGTCAATAACGGAGAATATAAACCTTCGAAAGGCTTACATGAAATTGTAATCGCTCACATCAAGAAAGTACGCGCTTATTTTTAGAACTCAGCGCAATAACGCGGTAGGGGCTTCAAAACTGTAAATGTCTTTTACATCAGTGTGCGCATTATGTTCCAGATATCATCATAAAAAATGAATTTTAACCCAGCACTTTGTGGATCGATTTTAATTACAGAACATTGAAAGCAGGTGCGTATGTTTATATATATCTCATACTGAGTTCTTCGAACTGGAGTTATATATGCAGATAAAATGATAATAAAATAAATTCATCCCACACCGGGAGGTGATGCTTTATGTTGAAATATAAAATCAAGTAAGACATAAACGATGAAGCTGGCTCTTACGTACATCAAATCTAGAACAAAACTAATTATGCGATTGATTGAATAAGCGGACATCCTTTGTGTTTATCATTCTTCTTAGTCTGATTTGGTGAATAAGCGGACATCCTTTGTGTTTATCATTCTTCTTATTCTGATTTGGTGAATAAGCGGACATCCTTTGTGTTTATCATTCTTCTTATTTTGATTTGGTGAATAAGCGGACATCCTTTGTGTTTATCATTCTTCTTATTTTGATTTGGTGAATAAGCGGACATCCTTTGTGTTTATCATTCTTCTTAGTCTGATTTGGTGAATAAGCGGACATCCTTTGTGTTTATCATTCTTCTTAGTCTGATTTGGTGAATAAGCGGTCATCCTTTGTGTTTATCATTCTTCTTAGTCTGATTTGGTGAATAAGCGGACATCCTTTGTGTTTATCATTCTTCTTAGTCTGATTTGGTGAATAAGCGGACATCCTTTGTGTTTATCATTCTTCTTAGTCTGATTTGGTGAATAAGCGGACATCCTTTGTGTTTATCATTCTTCTTAGTCTGATTTGGTGAATAAGCGGACATCCTTTGTGCTTATCATTCTTCTTAGTCTACCAATATTGCATTATATCCAACTCTGTGGCATCATCGTACATTTGTAAAGGTAAAACTTGCTATATATATTATACAATTATACATACATGTGTTCGCCTACACTGCCTTGATCTAAGCGTATCTGTCCGATCGTACAGCTGCAGTCTAAGCAATTAATATAACAAACTGTTTGCGGCTATTAAGCAAGTGGACATGTCCATATTGTCTTTCTGGATATCGATTATACAAGCTAATTATAGAGACTAAATCACATGTATATAATTGGTGGTAACGGTGACAGTAGTGTAATAATGACCAACCCATCTTGTTATGTACACTTGTACAGCTGCAATAAATATATCTGACCGTGTAAGGTCAGTTCATGTTGTCTGATATACGGTATAATACATTAAGGATGGTTCCATATTTCTTATAGATCCTATTTGTTCACTTGACCACTGTTCAATACATATTACATAGATGATAAACACTTAGAACAGTGGATGAGTAATTACGTACGTTCGTAGACAACCTTTATTTGTTCGTTACACATGCTATTACAATGCTTAGCTTTACATCACACACTTATTGGACGTTCACTTTACCTTACCTTATACGTTTTATGTTAGAAAGTTATCCGGCCCCTGTAACCAGCTCTTGAGGGTCCGAGTCCAGCTGTAATGGGTGCTTCCAACTTGTATACTAAATCCTAATTGCTCCGAATCTATTTTCAAAGGTATGACTGCGTGTTAAAGCATTAATTACACTGTCAGATCAGGAATTTCAAATGTCAACCACACTGTGGCTCAATATTTACTGATATCTAGGCGTGGTCTTGTCTTGTAGAGCGTCTTACTGCCCCCCCCCCCCTACCACTGTGTTGTTGTTTGGTGTTCACAGATCTTCATTGCAGTAATGTGTAGCTGTCTTGTGCAGGTTCCCTACTGTAACAATATCGTTCTCCTTGACGTGATATGCAGGATATTGTTATGAGGTCACGTGGTAACCTTCAGGGGTCAAATATTAGAGCTGACCAGTCAATTAGAGAAATAACTGATTTGTTAATGGCATTACAATTAGCTTTATCAATACATTCATGTTTTCGCCGTCATGTGGTTTACTTACAAATATAAATATCGTTTGCACCAAGGATCAATGTACGTATTGTTCCGGATTAGCATCTAATCCACAGAATAACAATGAAATACAACGTCTGGGTTATTGGCATCCGTCAGAATCGTTCAATCATATTTAAGATAACGTCTGAGGAATTTGTGTTAAGAAAGAAAATCTAAAAGTAATGACCCATAGACTGTCATTATTAATTGGTATACCATATTTTGAAACGTGTGGATGTCATATATTCGATAGTTTCTCTACACCATATTGCTAGACTTGGTACACTTGGCATTGACGGAATTTTTGGATAGTCTTATTTGCATTTTGCGCAGCTGTACTAACATAACGTTGCTATTTGCATATCACTGTTGTGTAAAGCAATCAAATCTTACGTTAACCACCAAGGCAATTTCTCTTTAACCGAACAACGTTTGTTACATTGACGCGGATTGGTTAACCTTTCGATAATGGGTATGTTACCTTACCAAAATCCACTGAATTTCGGTGAATTAACCGAAACATATTTTGCATCTGGAGTGACCAACAATCGTAATATCTTGGTTGTTGCACAACAAATATTTACCGTCATATTGCACCGACCATCTTTTTTCAAGATATTTCTTGTTAAAAACATTTTCTATTTTAATTTGTTAAATGTTCAGTTCAGTTCAGTTCAGTTTATTTCAATCATGTAATACACGACATAATGAGGTAAACAATTAATAACAACTATACATATAACAGGGTAATCACAATGACAGAATAATAGTTAAATAATTGATTGTAACATTTCTAATACTAAAGTTTCAATTCAATACATATAAGAGAATTTAGCAAATCTCAGGAACTAAGATTGTTTTCATAATAACGTCTTATCGCTTTGTTGTTAAGATAGTTGATGCTTACTGCATGACTTTATTGTCAGTCATACCACTGTCCAATTCTGAGAGTTTGTCCATGGATGCTTACTTGTTCTTGTTTATTATACTGATGATCTTATCTTGTGTTTGTCCAGAGTGTTTGGTTGTAGGGGAAATCCTGGGTAATTAGATGTGAGACAACAGAGATAAACTAATTAACGTATATCGTCGGGTAGAATCATACTCCTTAAAGGAAAGGCGTGGGCAGCATCAAAAGACTGGAAACAATACAACATGAAGAGTGAATGTTGAACCATTAAAACTGATCATACTCGCCAAATGAAATAAAATCGAATTAGTAAAGTTATGAAATGTACAACATTATTACGAAACTAACGATTCAACAGCTTTAAGCCTATGATGTTCTATCCCATGCTAATTAAACGACGTACATGAATATACAATGTACAACAACTTTAAGCCTATGATGTTCTACTCCATGCTAATTAAACGACGTACATGAATATACAATGTACAATAGCTATAAGCCTATGATGTTCTACTCCATGCTAATTAAACGACGTACATGAATATACAATGTACAACAGCTATAAGCCTATGATGTTCTACTCCATGCTAATTAAACGACGTACATGAATATACAATGTACAACAGCTTTAAGCCTATGATGTTCTACTCCATGCTAATTAAACGACGTACATGAATATACAATGTACAACAGCTATAAGCCTATGATGTTCTACTCCATGCTAATTAAACGACGTACATGAATATACAATGTACAACAGCTTTAAGCCTATGATGTTCTACTCCATGCTAATTAAACGACGTACATGAATATACAATGTACAACAGCTATAAGCCTATGATGTTCTACTCCATGCTAATTAAACGACGTACATGAATATACAATGTACAACAGCTATAAGCCTATGATGTTCTACTCCATGCTAATTAAACGACGTACATGAATATACAATGTACAACAGCTATAAGCCTATGATGTTCTACTCCATGCTAATTAAACGACGTACATGAATATACAATGTACAACAGCTATAAGCCTATGATGTTCTACTCCATGCTAATTAAACGACGTACATGAATATACAATGTACAACAACTTTAAGCCTATGATGTTCTACTCCATGCTAATTAAACGACGTACATGAATATACAATGTACAACAGCTATAAGCCTATGATGTTCTACTCCATGCTAATTAAACGACGTACATGAATATACAATGTACAACAACTTTAAGCCTATGATGTTCTACTCCATGCTAATTAAACGACGTACATGAATATACAATGTACAACAACTTTAAGCCTATGATGTTCTACTCCATGCTAATTAAACGACGTACATGAATATACAATGTACAACAGCTATAAGCCTATGATGTTCTACTCCATGCTAATTAAACGACGTACATGAATATACAATGTACAACAGCTATAAGCCTATGATGTTCTACTCCATGCTAATTAAACGACGTACATGAATCTACAATGTACAACAGCTATAAGCCTATGATGTTCTACTCCATGCTAATTAAACGACGTACATGAATATACAATGTACAACAGCTATAAGCCTATGATGTTCTACTCCATGCTAATTAAACGACGTACAATGTACAATAGCAAAATCATTACGTTTTGTGTTAATAACGAACTGAGAATTTAGTTGTTCTTTGTGAGTAAAAACGCTCTTTGTAGGATAATTTCTGGTTATAGCCAGCCAAGCTTTCTTTTTACATTACAAAATGCATGGAACAATACGTTCGTGCACAACTATAGACCAGGCGACGCCCTGATGTGATTTAAATAATAATGCTACACACGAACTGTTAGATGATATATGGAGAATTAATAATTGTTTTTACTTTCAAATTAGTTTTCAAGGGTCTATATTTTTATGTCGATTGTCTGTAATTTCAGTTTGTTAATTTAGTGTTCAAGGCAACTCTGCTAGATTTATAGTTGAGTTAGTCTGCTCCCGAGAGTTTAAGACTCTGTGCAAAACTACAATTAATGTTTGCGTACTATAAACTAGGTTTAATTATTATTACAATAGTGAATAAAAGTGAAAAGCTGTTTCTCGTGAACAAATATATCAATACAATTGGGTTGAAACAATGCTGAATCGTCCGACTGGTTGTACAATGAAATCTCTGCAGTGAATTAAACAATATCTGTAATAGCACATACGTAAAAGAGAGAATAAGTTGCTACAGGGAACGCCACATACATAAGACACTGCCTACCCACACAGACCTCCGAGAAAACATCAGTCCATAAAACATAATGCATTTGAGGAGGTGCCAGGGTATATACATAAGGGAGCATAGGCTCAAGGAATGGCCTGACCGACCATAAAGGACAACTAAGGAGAATACAAAAATTTGGGGTTAACTCTTTCCTTAAAAAGAATTTCCATACCGCCAATAAAACTGCAAAAACGTCTGTTTTGTTCAGTTAAATATTTAGATGTATAAACATACGTATAGGTGTATGAAAGGAAGGCGTAGAGTAGCAACAAGAATTAGCCAGTTATTCAAAGCATTGCTTAGCAACAATTTGATAATATAAGCAGACACGATCGGGTTTTACAGAACATTGTGAGAGAATTGTTTCTCTTATCCAAGGTGTGATTATCAAAACAATGCAACATGCAGGATGCAACATTTCACATCATGAGTTGCTAATTGTGTTGTTACATTATTGTAATTCTTTGTTAGATTATTCACAATGAAACTGTCAAGGGACTTTGTGTTCTAGAATACGAAAGAATGAGTAAGGTAAAGGGTGGAATAAGAGATGAAACAGAAAAGGATAACATTCAAACACTAGACAAATGGTTTGATCACAGGAGTCATGGTGGTCAAGAAGTGCGGCAAGGAACTTCTGAGGCTAAGAACAATATCTCAACACTTCCACTGACACATCACAAGTAATTGTGTTCATTATAAAATACGCTACGTGTCTGGGAATTTTGCGAAGCACGTTAATATGAAAAACGGTTATCCGATTCTGTTAACAGACACTGAATATCAAACCTCAAACTATTCCATTAATGACGATTTGGACAAAATACTGAAACAGAAGCTTGCTCATAGATAGTATTTGAATTTTGCATAAAATAGTACATTTAGACAATAGGAAACACCGATGTGGGTTATAGAACGTTGTACAAAAACTACGGTCAATACAATAATATGTAGTTTCTGTACGGTGTTGCCATTAAATTATGTTCAGAACTCACAGTTCAACAATCTGATCGACTGACAGAGAACAGTGCGGCCATGATTAAGGCATTATGCCCATGATTCTCAATTAAAAGTTCTATAAATACATAAATGTTGTTAAATCATGAAATACGAATTAACTAGACTTTATACAATCTTTCTTTAAACAAATCATGAATACATGTTTAAATAATACATCATTCTTATAAATGCCTTTGTACATTTTATCTACCATGTTTAATGTAGAGCTTTGCAATGTAATACTAAAGTAAGGAATATACACATATGAACATACTATTATGCAACACATTGCATTAAGCATATAAAGTACATAATTATGTTACCATGACACAGTGGAGAGGGAGAAAAAAGAAAGTACATCAATCGCAATCTACTTTATAGCAAGCATACGGACATAGATTGACTGAGGTAATGTAGTGTAGACTAAAATACAAACAACAACAAAAACGATGAATTCAAAACTTTTAGATACAAAGTGCATTTAGATTCTCTCTCCCCGGATTGTACTCTCCAGTCAAAGCTCTGTAATATGTAAATGAGTGGATTTGTGACGTATTGTTGACGTGACGTATTGTTGACGTGACGTATAGTTGACGTGACGTATTGTTGACGTGACGTATTGTTGACGTGACGTATTGTTGACGTGACGTATTGTTGACGTAGTGCTACAGTGTTGTCCAGTTATGTAGTGGTGCAAATGATTTGGAACGATATCATTTCTTACCTTAATAACACGAAGTATTTACTCAAGGAATGCAAACACAATAAGAGTTTGTTACGTTGTCTGTTGTACGTCACATATAGTCCGGGCTCATGCAGCGCCAAAGTGTATCAAACCTGAATATATGAGCGCCGCTGAACGATTTCCAAACTCTTCTTTAAGTGACGTCATTTCCAGAAAACGTCACATCTGACGTCACCATGTACTGACAGTAAGCAATGTTTGCCCCATATGGCAATATGAAAACGAAGCGACCATATGGAGGAAATATTGTTTCCTGCTAACAAATAGTGACATCACATGTTGTGTTTTCTTGAAATGACGTCACTTACAGAAGATGTTGTAAATCCCATAGCAGAGCTCATATACTTGCTTGAACATACTGAGTAAACATAGTCATGTTGAACTTTAAGGCAATTAACGAATATATAATTATATTGACTGCAGTATATTTAACTAAACTTTACAAAGCATGCGTAATTACTGAAAAACATATCGTATGGTTTCTATACGTATATTAGTAACAGGTGATTAAATGCAAAACTTTGACATTTGTTTATAAATGCTTCACGATTTCGAATATTTTATTGAATAGAAAATCGCAATATCATGAGACAATGTTACTTTATGATCGCGCAGGAAGGACACGCGTGAAAAAGTTAAATGTTTTACCACGTAATCTGCTGCTTTATATATATATTTAAATAGTTGTAAATCTATTCGGGCAGACATTACGAGAACCAAGTGTATGTGCCATACTGTATTTTCTGCTGGATTTTTACCATGTAACATTTAACTGTTGACAAATTGAGAATATTATTTCCAGGGAATCAAGCGTTATAAATATGATAATAGAGTAAACAATCACTAACAATCACTGGCTAGATGTTTAATTTCTTCACGGTAATCTTAGAAAGTAGTTTTATCGAGTCTAGTGCTGGCATAAGTGAAATTATAAAAATAATTCATTTTTTGCAAGGATACGACGTTAGACGGGGGTAATGCTAGGAACAGGAGGGGAAATGTGTTCGAAGAGATTAATTATGTGAAAGGGATATAATAATATCATCGTATGACAGTGATATATGAAAATTATACTTTATTAATGTGAAATTACCGACGATGCTACAACACTATGAGTTTTGAGTACTTTGACACGGAAGATGGCAAGTGAAAGAGAAAATAAGCCTTGGTCTCGACATAATTACTCGCGGCTTCAATACGGCAAATCAGCAAAGCTTGATGATATCACAAATTCTGCATGATTGACCATTTAACGTGGAACTATGAATTACTAAACTAGTGCCGCTATGTAAAAACTATTTACCACGATTTAACATTTCCTCTAAACTGTCACCTCAATGTCGCCGTAGTTGCGATTTCAGAGTGCAAAATGATTTACACCTCTCCATGCCGTACTGAAATAGTGTTCGGCTAGAAACAAGGACGAGTCCAGCGAATACATTTGGTAGCGTGTGGTAGCATCACAGAGACACAGATTACAGCGTATGTCGATATTGCATGTAGACGATGCAGTTTTAGCTGATTTGGAGGTTCGAATCCATAAACCCCCCTATGGAATTCTTCACTTGAATCAGTCAACTAAGCTTTTAAAAGTGGATACTTCTATGTGTCGTTCGTAGTTTAGCATTAGATCGAAATACCGTGGAGACGCAGCGATGAAGATGGATCGAAATATCCGTGGAGACGAAGCGAATATAGTCACAATTGAACAAATACGTTGCAGAAATAACTCGGATTGATCTTCGTTGAAGTTCTTGCGCTAGACGGTGCGGACAAACTGTTAATGACTAACGTTCCGGTTGTTAAAAACTAACAACAAAATATTGATTTTACGCACAACCACTGTACGAGCCTCCATCGTCATGGCGACGGTCTCACCACAAATTGATGCAACATACCTTCTGGTTTATAACAAAAAATACCATTTTGTATTTAACCATAACATATTTGGAAATAATGGCTTCTTACTTTAAAACATCGGCATGGGATCTGAAATTGGTAAGTTAGACGGTCTTAATTTACTTGATTACGGCAACTTAATTTACTTGATTACGGCAATGATGTAGCATCCATAAGGCGTGGAATACATCTTAAGTATGTATAATGTTACCCCCGAGGGTAGATGAAAACGTTAATGCATCCATGTATTTGTGTAAGTTACTGATACGTATAATTAGTAAGTTATAAGATTGGTTGAATATCTGCTGGAGGATTGTGTGAGTCTGTGTTTATTTGTCTTCCTGTTATGGCAATTATCACTGTGTTATCAGCCTCAGACTTATTAGTATGTGATGTATCCGTGTGTGATGTGACTTTCTATATATCTTAGTATTTGGCGTATTGAGAATTTAAACATTCCTTCCAATATGCCTCTGTCATATCATTGTCCATGACTGCGTCTATTTTTGTAATATATTCCATATCTATTATGAGCGTATTTTGTTCTGATATATGTCATCCTCGACTGTTGAACTTTCGTTATTTGACTGACACTTCCATAGCCTATCACAGTAGTACTGCTGTTGTATAATGCACGTCCGTGTCGGTCCGTATTTATGTTTTCTGGGTTTGTTTACGATGTCGTGTTGTTTCAAATTCATGTCCATCATTTCGGTGTTGCTTTTGTGTCTCCTTGCGTGTACCACGTGACAGGACTTGTGCACCACGTCACACTTTATTGTGACATGATTTGTGTACCACGTCACACTTTATTGTGACAGGATTTGTGTACCACGTCACACTTTATTGTGACAGGATTTGTGTACCACGTCACACTTTATTGTGACATGATTTGTGTACCTCGTCACACTTTATTGTGACATGATTTGTGTACCACGTCACACTTTATTGTGACAGGACTTGTGTACCACGTCACACTTTATTGTGACATGATTTGTGTACCACTTCACACTTTCTTGTGTCAGGATTTGTGTATCACGTCAGCGAAACTTATGGCGAAATATCGCATAACGGACCCTGAAGCTAAAAGCGGATATTGACCTTTGGGTGCCCGCTTTTATGCTCAGGGTGAACATGTCCGACAAAACAATCGACTAGATCATTGTATATTTGCAAGCCATACAATATGTTACTGCATTCCGCATCTGCTAAAGCAAAGATCATCATAACGAAGGAAGGTCAAAATGTAAGAGTCCCTTTTTATTGTCCTGTCGTTGACAACAACTTTTCTTCATCGTCATATATATGCTAATACACGATGAAGTTAATAGTATCAATTAAAATTATCATTCGTTTTAATACAACATTTCTTATCTTAAGTAACAAGGGTACTTCAACTTTCTGTCATATCCAGATAAGATCAGCTCTTCAACCTCAAAGTATCAGAATACGTTATATCTCAAATCAAATACTTCAATTCATGATCGTCTTAAACTATCCTATTATGTTTGATGTTTTAATTAAGTTAAAATGCTACGTTTCTTAACTGACGATTTTGTTCTGGCCAAAAATTTGCGTTTGTGATAAACAATCGCTCGTTGAAATCATTTAAAAGAGCTTTTCACATTTAGGTTTGATGTTCTGATCAGGAGTGGGGAATGTTTTATACTAAAATGTTCAAAATATGCGTGATGGCAAACTTGATTAATACTAGGTATTAATGACCACTTTCGGAACCTTTCCCTATGTCGATCATGTAATATATTTAAATGTGATCTGCGAAATGATTTAATATGTTAAAGGTACCCATGAGTGTTTCTATTGAATGATAAACCTATTCGCCTTGCAAGCTTCTTTAGAGATGTTTTTAGTCGAAGCTTTCACTCAAATTTACTGACATGCTATCCGTTTATTTAGCTTTTATCAATCTGTTGGTAAACATGCGTTTAGTGAGCTAGACACGAGTAGAGTCATTCAATGTGAATACGTTGTCGGCATCTCACTAGGATGTTTTATTGAGTATGTGATACCGTCATAGAGTTAAACATTATAGTTTAAATGTAATGAGTGTGGATATTTATATGGCAATCAATGAGAATTTGACAAAGTAGAGTGTCTTTGGTTAATTCGAATTATTCGAGGGATAAATAATTTTATTTTTTTAACAAAGGTCCAGTTTAAAATCAGAGGAAAATGAAGCCGTCTTTGGTAAGTGTTAACTAATGTCTTTATAGTATTATTGTAGATTTTCTTATGCGTTTGTCTGATGAATAATTAGCATCAAAACTACATGGACGTTTTATAAGAACATATTTTATTGGATGTACTTTGTATGATATTTTTTTTATTTATTTAATGAAATGTTTGCTTGTTACAATAAAAAAATCATCATACCAATACTATATCAATTATGAAACAAAAGGAAACACGTGGAATGTCATGCTTTATTAAATTAAATACTATTTTAATTGACACCCTATCTTTGTGGTTGTGTGTGTGTGCACTCACGGCTGTATTTAATTGACACTTTTGCTGTGTGAGAAATAAATCTGTGAATGGTACAAGCTCAAGATAAAGAATGTGTCTGATATTTCACTCCAATGTGATAGTTTGAACGATGAAGCTAGATACATGGATCATATTGACGATGTTATTATGGATTTATCTTCACCAACTTTGTTAATTAAAGAGTAGGATCGTTACTATAGGAGATTGTTGATTGACTTTGACAAGTTCGACACCATCTTATCATGACCAAATTGTTACAAAATATTTTTTAAGACGATCGCTTCATGACTCTATACACTTTACGTATACGCCAAGCAACTATGTGCGCTCAATTCATTAGAAACATGATTGCTATGCGCAGTACAACATCACCAAAGCACTCCTCTCTTCAACAATAACCTTTATTTAACAACAGCATCATTTTTCTATATAAAATGATTTACTATCAATAGAACCAACAACAGCCAACCTTTGTGTCTCTAGTGAATGTTCTTGTTGAGAGTGTGCAATGTAACAGTTGCATGGTGTTTGGTTAATTTAAACAAAAAAACAAAACAAACATCATCCACGTACAAGCAAAACATTTAGTTTGTAGTAAAAACTCGACGATTGACTTTTACACTTAACTATTGATTGTCATTATTTATTTTGATATTTTTTAAACACAATAAGTTAATTATTTGCCCCTGAAATTGTTTCATTAATAACCAAGCCTTGCTCAACGCTGATGTTTGCCTGACAATGAGTCCCGAAAATCTTGTTATACGCACTGCTCTTTCATTAATTGCCACAGAGTCAGTAAACTTCACACAAATGTGTATTAAGATGAGAATTTGTGCACTCGGCTTAATACAGTTGTTATATCGGACCAGTAATACTAGAGTTATGGCTCTTAACTTGTGACAAAATTGGAAAGTGGTGGCATCCGTTTCCTATGGGCACAATTCTTGGGATGTGTGTTAGGGAACTAGAGATGTGTGTTAGGGAACGCTGTTGATGAATGTTTCGCTCACTGTGTTCCCATTTCTCACCTATATATGAAATAAACCATATGGACAGATATCGTCTAGAGGTGTTTACCAAAACTGATGATATGTTGAAAATAATATACTCTATAAATAATTGATAAAGCCTTTCATTGCCAAGAACAACGAAACGTCAAATTGAAAACAAAATCCATTTTCAATAAGTCTAAATAAGAGAAAATGGTGTTTTATGTTCCCGCCATTCCAAAAATGTTGAAGGGGTACAAAGTGTTACTCATGTCTGTGCGTCCGTCCGTCCGTCTGTGCGTCCGTCTGTGCGAAAAGAATGCTTTCCGACATATTACTCTTGAAGAATTATGGCACATGTGCATGAGATTAAAAAATATAAGTCTAGTTCAATTTAATCCACCATTTTCTGGATGTGTTAGGGCCCTTTCTCGACTTAAAATTTGGTTTCCGATCACTATTGCATGAAAAGCCCATAGCGGGGGGATTCATGTCATTTGTACACATCTAGTTGTCTGTCTAAATAACTAAGGCGCTTGCTGATAAACAATTCATGCATTTCTAATAACAGTAAACACTTTAACGTAAGTTGTATAATAGCACTTGTATAATTATATTGTGTTTTATGGATTCGTGTATGGAATGTTTGCATGTTTTAAGTAATAAAACAACACTGTGACGTATGGTTAAGTGTTTTCCGTGTTTACAGTTGCATCAATAATTGTCACCATTTCCCGAGGAGATTCGGATTCATTTATTGTCAGAGTGTTGATATAATTGTTTAAGACCGTGATAATGCGGTGGTAATAGTTCTGTTAGGATCGCGATGCGGGAACTCTGCTTTCTATAATAGATGCTACTAGGACCTAGGTTTTACAAACATTCTTCATACTGAGATTTTCATTCAAGTCGAATCTTTCATCGTCTGTATCACAAATACTAAGCTATACAATAAAACCTCTTTAAAGACCATCTCAATAACAATACCACCTCAAAATTATGAACACAATTTTCAAGTCCATTTTCACTGCTTTGCTCTTTATTCAACCTCAATATTTTTAAGGCCATCTCAATATTAACACCTCTTCAAGATTCACAAGAGTGGTCTTATTATTGAGGGTTTCCAGTACGCACGTTTACCGTTTAAAGTAATGGTTGTATGTCTACGTTTAGTGTCCCTATCAATTCTTCAAGTTAGATGTGCGTTCTATTGATAAAATACTTGTTCTTGTTAATTGCAGTTTGAGACGGATTTCAATTGAAATTCGGCGTCTGGTCCGCGTTTCCAAATCGTTCTCATGTTTTGATCTAAATTAATTTGATCTAAATGTGCGTTTTTAAATGTGTCAAGTTTGTATTGAGGGCTTAATGTGTATAATGTTGCTGATCTGTTTTATTCCCCATTCACATCCTTTATACCCCTTATTGTTCTATGTTCTTACCCTAGTGCTGTGTTAGGGGAAGTTGTGTGAACACTGCGTAGTCTGTGTCAGTAGTTCCCATTTTAAACACAAAATACGTTGTACATAATTCGTTAAATCTGGTGTCAGAAGTATACTTGATTCACTTTTTGCGGGATATGCACAATGTATGTTCGTACCTTATTGATATTTGATACTTAAGGGACGAAATATGAGTGAATGAATTAAATGTTGTCGATATTTTTAGGTAAGACCGCACCATGATAATGGTGTGTTCACTATCCGCATCTTGGCTCTGCATTTTTGTACGAAGATCTACGTTTAAGATGAGCTCAAAGATTAATTGACGAACCATTTTCAATTTGTACGAGGATTTATTGACCGGATCAAGTTTTAGTTATGTACACGGGTTATATGTTCCTGCCCATGTTTTAGTTGTGTGGTTTAAATTGAATATTTCATAAGATTACATGACGCTGGATCAGTTTTCTGGTGAAATATACAATGTTTTGTTTGAACTGAAACAGAGTTTCGGAATATTGTATAGTAAACTTTTCGAGGGTTTTCGCCTTAGCTGTTTATAACGAATGTTATTTACTTTGAAAACTCTATTGCTCGTGCGAAATTCGTTTGATGTCAAGCTTCTACATTCCAGCCCACTCGTTCATTCACTCCAATGTGTTTTACACGAAATAATTATCATGTTAAAACGAATTCGCGTTTCGACGCAAAAGTTTTCTTTCGAAACAATTTGCTGCCTGTTTATCTGAAGTATTAAATGCATCCTAGAAATGGTTACTATTCAAAAGAATATAGTCGTAGAAAGTTTAATTTTTTATATATTCTAGAAAACTTCCTAAACTCTATAATAAACAAAAACCTTGGTATGAAATGTACAGTTTTTTCTGTAGAGAATCCTGTGTACTTCTAGAAGATCTGTGTTATTTATAGCACCATGTTTGATGTTAATTGACTCCGTAAATTTCGGTTGATCGGTAATTTTGCAATTGAACGATACCATATATATCACATGTGACCCCACTTTTAAAGTTAAATTGACTTTGAGGTTGGACAATACAACTACTTCAATGTGCCGCCACCACACATAGAGATTGACATATGCAAGCTATTTTAGAAGTTAATTAGGTACCATTATCACATTAAATTGCTTTAAATAACGTAATGATTTAACGAATAATAATTACGTATATTTGATCATCTGACAGAAGACATTTACCAACAGCTCACAAAGAACTTCGAATTATAGCAAAGTGTCAATTTGCTATATTTAATGACAAGGATTTGGTAAATTTGGTGACATGACACATTTCGAGGGGTTTAAGCTATACTACTCTATCTGCTTCGATATGTATCCGTAGATAAACTAGTTCGCTGTCATTCCACAATTAACATTTAGATACACTTATGATCGTCATTGACCTCGCAAGTTTAGTAAAGGACTCAAAAGTCATTATATACGACACGTATGCATTAATGTCACGCTGGGGCACCAATTCTCGTCTGCACATTATATTACACCATGCGACCCTGAACGTCGGCGTTAGTACAAAAATGTATCAATGCCATAATGTCTCTACAATTGTCAGAAACAATGTTTCCAAAACATACGATTCGTTATTATATTTTGTTACAAAGAGAAATGTACTCAAATAGATTTTAGAATCAATGTATGATCACAAGAACAATAAATAATGTATTTGTACTATCGTTGATTTAATATTTAATTTTGGTTAAGAATTCGAAATATAACATAGTTATAAATGTTCGACATATAACATAGATACAAATGTTCGACATAGCCGCATGACTGACAAGTAAATGCCTGTAGATGCATGAATGACAAGTAAATGCCTGTAGATGCATGAATGACAAGTAAATGCCTGTAGATGCATGAATGACAAGTAAATGTCTGTAGATGTCTAAAAGTTAAAAAAGAAAGGTTTCTCTTTCCGATTCCAATCTTTCAAATTTCCACAAGTTGACGCATCACATAATAAAAAAGTCAATGCCAGCTTCGAAAGATTAGACACTTAAATGTTGGACTATTTTTCGACCGATTCACTTTCCAATCATTCTTGCGCCACTTCCGGAAAAAAAGTAGTTTTCGTATTAAGGCGGTGTGACTGTCGAAAATTGCCATAGAACTATATGTTCTACCGAACAAGTAAAATAAATATTCTCCATCGTCATATACATTTATGTCATAGTTAATGTCTTCCAATGGATTCATTGTGATGTTTTCATTTTGCCTTAAATGAAGTACTCTGGTCAGTGCGTAATTATGTTTGTTTTGACTCAGAGTGCTGATATATCTTTCAGTTATTTATTTTGAAGTTTTTCCATACGTTTCAATAAAACATATGTTTGACCGGATTCCAAAACTATTTTGTTACAGACGAATTGGACATCGCTGGAAGATTATGTGTACCGATCGTATGATAATCACCTAATGCAGACACATTCATCATTCTGCCTGTAATCAGAAATATACACCTTACATACGTCACGCAGATATGTGCACTAGCAACAACATATATGTATTAATGTAAACATTATACAATATTCACATTATTTTGTCATGAAATTTGTAAAATAATATGAATAAAATAGATTATTAATATCAGTAAATTGTCGTTCATATGTGAACTTAGTCAACTGGAACAACACAAACTAATTAATTAATTACTACAATATCGGAACATCTACTCAACCACACGACTGATTTATGTGCCGACCTGGGTACATTTCTAATAAAGAACTTTCGACAAAATGTTCGACTTTTGGATAGATTATCTTAGTATCGAACCTTCATTGACGGTCGTCGCAGGGTAATGGCAGGACATGCTTAGATAACTGTACTTATTCGTACATGGACATTGAACGCGTCTGTTACTATGGTGACGGGAACTGTAAAAAGGATGTTTAAAATTGTACATGAATAAAGTATAGTGTTTGAAATATGATTCACTTTTTTTAACTTTGTGCATACCGATCGGGAGTGGCTTTACATATATAAGACTGATACACATCTCTATGCATGGAAGAAAGATATCTGTATGTCACTCAGATGTCCTACCTCCTAAGTGAGTGAGGCAAGCAGGCTACCGACACTGCTGTACTGTATTTATATGTACTTTTTTCATTTGGCTTGTCTAAAATTGTTTTAAATGAGTTTGAGTCATGGGTTCAAGTGGAGGCAATTTTGAAATATGAAATTAATATAATACACGTGACCTTCTCGTACATGTGATTAATGTCAGCTACAAAAGTATGCGCTTCGAAACATTAATTGTATATGATATTATATAAGAGTGTTTATAAAATGGAAGGACATATCTGTTACCAATATGTGACAATGTGATGCCTGACGTTTCGCCAAATCCTTATATGGAATATCAGAAAGAAACTTCCATGAATGGAAAAACTGGTCCACCTTTAGTGCTTCCCGATGTGGGATTGTGCTCTTTAGAGTTCTGAGTCCCGCTCGCGAAGCGAAACGTTACTATTAGAAAACTGTCTCGATGAAAACGTTCTTGTCGATCTTAAACGATTATGACATCTGGTATCTACAGAGGAAAGGCTTGTGTAGGGAAGTCAACAGTGACTAAACCACACATTTCTAAAGTTTCACTGTTCTGATTGTCCAGTTTTAGTTTAATCTATCAGTAATGTTCAGACAGAATTGTACAAGTCAATCACTTCCCAGTTAGGAACTAATGAAATAAAAAGACCGTTCAGACTGCAATTCCATAAACGTTGTCAAGTAGGACTACTAGATATACAATGTATTCACTATGTGATTGTCATCTTTCTCACAAAATCTTGTACATATTATTTTCGTGCTATTTATTGAATGTTTAAGGCTAGACATAACTTTACAAATTTACATCGATAAACATCTCCAAACTGGATGATACAAATGTTCTAAGATTTTCTTAAAATTGTCGTGAAAATGTTCCTGTTGAGCAGTTCCCGGTAACTAAGTGACTCAATGGTTTCTGTATAATACATTATAACACTAACATTAATAGCATCACACAACATCGCAGGATCAACATTCTCAACATTTCGGAGTAAATATCGAACCGTTTATTTAAACTCCGACTAGAAATGGAATATCACTTAACTGTCAATTATCAAACTTGAAAGTGCCAGGATTCTATCTCACTCTATCTGTTAATACTTGTACTATGAAATCACTTTTATATTGATTCACGCTGACATCATTTGAGACAATGTCAATGTCACACACTTCAACAAATTTATTACTGAATGAAAATTGGGAGGTATTGGAAGTGAAACAATTCTTTGTGTCTATGTTAACATGATAACAAAACAAACGAACGAAACGGCGAAACATTTAACTTCCAGAGGTAAGGTCAAAAAAGAGAGAATAAGTTGCTAAGTTCGAAAAATCGAAAAAATAAAATGGCCAAAACTGCAACAAGATATTGAATGTATGTTTTTGATGTCATTATAAGCATTTTTACCGGAACGAAATATACAACAAAACGCATCTCTGATTATCTAGCTACATCATTTTTCGAGAAGACAATGCCCCCGGGCTAGGCCTACACATCAATTTCACCTAAGCTACGCCAATCTGTTGTAAGTCATTGGAAGCCTATATTCTTACTCAACATCTGTAGGTAGATGAACCTCTAACACATGATGTTGTTATACTTGTAGTGTCCAGTTTGGTCCAGTGTTGAAAACAAAGGGGAAGGAAAGATGTATGGACTGTTGTTAGAAAGTGTCCAGTATTATATCATACAAGATGTTGGAGAATCAATGTGGAACACAATACTGGAACATGCAGGTATGACGTGTATTGTGACCTCATGTAATTCCATATGTCTTTGACCAGCGTCCGTTATGCTTTTTTGAAAATGAAGTCGATGATAAGGTAACTTTGACACGACAAGCCAATTAATGACGATTATATTCGGAGAAATTTACGCCACGAAGCGTACCTTACCAACACCAACATATACATCATATAACTCATGCCTTTTAGATTACTAACTTATTTTCTGATCAGTTATTTAACAGCGCTTGTATAATTCGGGATAAACGATGTTTACTTAGATAAATATGTAAGATGTTAAATATATCACGTTTAATAGATCTAATATTGTTTTCATATTTTTTATTTCCAGGATATAAAAACCTCGTTTTCACAACTCACAGTACATACAAAGATGAAATAATGACACGATTGGCTGAAAGTTGTTGTCACGTGACAAAATCAAAAGATTTCAACCAATGGATGACGTTCTTTGGTACGTGTTTCGTGGAATTCTGCACAAGTTACGGATACGACAAATTATTACGTGTAACAGGACGACATTACAGTGATTTTCTACATGGAATTGATAATATACATGAAGTAATTCGATTTAGTTACCCAAGACTACAAAGTCCAGCGTTCCTTGTTTTGAGTGAGGATTCTGAGGGGTGTGTCTTGCTGTACCAATCAAAACGTCGTGGATTTAAATATTACGTGATAGGTCAGTTACAGCAAATTGCTCGTAGATTTTATGATGTTTCGGTGAATATTACTGTTATTGAAGAAGAGTTTATTGATAGAAAGTGTCATGTGAGGTTTAGATTGGATTTTGATAATTCTGCTTACAAACCAAAACCCATGCATAAGATTGTCTCAGGGAAAACGAAATTCTCCAACATTTCGGGTGACACATTCCTTAAAGTGAGTATACATGTACCGTGTTCTGTTCTAAAAATCATTGTACTAATATACAGTTTTCCATAGTAGACATGTACCGTGTTCTGTTCTAAACATCATTGTACTAATATACAGTTTTCCATAGTAGACATGTAGCGTGTTCTGTTCTAAACATCATTGTACTAATATACAGTTTTCCATAGTAGACATGTAGCGTGTTCAGTTCTAAACATCATTGTACTAGTATACAGTTTTCCATAGTAGACATGTAGCGTGTTCTGTTCTAAACATTATTGTACTAATATACAGTTTTCCATAGTAGACATGTACCGTGTTCTGTTCTAAACATCATTGTACTAGTATACAGTTTTCCATAGTAGACATGTAGCGTGTTCTGTTCTAAACATCATTGTACTAATATACAGTTTTCCATAGTATACATGTACCGTGTTCTGTTCTAAACATCATTGTACTAATATACAGTTTTCCATAGTAGACATGTAGCGTGTTCTGTTCTAAACATCATTGTACTAATATACAGTTTTCCATAGTAGACATGTACCGTGTTCTGTTCTAAACATCATTGTACTAATATACAGTTTTTCATAGTAGACATGTACCGTGTTCTCTTCTAAACATCATTGTACTAATATACAGTTTTCCATAGTAGACATGTACCGTGTTCTGTTCTAAACATCATTGTACTAATATACAGTTTTCCATAGTAGACATGTACCGTGTTCTGTTCTAAACATCATTGTACTAATATACAGTTTTCCATAGTAGACATGTACCGTGTTCTGTTCTAAACATCATTGTACTAATATACAGTTTTCCATATTAGACATGTACCGTGTTCTGTTCTAAACATCATTGTACTAATATACAGTTTTCCATAGTAGACATGTACCGTGTTCTGTTCTAAACATCATTGTACTAATATACAGTTTTCCATAGTAGACATGTACCGTGTTCTGTTCTAAACATCATTGTACTAATATACAGTTTTCCATAGTAGACATGTACCGTGTTCTGTTCTAAACATCATTGTACTAATATACAGTTTTCCATGGTAGACATGTACCGTGTTCTGTTCTAAACATCATTGTACTAGTATACAGTTTTCCATAGTAGACATGTAGGAGTTTGTGTTGGATGAAATGTTATACACGTTATCATTTAACAGTAGGTTATGTTGTTAGTTAATATTTTGTGCCGGACGTGTGTTGTTAGTGAAGTCCGTTTGATAATGTCACGTATACCTTCAGTGCTTTGATATAATGAATGTTTTATTGTCGTTCAATGCTGGATGTGTTCGTAATTGCGGAAATATGAGTTTCACCCTTTCTAATTCTGTACAATCCGGAAACATTCAATTCGGTTTGATTGCTGGTTCCATTCATCAACATTCTGTATCGTGATGAACATCTTGACACGCCGTGTGCAACCAGGAAGCATCAAATGTTGTTTATTTAGAGTTCAGTTTTATTATTTCACATGTGCAAAATATATTAAAGCAGTGTATCAATGTTGATGACTTGATTACGTCTTACAGCTTGTAAGTATGTGATGTTTGTACTTCATTTGATGAAAGAGACGTATTTGTCTATCCGGGGTGTTAATTACTCGTATTTCAGTCAGTGCGATATAGGCGGGAACAGTTATGTCAATCAAAACAATACGTGCTTTATGGAGTGCTGGGAAGCTGATACCAAACTGTCGTTAGATCTAACTCAAAGTTCTGTTAAAAATGACGTTTATCCGTTTTGATACTAACAGATGGCGCTGTGTGATTTCAGCTTCCCTGTTAATTTACTTTATACTTGTTTACCAAACAAACAACATTATTGCCATTAAATTGACGGTAACTATTCATTTATATAGACGTGTGCTCGACATATCACCGTGTACTGCCTGTCGGGTGGTCTGTGTATAATGATTAACGTAACCAGGGTATCGATCAATCGTAGTAAAATACAATATTATAGTAACCACGTAAAAACAATAGGAATCCTGACTATGGAAAGCCGCTTTGGATCTTGTTCGTCAGTATAGTTGGTTCAAAGTCATTGTTTGAATTAATTACCACTGACTGGAATAGTGCATGAAAAAAGAAATAAATGAACGCCGCTGCACGATTTCCAACCTCTTCTATAAGTGACGTCATTTCCAGATAACGTCACATGTGACGTCACCATGTTCAATAATCATTGTCACCCCGGTATTAGAAACAAATTGCAACGTCTCTGAGATAATTGTGTTCGAAGATGGCGTATCATTTCGTGTTTATTACGTCATAATAATAATGTATGATATGACCGGTCCAATCGAAAGAAGAATGATGACATAATATATTAATTATTTTGTTATTTAGAGTCACTTGTTTCTGTCCTTGAATGTGATTTCTGTAATTCTAAACATTTTAAATACATAGGTATGACTTTATATATCAAAACTCCTAAGATGATCAAACTACTTATCACAATGTTTGCAATGTGAATTTATATGACTGTGTTATTATTATTATAATTATAACTCCTAGTTCAGTCCAATCAAGTAATTAATATGGTTTTGTTAATTTCAAATTAATAGACTTCGCCAATATTATGTTGCAGTGCAGTGGCTAAGGTATTGGCCACTCAACCGGAAGTTACAGGTACTGACCCCGACAGGGACACCATCACGTCCCCTCATATGATCCCAGTTCTGATCCCAGAATGATTCGAATAATCGGAAACTGATTTTATTTACTCAGTAAACTTAAGACATGAATATCATTCAAAAACATGTTTGTTACTTTGGAAACACTTAATAAAAAATGATAGACACTCCTCTGACTCTCAAGGGACGAGTGTTAAATCTTCAACCAAACATTTCACAAATATTACAACAAGCGAAGTAATCTCTTTACTTCTTATTGACGTAATAGGAATGTGTTTTTACATTTCTTGCAAGAAAAAACAACATTAAACAAAAACAAGTCTTCTGACAAAAACTTTATATTTCATAAATCCCGAGCATAGATTACTTAAACACATACGCACATATGTGTCTGATGTGGGAGTTTTAATTAAAATAAACGTTTGTTGATTCAATTGGGTTACCGAAAACAACATCCAATCTGTGCGCGTGAAGAACAGAGTTATGGTTAAAGTTTAGTACATTCGCTAATGCATTAAATCATTAAAGAGGCGGTGTGATATTTCATCTTAGACGTCTGTCTAATAGCAGCAACAACAACAATCCATTAAACTTGATGATTCTGGTTCACACACACACAAATCGAAATATCGAATCAGCCCACGTTCATAATTGCTTTACGATGGTTGGTCATTTTGTAGTATGATTTTTAAGTCGTTCAATTCAACATTCTAAATAATTCAAAACAGAACAGATAAGAGTAGGAAACAGGAAGGAGCATAATTCCAGTCTGACAGGTATAAAAGTAAAGTGTTTATTTATTAAAGTGTCACCCCTTCATAAAGGGCCAGTTATATCGGACTTATGAGACGCCTACTTTCTTGCTGAGCACCCTTACTACCCGATTATCCCTTAATACCAGGAATTTCGAGAAAAATGGACAGTTTTTCCTTCATGCGGAAAAAAATATGGTGTCGGTATTCAAAGTTGCCCCGCTCACGTCGACCTGACGTTGCCATGGTGACAATAATTAACGCGCTACTTATACTACTATATTCTTGTAACAATAAACCAATAAAATATACCCATAGCTATACATGTTGAAAAAATCAGGGAAATGTATTTTTTTTTTAAATTATGAAATTTGTCCCGAAACTTTCCGAACACCCCTTGTAGGAGATAAAAAATATTGGTTTAAATTCTTTTCAACAAAACTTAACTAACCCAAGTAAGCAATTATAATTATTATTCCTAAATAATAATAAACTGCATTGTATAAAAACTTTAACCATGAATTAAATTGACACATTAGTTCGTAATTGACTTTTAAGTGAACAAGTGGGCGCGTATTGCATGTAATATTGTACAGTCAAGTATACTACAAGCGTTTTGCTTCGTTTTTGTCCGACAAGTTTTCCAATAACTAGAAGTGGGCGAAGTGAACAGTATTAAAGTAGATGCAATAATTTAATTTTATTTTACGGTGATTTGATGGGTTGATCTTAAAATAGATTGTGATAGATCTATTTTTGCTGTAAATTTACTTCACGTAGGAAAATGCTCATTAGGTCAGGATGGAAGAAGGCTCTTCACAAAACTCTGTTCCATGATTTCTGACGTAGTGACAGATATACTAGTATCACGACATCAGAAGTTTATCAAGTTATTGTTGAATACAAGAATCAATTAGCACGATTAAACTGTATTTAAAATATGCTTGTAAGTGTTTTTACATTTATTTCAAAGCTTTATGACAGATATCTTCCAACAAATGCTTTCACTGAAGAAACACATCTAATATAAGTGATTGAATGATTGATTAAATTCACGAATGAATGATCGATTGTTTAAAAGAATGACTGGTCGATAGGTTAATCATATTCATCATCTTAATCAATCGAATGATCGATTGATTGATCGATGATCGATTGATTGAATGATAATTAATTGATTGATCGATTCATCGTTGATTGATTGATTTGTTGATTGATTTGTTGATTGATTTGTTGATTGATTTGTTGATTGATTTGTTGATTGATTTGTTGATTGATTTGTTGATTGATTTGTTGATTGATTTGTTGATTGATTTGTTGATTGGTTTGTTGATTGATTTGTTGATTGATTTGTTGATTGTATATGGTATATTGTATTGATTCTTTCAGGTATTTCCATTCTGTATAGTGTTCAACAGTCAACTTGTTATACGTATGGTGGGCAGCAGTATGATGGCCTTACTCAAGCAAGATAATCTCATTGGTTCTCAATTAGGTGAAAAGTTTAATATACGCCGTCCACTCATTCCTTGTGTGTGGTCTAAGGTATATCTTGTTTTCTTATCTTGTCTTGTGATATTCATCTAAATGTTTATTCTGTCTGAACCGAATATAACCAAAAGATATATAGTTAAAGTTGTGGGGGACTTCACAGCTGATAACGATATGCATGTAGTATTGTTAGGTCGTATCGCCACATTGCATTACTGGCGTTATTTATATGAAGGTTTATGTAATTTTGATGTTCGTATTAGCTTCTACAATAAAACACAGTTGAACCTCGTTTATTCGACAACATTCAATACGAATACTCGGTGTCTTCCGAAATAAACATCAAGTCCCGATGTATCTTCTTATGCACATAAATTTCGGACCCAATGAATTCGAAGTAACGCGGTCCGAGTGTATATATATTTCCGCCAAATGTAATTACTGCCTTTCTTTCTTTTACTCAGATTTTGCAGTTTCGTCGTGTGATATTTGAATTGGAATACCTCTTTGATAGCTCTGGTGCAGACAGCCACGACGCGGAGTTGATAAGTGATTCAAGTCAAGACTCAGGGACAGATCCGAGAGTTCTGTTGAGAGGACAGATGAAATATCTGGATGACTGGAACATGATTGCTTTTCTATGCACACCTTTGTAAGTAAATATACAATATCCTAGACCCTTAATGCAAAGTAGTAATTTCTGTTAATTTGTTGTATGTGATATGTGCTTTTGGTCGACAAACGTTTGTATTCATGCCCTAAACATTAACCGGATTGTGTCCTCTGTACTCAGAGGTTCTTATGTGGTTTCCACTATGCAATATTATCCCGAACATTCCCATAATGGCCAGAGGCCCGAACATTCCCATAGTGGCCAGAGGCCCGAACATTCCCATAATGGCCAGAGGCCCGAACATTCCCATAATGGCCAGAGACCCGAACATTCCCATAATGGCCAGAGACCCGAACATTCCCATAATGGCCAGAGACCCGAACATTCCCATAATGGCCAGAGACCCGAACATTCCCATAATGGCCAGAGACCCGAACATTCCCATAATGGCCAGAGGCCCGAACATTCCCATAATGGCCAGAGGCCCGAACATTCCCATAATGGCCAGAGACCCGAACATTCCCATAATGGCCAGAGACCCGAACATTCCCATAATGGTCAGAGACCCGAACATTCCCATAATGGCCAGAGACCCGAACATTCCCATAATGGCCAGAGACCCGAACATTCCAATAATGGCCAGAGACCCGAACATTCCCATAATGGCCAGAGGCCCGAACATTCCCATAATGGCCAGAGACCCGAACATTCCCATAATGGCCAGAGACCCGAACATTCCCATAATGGCCAGAGGCCCGAACATTCCCATAATGGCCAGAGACCCGAACATTCCCATAGTGGCCAGAGGCCCGAACATTCCCATAATGGCCAGAGGCCCGAACATTCCCATAATGGCCAGAGGCCCGAACATTCCCATAGTGGCCAGAGGCCCGAACATTCCCATAATGGCCAGAGGCCCGAACATTCCCATAATGGCCAGAGACCCGAACATTCCCATAATGGCCAGAGACCCGAACATTCCCATAATGGCCAGAGACCCGAACATTCCCATAATGGCCAGAGACCCGAACATTCCCATAATGGCCAGAGACCCGAACATTCCCATAATGGCCAGAGGCCCGAACATTCCCATAATGGCCAGAGGCCCGAACATTCCCATAATGGCCAGAGACCCGAACATTCCCATAATGGCCAGAGACCCGAACATTCCCATAATGGTCAGAGACCCGAACATTCCCATAATGGCCAGAGACCCGAACATTCCCATAATGGCCAGAGACCCGAACATTCCAATAATGGCCAGAGACCCGAACATTCCCATAATGGCCAGAGGCCCGAACATTCCCATAATGGCCAGAGACCCGAACATTCCCATAATGGCCAGAGACCCGAACATTCCCATAATGGCCAGAGGCCCGAACATTCCCATAATGGCCAGAGACCCGAACATTCCCATAGTGGCCAGAGGCCCGAACATTCCCATAATGGCCAGAGGCCCGAACATTCCCATAATGGCCAGAGGCCCGAACATTCCCATAGTGGCCAGAGGCCCGAACATTCCCATAATGGCCAGAGGCCCGAACATTCCCATAATGGCCAGAGGCCCGAACATTCCCATAATGGCCAGAGGCCCGAACATTCCCATAATGGCCATAGGGCCAATGTAAGTAACGGTCTGTTCCCATTCTAGTTACCATCTAGATCCAAGGGTCTGTTGGACAAATGTTCAATCAGTTTCGTCCCATTATAATACATTCATGACAACGATCGAGCGTTATGAGGTCATGTATTTCACGTACAGTACTTCCCCGGATTTTCTGCGAAAACGATGCTTTGCACTTGACGCACTCGGATTTCCAAAATCACGGTACAAACATGTATATTATGATACCGGTTACATAATCAGGACAGTAAAGTTCATTGGTACCAATGTTTTGTATGCAAATCAGGAAACAAGGAAACTTAACGTTCATGCTAATGTGTGTCTTCATTTAGTGTGCGTCATTATACGAATGTTTAACAAAACAGTGATAGCCGGTTATTTGAGATGATCACGATATTTTCTCATTCGTCTGTTTGCACACATAGGAAACCACAGGGCCATGACACTACAACATGTTTAGTGTTAAAATTACATCATCTAGTGTTATTGATTTACCTAAGAAACCAATTATTCATAATCAATATATGTTAACCGTTTGCACGTTTGTCAACATCCATCAACTTTCTCTTGTATATATTTTAGTGCATTTATTTAACATGAGTGTAGTTGTTTGTTAGCGTAGCATCTAATCCATAATCCTTGCCAAAATGTTGCATCTAAGTTTACGAGAATCAAATGCAGTTCAAAATGACATATTACAATATACAATTTCGTCAACACTTAAGAAGATGCGAACATGACTTGATATAATTGTGTGTTCGTGTTGTTGCAACATTTAACATAGGTCATTGCTGTTATACTAATTATTGCTCTGTTTTTCAGACTGAATGATTTAAAAGATCTCAGGAAAGCTGGACTATTCATCAATGACTTGAATTCCTTTGACATGTCACGTGATATGGTAATGGCTGGATGGCAACACGCTTCACAATTGGAACGTTCAATTGAAGAGGTAAGTAGGAAAATGGATGAAACATTTTGCCAAAACAGTAACATATTGTATGATGTCTTCCGACCCTTCTTGATGAAGTTTGATAGGTTTTTAGCCGAAAACAAAAGCTACTGTAAGTAATCATTTAACCATATTTATCTCCAGCAAGATCTACTGTAAGTAATCATTTAACCATATTTATCTCCAGCAAGACCAAAACATCGCTGCAGCGAGCCTCTAGAACTTCAGGAGCCCAGCATTGTGTGCGGGTAGGTGGGGACTACTCAGTCTTACACCCAGCATTTTGTGCGGGTAGGTGGGGACTACTCAGTCTTACACCCAGCATTGTGTGCGGGTAGGTGGGGACTACTCAGTCTTACACCCAGCATTGTGTGCGGGTAGGTGGGGGACTACTCAGTCTTACACCCAGCATTGTGTGCGGGTAGGTGGGGGACTACTCAGTCTTACACCCAGCATTTTGTGCGGGTAGGTGGGGGACTACTCAGTCTTACACCCAGCATTGTGTGCGGGTAGGTGGGGGACTACTCAGTCTTACACCCAGCATTTTGTGCGGGTAGGTGGGGGACTACTCAGTCTTACACCCAGCATTGTGTGCGGGTAGGTGGGGGACTACTCAGTCTTACACCCAGCATTGTGTGCGGGTAGGTGGGGACTACTCAGTCTTACACCCAGCATTGTGTGCGGGTAGGTGGGGGACTACTCAGTCTTACACCCAGCATTTTGTGCGGGTAGGTGGGGGACTACTCAGTCTTACACCCAGCATTGTGTGCGGGTAGGTGGGGGCCTACTCAGTCTTACACCCAGCATTGTGTGCGGGTAGGTGGGGACTACTAAGTCTTACACCCAGCATTGTGTGCGGGTAGGTGGGGGACTACTCAGTCTTACACCCATCATTGTGTGTGGGTAGGTGGGGACTACTCAGTCTTACACCCAGCATTGTGTGCGGGTAGGTGGGGGACTACTCAGTCTTACACCCAGCATTGTGTGCGGGTAGGTGGGGGACTACTCAGTCTTACACCCAGCATTGTGTGCGGGTAGGTGGGGGACTACTCAATCTTACACCCAGCATTGTGTGCGGGTAGGTGGGGGACTACTCAGTCTTACACCCAGCATTGTGTGCGGGTAGGTGGGGGACTACTCAGTCTTACACCCAGCATTGTGTGCGGGTAGGTGGGGGACTACTCAGTCTTACACCCAGCATTTTGTGCGGGTAGGTGGGGGACTACTCAGTCTTACAATGTTTGTGAATAAGGCCTCTGAAGTATTATAAGTATAATTAACTTTTCTAGAGCTGCGGTCTCTGCAGAACAACCGTCATTTGCATATCTCAAAGGGTGTTGATTTTAGGAGTTAATCACAATCTTACAAATGGCTTTATTTTCTTTCAGCAAAGAGATAATTCAGTGAAAATTACAGACAATATGACGAAGTTTGAAGAATGGAAACAAAAAAGTGACAACCTGCTGTATGCAATGATTCCAAAATCTGTGGCCAGCAAACTGAAGTCCGGTCAAGATCCTGTGTCCACGTGTGAGGTCTGTATTTACTGTAACATGTATATATTTGAGCGTTGTTGTGGGATTTACAAACTCTTTTGTAAGTGACGTCATTTCAAGAAAACGCAACATTTTGATGTCACTATTTACAAGCAGGAAACAATATTTACTCCATATGGTCACTTCGTTAACATATTGCCATATGGGGCAAATATTGCTTACTGTCAGTACAAGGTGACGTCACATTTGACGTTTTCTTGAAATGACGTCATGTATAGAAGAGGTAGGAAATCTACCAGTGACCATTGGTACATTAAATTTCACCTATCGTTGTTGTCTGAGATTTCATAGTGATTTAATCTTGCTTACATGGACATTCGAAGACAGATATCTATTTTATTTGCATATTAAACACTGTAAGGACTTGTGTTCTTTACAAAACATCAATAATCATTACTACAATAATGAACAGCGTGACAAATAGCGACAAAGCCTACAATTTTGGAATTTAATTATTGTAAAATTTCAGTCTATCGAACTATAAAGCTTTTTTATAAAAAGAAAAAGATACAGTAATTATTTACCTACCTTGGCCACGTGTTCACAAAGAATCAGTTTTCAGGATCAGGATCAAGATCAAATATAGGATCTTTCTAACCTTGTAAACATTGTTATTTAATGCCAAATATATTACATACTGTGATAGGTATGAACATTCTGCAAAATTTGGGAACAAGGATTGGTCTGACCGACCATAAGGGATAACTAATACAATTAAATTTATATCTGTGGAGCAACAACTTCAAAAACAGCTGAAAGTTGGTTCTCACAAAGAATGTTGTTCCGTTGATGTTGTGCTGTGCTTACAATCTAATATATCCTTAGCAACAACCTCTTAAAAAGCGTTAACGTGTTATCTCAATAAATTATTTAGTTATGATATATTATATGTTAATTGCAGGTATTTGACAATGTTACAATAATGTTTAACTACATGGAAGGATTCGGGGATGTGTGCTCCGCGGCCTCGCCGATGGAAATTGTCAAGATTATCAACACTGTGTTCAGCGTATTTGACCATATAACAGATAAATACAATGTGTTTAAGGTAAATAACACAATGGACATACGTTACGCGCTAGTCATGTGCGTTCAGTCTTTGTCGTTAAAGTGACAATGTTATTAGCTTGCTGGGTTCAAAGATCGAGGGAAGCTTGCTGGGTTCAATGGTCGAGGGAAGCTTGCTGGGTTCAAAGATCGAGGGAAGATAAATGTACTTCAACTATCATGACTAGAAAAGCGCACAGTTCTAACACGCCATATCTTAGATTTTGTCAATTTTGGATTTTTGGTATCATTTCCTTTGTCTTTGTAACCTTTATCATACTAGTTTAACTGTTTCTTGTAAATTGTAAGCTTATGTAGATGGTATCACAAAATACTTCAGTTGTTGAAAGGTATTGATATTCAAAACTTTGTGACGTATTTCCCAGAATTGAGAAATTGCTTTTCATTGGCCGTTTAGGAAATAAGGCAACGAAGCATATAACATTTTTAAAAGTGCGTTTGCATATTTGGAAACGTTCCATAGCCAACGTGGGGCAAAGATGATGCCAGATAACAACAACCGAGACAATAGTTTTATATGCAAACCAGTCAACAATACTTCCCTTCACCATAAATTAAGTCTGCTCAGATAGATTAATTACTGGAGCATTCCAGTGCCAGACTAGAGGTCGTATGTTCGATCCCCGGTGGAAGCATTTGTTCTCCATGATGATGTGACTGACGGTAATACATCCAAAGTTAGGTGTCGTCCACCACTGATCGCGATGGGGAAGGTGTCAGTTGTGTGGAAGCATTTGTTCTCCATGATGATGTGACTGACGGTAATACATCCAAAGTTAAGTGTCGTCCATCACTGATCGTGGTGGGGAAGGTGTCAGTTGTGTGGAAGCATTTGTTCTCCATGATGATGTGACTGACGGTAATACATCAAAAGTTAAGTGTCGTCCTCCACTGATCGTGGTGGGGAAGGTGTCAGTTGTGTGGAAGCATTTGTTCTCCATGATGATGTGACTGACGGTAATACATCCAAAGTTAAGTGTCGTCCATCACTGATCGTGGTGGGGAAGGTGTCAGTTGTGTGGAAGCATTTGTTCTCCATGATGATGTGACTGACGGTAATACATCCAAAGTTAGGTGTCGTCCATCACTGATCGTGGTGGGGAAGGTGTCAGTTGTGTGGAAGCATTTGTTCTCCATGATGATGTGACTAACGGTAATACATCCAAAGTTAGGTGTCGTCCACCACTGATCGCGGTGGGGAAGGTGTCAGTTGTGTGGAAGCATTTGTTCTCCATGATGATGTGACTGACGGTAATACATCCAAAGTTAAGTGTCGTCCACAACTGATCGTGGTGGGGAAGGTGTCAGTTGTGTGGAAGAAAAGATTAGTACTGATTGATAACCTAGGAATATTGGTTAGGTTAACTCACCACTGGGCTTAATTGGAATATAGTTGAAAAACGGTGCTAAATTTTAACAAAACCAACGAAACAAATGACATTGTTTTATACGATAGATTCCCTAAAGACGTATCTGGCTCATATGAACATAAAATATTTGAATTGACTTCATACACTTTTGTTGTTACATTGGCAAAAACATATCTAAGAAGACCATTGCAATGTGTAACCAATTGAAAATATATTTGTTTACCATATTACTTATAGACAAAACTTGTAAAATAGCTTGATCGTTAAAAAAACTGGAAGTTTATTAAATTTTATGATGAACAAATATCTTTCTTCAACAAATACGGCTCAATACATTATGAGTTCATTCTTTATTTATGCATGTTTGTTGATTTTAAACTGTAAGAATATATTTTGCATGTTTTTTAGGTAAACAAATTAACAAAAAATGAGCATAATATAACTTAACATGTTGCATATTTTTCTATTAGTCATGCAATCACTATTTATAATGTTTTTATTTTACTTATTTGCCAGGTGGAGACTTTGGGTGACGCTGTGTATATGGTGGCAGGTGGTGTACCGGATCGTAATCCAGACAATGCACTAAGTGTGGCAGGGTTAGCACTGGAACTACAAGCCAATGCTAAAACACTTACTGAACCTTGGAACCAGGAATATAAACTCAATACAAGAATTGGTATGTACACTTTGGTGAATGACAGCGAAACTGTTGTAATTGTATATAAATAAAGGAACAGAAAGACAAGTATCGCTTTCATCCATAAACAAGTTTATATGAGACTGTACCCCGCTGTTTAACGTCTTAATTTGAAAACAAAACTCCTGTAATGTAACATTTTAATTAAAATACAATAACTTGGTTATGTTGATTGTTTGCTTATTATCTTTATTTATATAAAACACAAGGTTATAATTTATATCTGATGTTTCGGTGAATGAACCAGTAAAACGATGTTCTAGTTTTTGTTTGTTTGTTTTATTTCGTATCGCTTGTTTGATGCATGCCCTCCCAATATTTTACTGGTAGTTTCAAGTCTTTAGACTGTTCGTTTACCTTATTTTGGTAAAGGGAGATAACTCGTGACAATTGCCTGCGTATTTATGTATGTGTGTGTACGTTCATGCCATGCCTCGTCGCGTTTTCGTAGATGGCTTTGCACTTTGTATCCTGCTTATCTTCATATATTGATTGTACATTGTGTATTATAACACAAATATTATATGCATTATTCTAGGTATGCATACTGGCAGTGTTGTTGGTGGGGTGGTAGGGAGAAGGATGCCACAATATTGTCTGTTTGGTGACACCGTAAACACGGCATCCAGAATGCAGACATACAGTCAGGTAATAGTCCCATCTTGTTTGATCATATTGTATACATGTATAGTGTCATCAGTGTGAATTAATGAACATCGCAGTCCACACAATGTTATTTAATTCCGTGTATGCAACATTCAACAAATTCACTGAAGAAAATAAGAATTCTCTATAATTGCTGATGCTTTACTGCCCGTCTGATTGAACAATAATAATAATGATTAGGGACAATCATCGAAGGATAGGAAACGATTGAGAATTCAATTAGCTAATTAACCTGTGCGAGCAGGTATACCAATTAGCTAATTAACCTGTGCGAGCAGGTATACCAATTAGCGAATTAACCTGTTCGAGCAGGTATACCAATTAGCTAATTAACCTGTGCGAGCAGGTATACCAATTATCTAATTAACCTGTGCGAGCAGGTATACCAATTAGCTAATTAACCTGTGCGAGCAGGTATACCAATAAGCTAATTAACCTGTGCGAGCAGGTATACCAATTAGCTAATTAACCTGTGCGAGCACGTATACCAATAAGCTAATTAACCTGTGCGAGCAGGTATACCATGTATTCAGTGTATGGTTCAAGTGATTCAAGTGAATTCATGATGAACCATATCACCATTCAATATTCGTCTTCATCCTTACACAGCTGTACTCATTTTGTACTCATATATCGATTTCAGTAATATACTTATTAAGCAATGAGTAAAAATAAAAATAGAACAAATATCAATTACATTTCAGCCGGGAAGGATTCACATAAGTGAACCCTGTCAGGAATGCTTGAAGGGATCTCAGTTTGTCACTATATTAAGAGGAACCGTAGATGTCAAGGTAAGCTTGGATGGCAAATCCGATTATCAGCTGTTTTCGTGTTATTTGTATATAAGAGTGGTCTCCCTTTGTGTAACAATACCTCTACGTATAATATTGTTTGGAACGGATGTCACGTTGGCGTCTAGTTAAATGTACCGTCTGGATATATAGCTGAGTATTATTACTAGTGACTTTGTAATTTTACGACGCCAATATGTTGTTTGTTTATTTTAATCAATACATTCCACATTCCATAACTTTGGAAAATCTTAGAAAGTTTGCGTCAATTTAAGTCGCAGTATTTGCTTTTTCTAAATATTGAAACAAACTCGAACATGCTAACAGAGAGTGTTTGATGGAATAAAGATTGACAGTTTCAATCATGTTCTGAAAATTTCTGTATATATCTTTCTCCATTTATGTGGCAAACCATTTACTTTGAAATTGATATGCTATAAATGTCGTCCAAAGTTCACTAATTGAATCTATACAAGACGACGCAAAAATAGTTGAATTTCCAAATAATAGCAATTGAGCTCAAAACATTTCTATGTAAACATCTTATTTTTACACCCGAATCCAGAATGTTATTGAGTATTTGTATAAAGAAATGCACATGGGATTTTAAGAAACCGAAGTGTATATTGTTGAACTAGAAATTAATGATAGAGAGAAAGAGAATCACACGGAAGGACACATTAAGAATACACGGTCTCCCACGGATGTAACTGGGTTGAGATAGAACAAAGTGGGCACACAACAAATCTATGATAAAGTATGGGGTTTATGAAAAACTCAAGGCTGCAAACCATCACACAAGAACAGTTTTGTAAAGAATCCCTCCTTTGTTATGTTGACGTTATCTATTACATGGACAATGATCTACATTTGAAATATCTTGGCGGACTGTTTGCTCATATCGTGGCATTACTTCCAAAATGTTCAGACGGGACACGTTTTTTATTCAAAGAAAAGATGTGTTGTCTCTCTATGAGTATGTTGTTCTAAATCTCATAATAATATATATCTCGACGATTTGGTGAAAAAAAACTTCAAAATTTTAATCTCTTGAGATAATTGTTACATACAGGTTATGGAATTGCATTTATATATATATAATTTAAGTAATCTGCATTCGAGAACAATATAGGTAGTACAGATAGAAAGACGATTTCAACGATACCAAATACTCAAAACGGTCAAACGTTGAGTTATGGGGTTTTGGAAATAAGACAACGATAACTTGTCGGGAGTGATTCTTTTCCAGCTATCAATGACTATAATAATATCTACATATCTATAACAATTAGTAATGCAAAAACATGTGTGACTATTGTTTTATTCCGGACTGATACTGGGCGTTAAGAAGCACGTGAACGATCAAAACTAGAAGATGTGAACATACATAAAGTCCGAACTGTCATCAAACCATCTATACTTTCAATATAAGCGTAGTCATCATAGTCTTCCGCTTCCCTTGTTGTGCTAGCACTAGTTTGCTGTTGTACTTTCACTCCCTAAAGTTGTACTCTCAACTTGTTTAGTTGCTTCAGTTGTTGTTGCAGTTGTTCTCTGTTCTTCTTTCTTCTGGTTTTCCATTTTATTTTTTGAGTCAATGTTCTCTTTTGTAGCTTTTCTTGCCTCTTCGAGCGACTTTTGTGTGTCTACCTTCACTTGTGTAAGTGGCTTAATCTTCATTTCCGTTCTTTTCATAGAGTATCCATAATCATTCTTCCATTGAAACCATATAATTCCTTTAATCAAACCATCAGGGGCCATGTTGACTACACCATTTTTTATATATATACCATTCAATGAAGCGAACCCACAGGCGCGGAACCACCAACCCGATTGATCTTTCTGAGCACAATTCATGTTCCATTCGTCGTTATCTGCATCTATTGTACTAAAACGCATGTTATTATGGTAAGGCGTCATCGCATCCCCTGCGGTGCCGGAATAGTTCCCTAGTCTCAATCGAAACTGGTTCTTTTCACTTTCAACTACAAACGTGTCGTAAACAGCATACGCATGGTTGTCTTCCCAGTCCCACAGATCTACTCGCAGTGTGTAATTCTTCAATGAAGATATCCAGTACATGTTATCGTTTCCGAGCCAGTATTCCGAGTTAACGTTTCCAAAGCCGAACGCATAATCGTCCCAGCCTCTGTTAAAGTTCACTGAGCCATCCATTCGTCTCTGTACTAACATCCAGCCACCGTAGGCTGTGTCCATGTCACACCACACGTTTAGGATGTTCCTGTTCGGCAGACGCATCGGATACACTCCACTCAGGGTAACACCATTCATGTATAACTCGTTACAATCTGCAGAAATCATTAACAATCATTATTATAAAGAACAGATGACGGTACTGCAGTGTAGGGACATGATAAAGTTTCAGGAATATATATACATACAAAGCAATGAGATATATATGGTGACAAGACCACACTATAACTATATGACAAAGTGGTTACATAAAAGCAAACACTGACATAGTAGTATACGTATTAATTAACTTTAAATAATAACAGTTACTGCCCATATGCCTATCACTGCAATTTATCAGTGCCAATGTGACAGGCGAAACGACTTATGCAATTTTACTTTCGTAAACACGGTGCTACCTCAAGTTAGACCAGGTGTTCCAAAACTTACCTCTTACCAGTGGTATATCTCTCAGCACAGGTATAGCCTTGGCAGTGTTCTTGCTTGGTGTGTTCATGGACTGAATATGTCTCACCATGCTTGTCTGAAACTTGGAGATCATTCTGAAAACATATACAGTCGTCATATTCGGTGAAACATGTTCACTGTGAGCTACAACACATGCTATTGCTGACAGAAGGTGCTTCGTGGTGGTTTCATTAGTGTGTCACCCACTTGTATCATTTTAACAGCAGCTCTGACGTTGCGTTAAAAAATGAGTTCCAACCCCTCCTTTAAGTAACAAATTTCCAGAAAACATCATATGCGACTTCACGTAATGACAGTCAGCAATATTTGCCTCATAGTATTGTTTCCTGCTATCAAATAGTGACATCACTTGTTGCGTTTTCTTGAAATGACGTCACTTACAGATGAGGTTGTAAATCCCATAGCAGCGCTCAAATGGAATTTTCACCCGATCCGCAGAGTAGAGTACTGATAGAATATTTGCCATGTGGTAAGTAATGTACCATAACAACCATACGAAAAAGTCTTCACAATTAATTATTCGGAAAAGAAACGTTAGAGAGTGTTTATGACTCCTCTTGAATTAACTGCTTACGCTGAAGTAACGGATTGTTGAGATGTCGATATAGTGTGAATATTGATTATAGTGTAACCCCTATTTAAAAGGCCTTTCTGACTTATAAGACACCTACTTTCTGAGCACATTTACTCCCCGATTCCTGTCCTTTAATGCCAGGCACCAGGCAGGTAGGCACACTGTAACCATTATTTAACTAGCTGACGGATCACCAACGGGCCATATCAGAACGGACCCCTACATGGATTCGAACCTTTAACCTCCCGCTCCGAAGGCGGATGTCTTAACCACTTGGCCACGGAGACGGTATATAAGTGGACTCGACTATACAACGACCCTGATACATTGTAATAATACAACATTTAAACAACATTCTGAAGGTTAAAACTACGTACCCAGTCAAACCATGGTATTGCTTTCTTAGTGCATTCTTTTCTTTGTCGAAATCGCTTTGTAGTTTCTCTAGAATTATACATTGGTGTTCATTTTGTAGTTGTACTGACAGAGATCGATATTGCATTGTCTGACAAATACTGTTTGTATATTGACTGTACACCAAGCCAACAGCTAGAGAACACAGTATCACTGAAGTCAGAAAGTGTCGAGCTTCTCTAGTGCCGCAAATCATCTGTAAAATATTAAATAAGTGAGACACCTTCACAAAACAGCCCTGCGTTCAGTTACGGCAAACAATTGCGAACGTTACGAAACTGGTTTGTTTTGTATCCCTGACCCGCCATATCACGTTCATTGCACACGGTGAACCAAATTGCAAACGTTACGAAACGATAGCCGCAAACGACTTTACTGAACGCCGGGCAGAGCATCCCCACACTCATCCCTAGATAACAGATTACGACATGAACTAAAAATGAGAAAAGGGCCACATAACAAAACTAAACAAAAGGGTTTGTGGAACACCTTATGTCTCCATGCGTGTTCATTCGTACTGCACAAAGAAATTTTATTTTCAATAATTTATGGTTTCGAATAGCCTATTTCAATTCGACGTGCCTAAAAAGATACATCGGGACCTGATATTTATTTCGGACAATGCAAAGTTTTCGGATAGAATGTTGTCGAATAAACGATGCCCGGCTGTAAATACATTGTACAATCGATGTTTACTTAAACACGTGTATCATATGCCCATTGATGATGTGTCCACTCTGTATTCGATTTTTGTAGTTATTATTTTATTAGAGTAAGTTAGTTTTACATGCATCCTTCCAAATAATTGTATAACCTAATACGGACCCATGTTATGTGTTTAGTCTTTGCTATCAAGTACAATTTTCTTTTCAAATCGCAAATAAGAAACACACATTTCCCATATTATCTTCATCTGTGTTGTCAATTAGAAAAAGGTCTAGTTAACTTGTTGCATACTTGTCTTCCGTGAAATATAAAAGCAAATGCGTCAAACAAGCGGGCTACCACCACAGACGCACAAGGAGTCGAGGAAATATTACACATGAACAAAAAATCATGATACTACATATATATGAGTTAGCACCAACCTTGCAAGCTTGTTCCTAATTCCAAGTTAAGTTTTATCACAAACTGTGGTCCTTTTTTTAAAACACTGAATCCATTTACGTAACAATTTTCTTAGCAACTACATGTTAGATACACACGTATAGACTGGCTGGAATTGTAATGATAACAAGCTGGTGAAACACCACATGCTTGCCTTGAATTAAAATGTGATGGTTAATGATTAAGTGTTTTAAAATGTAAAACCATAAAACATTCCTGGGAAGTGCAACAAACTACATAACATCTCATAAAAAGTTTGTTTGGCAGATGTTTTGTGTTTCTACCGAGTAAAATTAACGATTCAGTGTTTAACAACAGTATATACTCGCTGAGTTGTTGGAAAAGTGAGAGTATGCGTTTAGATTTACAGTAGGACTTAGGACCTTTAATTTCAATCGTATTTGTAAAGGCAACGAATGACATAACATGTTTTTGTGTGCCTCCTAATGGTTTGTTGACTGTTGCATTTTTACTTACTAGCTGAGAACTAAGGAGTAAATGCCCTTTATAACTCGGACGTGCATTGTCATACATTGTTATTTTTAAACTAGATTTGTGTCCATATGTCCCGGTTGCCCACAATGTCCACGTTGTCACTCATCAAGGACCATAACTCTGGTGTAACTGGTCCTATAAAGAAAATCGAATATCATGTGCGCAACAGCACACACTAATTAATATTTGTGTATAGTTGGGTGACTATAGATCAATTAGTTAAGGATCAATGATTTACAAAAAAAATTCGGGACTTACGTAGGTACGGATGGAAAAGAGCAAATGTATATGCGCCCGGGATTTTATTTCACAGCTATATTTGTGGTATAATACTTTGCTCTTACCTTGGGTGACTTAGGATGCTTTTGTTTTTTACAAAATAAATGTCTGAAGTATCAATTACTATTAAAAAACAAAATTAAAATAATCATCAAAATATATCTGCGAACGAAATCACGCGCTGGCGTGCTCTCTTGTGTTAGAGGTGTTATATATTTCAACCCAGAATTTAGAAAATATGTTCATTTATTCAAATCTGTTTCAGTGAATAGTATATATCACTCCAATACCAAAATAAACATGTGTTCTTAATTAATAACTGTGTGTATATTGAAAATGATCCATAGGTTGATATACAGGGGCCGTATTCATAACATAACAAGAATGAAACTCAGGCGTAAACTTTAAAATGGTGAATGCTGGTCTTTGCTCCTACGTTGTTATAACATTGCAGATTTTAATATGAGTGTGGGATGGGTGACAACAATTATCAGACAAAATTTCATTCGTTTTGATTCAATGACAACAGTGGACTGGTAACTTTTGTGATCTTAAAGTCTAAGTCTGAGTTTCAGTATTACACTATTGGTGATTAAAGCCCCTGTTATACATAATTGTATGTGTGCTTTGCAGGGTAAAGGCGAGATGAGAACGTTCTGGTTAGCTGGTAGAGAAGGGGAAGAACAGACAAACATTTTACGAGAAGAGATCAAAGCTGAACGAAATCAAACAGTCCTAAAATATAGGTAAACATGCTATCAAAAATATGCTGTTCGGTTATATGCTGTTTGGTTATATGCTATTCGGTTATATTCTGTTCGGTTATATGCTGTTTGGTTATATGCTATTCGGTTATATTCTGTTCGGTTATATGCTGTTCGGTTATATGCTGTTCGGTTATATGTTGTTTGGTTATATGTTGTTCGGTTATATGCTGTTCGGTTATATGCTGTTCGGTTATATGCTGTTCGGTTATATGCTGTTCGGTTATATTATGTTTGGTTATATGCTGTTCGGTTATATGCTGTTCGGTTATATGCTGTTCGGTTATATTATGTTCGGTTATATGCTGTGCGGTTATATGCTGTTCGGTTATATTCTGTTCGGTTATATGCTGTTCGGTTCATAAGCGCACCTTAATAGCAGATTCTTGTATTCTATGATACTCGAGACATAACCACGTTACAAACTTAGTGGTGGTTACAGACATGTTTTCAATTTCTATTTTATGTGATTGTTCATGTACTAGCAAATATATTTCGGTAGATAAAATAACTCGAATGATATTATGAATTACGATGCAAGGCGTTTGGTGTTTATAGGAGCTTGGGCATTACACGTGACACAATAATGTTCATTATAACTTGATAGCTGCATTCACCCATCCAGCAGTATTTATATTATTATGGAGATTGTCGCTGTGAAAAGCACATTTTACCATAAACTGTACTTTGACAAATTGAAACACGGCATGGTTGAAATAAGATATCCAAGTATCCTGTACATGTATTTTCTGTGGTTCTTTGATATTTTATAGCAAGACGGATTTCTGTTGTTTTGTACTCATGTTGTCCTTCTAATTACGCTGAATTGTGTATCCATATCTCTTCATATGGTATAAAGTGAATTTTGATATTTATATCTCTGCACGTATGATGCTGTCAGATTTACCGCGAACAGATGTAGGATCTTTCAGGACCGATACATGTAAAGAAATGCTCTCTTACGTAAAACTATAACTGATGTATGGTTTAATTGTCTATCAAACCACAACCGCGGCCTTTTCTCATTCAAACTTACGAACATACCAAAACATTTTAATATACTTTTAAAAATGTAATGGTTCGCGGTTAATAAAACAGTACTGTTTTGTGTGTGTGTGGGGGGGGGGGGTCACTGATATCTTTGTCAGAATTTTTTATTTTATTTATTACAATTCATGTCATGCAGTTATACATGTATACTGAGCTACGCATTTGTTTTCTTCTTATTGAAGAGTATTCAACACGAAGGTCTACCACTATGGGAAACGATAGTAAATATGATATACATATATAAGAATGTGTAACCATGGTGATTTGTAGCCAGGAAAAAATACTTGTAACCAAGAAATGAACTTTTTACATTGTATACAGTAAAACCTCAATAATAAGAACACCCTTGGGACCCTTGAAAACTGGTCTTCTTATTGTGGTGGTCATAAATATTGAGGTGGAATAAAAAGCAAAACAGTGAAAATGGACTTGAAAATTGTGTTCTTAACTTTGAGGTGGTCTCATTATTGAGGAGGTCTTTAATTGAGGTTTTACTGTATTGACCAGTATCCATGTTATACAATTATATTGTCTGTCAAATGCCTTTCCCTACTTTCTAAAATTGTTAAATTACTTTCTCAAAATAAAAGATAAGTTTTGAATAAACGTCTCGTCAAAATAAATTTATGGAGAAGTCTAGACTAACTACATTTAAACAAATAGGCAACTATACTTCTTACGCCTTTATACCTTCGTTCTACAAACTTCATGCACTCAAAGTATCATGTTAGCACACGCACATCACAGTTAATTAGGACGTTGACTTTATTATGAACATGTTTTTCTCAATGTTTCCATCATAATATACTACTCAAAACTTGCTAAGGACCACCTGTTATTATTTTGGTTCAAATATATAAAGCTGTTAAAAGAAATTAAAACTGCTTATCATTGTCAAGAGTATGTGGCCAGGCATTGTGAGACAATATTAGCATTTTGTCAGAAAAGTTAACATCACATAATCTGACGTCAAAATGACGTCAATATAAAGATCAACATTTCTTGATAGCACATATCAAAAAGAAACAGTTCAATTTTTATATTCCTTAGTCAGAAATAAATGTGACTGGAAATCAAGCTAAATACTGGAGTTTCATACTTCTCATTGGAAGTTGTTCTTGAGTTATAGCCCTTGGCATTATGCAAGGAAAATCACATTAAAGTAATTTTCTGATACAATCCTAGTCAACTTGTATACTTTTTGAAATGGACAATTTAGCCTTGTATCATTATAGCCAGTGTACAATTTGGCCGAATGTGAAGGCCTATACGAGGACATATTAGTAGTAGCCTTAGGTGACCCTTAGCAAATTTTGAGTAGTATAAGTAAATTATAATTTCCTGACAATGAAATTATTGCCTAAAGTAATTTTAATCCCTAGATATGAGATATTTACTATTTTTTTATTATTTCGCAAATTACATGATATTACATTCATATATATCGCCAAAGTATATAATATGTTTATAGTTTCTTAGGAACACTTTGTGCAGCATATTATTGTATCAATATCCAAGATTTCGATGGTGTTATAAATATATTGTTTCTGTATAAACCTATACTCTGCATGGTTTTATCAGGAAATGCTATAAATATCATATTTTATTGGATAGTCACGATTTATTGAGCGTTGCTATGGGATTTATAACCTCTTCAGTAAGTGACGTCATTTCAAGAAAACGCAACATGTGATGTCACTATTTGCAAGCAGGGAACACTATTTACAATATGGTATCTTTTTTTTATATTGTCATATGGGGCAAATATTACTTACTGTCAGTACATTGTGGAGTCACATGTGACGTTTTCTGGAAATGACGAGGTTGGAAATGGTACAGCGGCGCTCAAATAGAAATGCGTGGTACAGCGGCGCTCAAATAGAAATGCGAAGATATAATATTGGCAGTTATATATATTTCACCTATTGACTCAGTCAGTTTGAATGTACAAATTGTGTGCGTTCTTCATGTGTCACTTTCTGTGGAGGAAAATATGATGACATTTAATGTGATTATTCTCTTTTTTTGTAGTTCATGCGAGAACGCGATGGATCTTCATGCCATGCACGTGTCCACAAGTTTCGCTCAAATGCCGGCAAACTTCGAAGGTCTTAAGGCAAACAGATCCACATCCAGCATATCGCTGTCGAGACTGCAACAGGAAGACGAGATATCCGAGGAGCAACTGTCGCCTGGCAACCGTACACCAATGAGACTAGGAAATCCACTCTCAAGCCTTGTTAAGCTTAGAGGAAAAGTTCCAGATAATACATCAGAAAGTCAAGCAAAAGTTTCTATTTTCGAAACATCTCGCATAGATATAGAGAATGAGATCGATCATTCAAGCGAAACAAAAGAAGAAATTCGCAAACCGTATTCTGCTGAGAATTCGGATGATAACATTCCTGACAAGAAGGGAAACAATGAACCGGTTCCAAGTGATGTTACTGAATCACAAAACATCAAAGAGGAAAAGCAACACTATGGACTGAAATTGGGTAAATTTAAACTTAACTTGCCTAAACTCTCACAATTGCCGATGTTCAACTATGCAAATCAAAAGTCTAGCAAACAAGAATCACTGAATGGATATACTGTGAAAGATCAGAATACAGATGATGAAACATTGAATAAGTCATTCGAGGTGGTGGGCCATGATGTAAGTGCAGAAGTAAACCTTAGAACGAAGGTTAAACTTTTTATTGGTAGCGATGATGATCTCAAAAATATACCATCCTCTAATTCTTCCACAAATGATAATGATGATTATGATCTAAACGAAGAGGTGACAGAAGAAAGCACCGTAGATGATGATAAGGTGTTTCTAACTGACACCTCGAATATTCCTAGTAAAGAAGACAAATCTCTACTGGGGTTAAATGTTGTAAATAATAAATCTGAATACGAAGGTAAGTGCGTTGAGCTAACTAAGGTATCAAGTACAAGTACACATAAAACAACTGAAATCAGAAATGTATTGGACGAGCTAAAACAAGATCGAAAACGAGAGATATCTCATAATTCCTACTTCAGTGCCAATAATTACATGTCTCAGGAAACGGAATGTGGAAGAGAGAAATCAACTTTACTTTCAAATTGTGAACGTACATTACAAGCACATTATTTGAATGAACCAAAAGCGAGAGCAAGAGCAGTATCAGAAAAACGACGAGGAGAAATATGCTCTGTCAATGAAAAACAATTGTTGGAAAAACTTTGCCCAAATGCTTTAAGACAATCGTTTAGTGACAGAAATATTGTCCAAATTAAAGACCAAAACATGCGTACGTGCATAAGTCATCAGGGATTTGATGACACTGAAGTTAGACAATCGACACATTCAAACACTTGGATGAATGATATATGCAGAGACAGCACTGTACAATACAATAAATCAAACAATAAGTTTACCTTACCGACTAAGCAAAGCTGTGCTGCAACGCAAGTGATTACTCCTGTTATTGAAATGGATAAACTTGAAGTATTGGAGAGGGGAATCAAGTTGGCTTGGGGATTGGAGAAAACGGACGGTATCAAAGAATTAAATACTCATAGTCCAACTACTGATATTAATGAAGGTAATACGGGTGACACGAATACTGTGTTAAATGGACAAATAGAGCTCACAGATAATTCAGCGGCAATACAATCACATGGTAAAGTAGTGTTCCAGTTGTCGGATGACGAAAGTTAGTGTTTAATTATTTACTATGTTAATTTGAAATGACACATGTCTTTCATTACAGTCTCATAACTTATTTAGGGCAGTGGACTAAGGAGACAGCTTAGAACAATCGGCATGAAGATTTTGTTTTAAGACAATGGCAATACAAATGTTTAAATTCCTTTATGAGATTCTGACCAAACAACCGAATTCCATTTTTCATGTGAAACATTATACATATGCCTTCATCATTAAATTGAAGTTCAATGTATAATGGACTGGCAGTTGAACTTGATATTATCATCATGCAAACTTAAACTCAGGGATACTGACCGATTTTGTTATTTGAATGTAAACTGTTTTGTATATGAATGGTCATGTTGTGAACGAAACGTGCTCTGTCCGCTTACTATAACATGTGATTTACAAATATTACATATAAAGTTTTGGTTGAATGCAATACTTTGGATGTACAAGGTATCGATATTAACCAAAATATTCATTGTTATAAGTCATCATACAATGGTCATCTATGTGTCTTTACAATCTATCAATGTTACCATGTACAACACGTGTAAAGAGCTGTTTTGTCAGTTCACATGAAATGGGTCACGTGACCTAGTATTTAGCGCAGCAATCAAGTTATCGTTGGGGGGATAGTAGCTAAAGAAATTATTGTCAGTCGGCAAAGTGCCTGGTCAAGCATAGATACAGACGGTTGAAGGAGGAGTGACATGTTTGCTATGATTACTTTTTATATCAAATTGACAATCAATTCAGAGCGTATATGTGGCAAGTGTTGGAGTGGCATGGTCTTATGTATGTGTAACATCTATATCTCAATGGCTTTACACAAAATAGGTACTCAAAACAATATACTGATGAAAACCCGAATAGTTCGATACTGTGTTCTTTAGTTTGGTTTTTATGTAGGTATTAATTAACGTGGCGTTCCCTGTAACAACTTAATCTCTCTTTCAATATCCTTGAATCCAAACATATTGTATGTAAATGAGGAGATGTCACAGGGCAATGATATAAATGCCCCCCACCCCCTCCCCCTCTCTATGTGGAACGGCTAGTCTGTGACCTTCATCTTGGAAATACAATTCTGACTTGTGGCACATGATATACCTAATCGTGGTTAACATTGCTGTAAAGTTTCATTCAAATCGCTTTTATTATTTCCGAGTTATAGTTGAGACATGAAGTGTTTGGTCGATTAATGTTAATAATGTCAATGTCCACATTAAAAACCCCGACGTAATTTGATTTTATACTTGCCCTGTCATCCTTGTAGTTTATGCAAAATCTGCAATAACGTCTTATGCAATATTTGAGGTTTTGTGTGCCATCAATTCATAATATATCTAGATCATATTCAATACATATAAGACAGTATTGGTCAAGGTGTGAAGACATTGGCAAATATCTGTGTTATATAAAGGAGGCCTGTACATAAAATTGGATTCAATTGCTGGTTACAATTCACTCTAGATGTTTAAATTCGGAATATCAACTAATTAATTTAACATGAGGTGAAAATGTCAATTATAAATATAATCTTTCAAATAAACTATGGACCAAACCACTAGCCTGAAAAAGGTATTGTGACGTGACATCTTCTGTACATAAAATTGTTCAACTGAAGACAATATTTGTCTCACATACATAGTCCATCAGGTATCCTGCAGGGTACCTATGTGACCACTTAACACCTGTCCAAGAAACATATTTCTTTTACTAACTAATTTAAATAGTGTATGCTATTGTCATCATCTTAAAAGATAGACATTTGTCAGTGACCTCCTTGTAGGACAAACTGTCAGTGAGAATACAAGTCAATACAGTCAACTTAGCATTGTATCTGGTTACTTCCCTACCAGCGTTTCAATACTTATAAATATAACATTTGCAGTAACCTAGCCTGGTCATGCAAGTCTGTAAAAGTTAAGTTCATAGTTGCTTTCAGAAAGGTATGCTATCATTCAGAAGAAATTTCAAATAATTAGAAGATGCAAGTATTCAAATAAGTAGAAGAAATTTCAAATAATTTGAAGATATTACAAATAATTAGGAGATACAAGTACTCAAGTAATTAGAAGATATTTCATATAAGAGAAGTGATTATTATAGCCACTAGTATTAGTTTTACAATATATTGTTGTTGTTGTTTATGTCAATATAATGTTAATGTTGAATTAGAGGGTATTTTATAGTTTTCATGTGATATTTAACTAAACAGGAGGTCATGCAATTATTGATAACATTACACGTTATGTTCATGACAATGTTTTTTGTAAAATGTTGGAATAAAATGTTCATTTTTTTTTTCATTTTTTGATGATGAAGTAAATCATAATATCGAGGGGTTGGAAGCAAAACAAGTCTATCTGCTCTTTTAAGTATATGTAGATAGACCTGTAATGCTTTCACCAGTCAATATGTGTAAGTTATTAAGGTCTTGAAATATCAGCTTGCATTAATTAACTTTAATTGCTCAATGCTGTTTCGTGTTGTTTTACTTTGTGTATAGAATGTAGATAAGGTTTTATGAAAGCAGTTTTAACTGGTTATATTGCACTTGGAGGGGTAAACATAAAACCAGACTATATGTACATACACACAGAGGTAGACAGAGTTCTAAACGCTTTCACTACTCGACATGTTTTTCAGACGGGTGCTACAAAATTCTTCGAAATATTCTGAATTCTCTGTGGGAAATATTTAGTTTTTTTGCAGCATTTGTGTATTTTATAGAACAATCTTATCAACTCATATGTCACAACAATCTTATCTTGAATAACTAAACTTTTCATAGACTCAAGTGAAGATCTCTAATCGGCTGAAAATAACTATCCCACAAAATGTCGAGTTACGAAATTCATGTAAGACTTATTGTTTATCATCCCCATCTGCACCAAAACATTCCTGCTAAAGCAAAAACAAATATTCCTTTAAGCCAATACACCAGTCTGGTGGATCAGCAGTAGAGTCCCAGTCTCAGGTGTCGGTAATACAGCATTCATCTCGGGGGCAAAGGGTGGCGAGTTTTAGCCTCGGTCATGAGTAGCTCCCTTGGCTTTACTGGGAATTATAAATGTAGTACTAGGACTGGGTGGCCTGGTGTTGGGTAAGGTGACAGAGAGGCCTGGTGTTTGGTAAGGTGACTGAATGGCCTGGTGTTGGGTAAGGTGACTGGGTGGCCCGGTGTTGGGTAAGGTGACTGAATGGCCTGGTGTTGGGTAAGGTGACTGGGTGGCCCGGTGTTGGGTAAGGTAACTGAATGGCCTGGTGTTGGGTAAGGTGACTGGGTGGCCTGGTGTTGGGTAAGGTGACTGGGTGGCCTGGTGTTGGGCAAGGCGACTGGGTGGCCTGGTGTTGGGTAAGGTGACTGGGTGGCCTGGTTTGGGTAAGGTGACTGGGCGGCTTGGTGTTGGGTAAGGTGACTGGGTGGCCTGGTGTTGGGTAAGGTGACTGGGTGGCCCGGTGTTGGGTAAGGTGACTGGGGGCCCGGTGTTGGGTAAGGTGACAGGGTGGCCCGGTGTTGGGTAAGGTGACTGGGGGGCCCGGTGTTGGGTAAGGTGACTGGGGGGCCTGGTGTTGGGTAAGGTGACTGGGTGGCCTGGTGTTGGGCAAGGCGACTGGGTGGCCTGGTGTTGGGTAAGGTGACTGGGTGGCCTGGTGTTGGGTAAGGTGACTGGGCGGCTTGGTGTTGGGTAAGGTGACTGGGTGGCCTGGTGTTGGGTAAGGTGACTGGGTGGCCCGGTATTGGGTAAGGTGACAGGGTGGCCCGGTGTTGGGTAAGGTGACAGGGTGGCCTGGTGTTGGGTAAGGTGACTGGGTGGCCCGGTGTTGGGTAAGGTGACAGGGTGGCCCGGTGTTGGGTAAGGTGACAGGGTGGCCTGGTGTTGGGTAAGGTGACAGGGTGGCCCGGTGTTGGGTAAGGTGACAGGGTGGCTTGGTGTTGGGTAAGGTGACTGGGTGGCCTGGTGTTGGGTAAGGTGACTGGGGGGCCCGGTGTTGGGTAAGGTGACAGGGTGGCCCGGTGTTGGGTAAGGTGACTGGGGGGCCTGGTGTTGGGTAAGGTGACTGGGGGGCCCGGTGTTGGGTAAGGTGACTGGGGGGCCTGGTGTTGGGTAAGGTGACAGGGGCCTGGTGTTGGGTATGGTGACTGGGGGCCCTGATGTTGGGTAAGGTGACTGGGTGGCCCGGTTGGGTTAGGTGACTGGGTTTGGTATCATGTCATGTATAAACAGTGTGGCAGCACTATATATATGAGTAAACACCATCTCCACTGTACACTAAATGACCTTAAAAACTAACAAAATTCATTTTTTATTACATACCTTTATTACAGTTCAAAAACAATTTAGTTTATCCTAAGGTCTCAGGTGTCGGTAATACAGCATTCATCTCGGGGGCAAAGGGTGGCGAGTTTTAGCCTCGGTCATGAGTAGCTCCCTTGGCTTTACTGGGAATTATAAATGTAGTACTAGGACTGGGTGGCCCGGTGTTGGGTAAGGTGACTGAATGGCCTGGTGTTGGGTAAGGTGACTGGGTGGCCCGGTGTTGGGTAAGGTAACTGAATGGCCTGGTGTTGGGTAAGGTGACTGGGTGGCCTGGTGTTGGGTAAGGTGACTGGGTGGCCTGGTGTTGGGCAAGGCGACTGGGTGGCCTGGTGTTGGGTAAGGTGACTGGGTGGCCTGGTGTTGGGTAAGGTGACTGGGCGGCTTGGTGTTTGGTAAGGTGACTGGGTGGCCTGGTGTTGGGTAAGGTGACTGGGTGGCCCGGTGTTGGGTAAGGTGACTGGGTGGCCCGGTGTTGGGTAAGGTGACAGGGTGGCCCGGTGTTGGGTAAGGTGACTGGGGGGCCCGGTGTTGGGTAAGGTGACTGGGGGGCCTGGTGTTGGGTAAGGTGACTGGGGGGCCCGGTGTTGGGTAAGGTGACTGGGGGCCTGGTGTTAGGTAAGGTGACTGGGGGGCCTGGTGTTGGGTAAGGTGACTGGGGGGCCCGGTGTTGGGTAAGGTGACTGGGGGGCCTGGTGTTGGGTAAGGTGACTGGGGGGCCTGGTGTTGGGTAAGGTGACTGGGGGGCCTGGTGTTGGGTAAGGTGACTGGGGGGCCTGGTGTTGGGTAAGGTGACTGGGGGGGCCTGGTGTTGGGTAAGGTGACTGGGGGGCCCGGTGTTGGGTAAGGTGACTGGGGGGCCTGGTGTTGGGTAAGGTGACGGGGGCCTGGTGTTGGGTATGGTGACTGGGGGCCCTGATGTTGGGTAAGGTGACTGGGTGGCCCGGTTGGGTTAGGTGACTGGGTTTGGTATCATGTCATGTATAAACAGTGTGGCAGCACTATATATATGAGTAAACACCATCTCCACTGTACACTAAATGACCTTAAAAACTAACAAAATTCATTTTTTATTACATACCTTTATTACAGTTCAAAAACAATTTAGTTTATCCTAACACAATTGCAACAACACATAAAACTAGATATGTCCATAAGACACTGAGGCCACCATGACTGGCGACTTTAAATAACAATGCAAAATGGGCCATAACTCCTAAAAATAATTAGTGGATTGCACAAATATCGAACTTGACATGTATTTTATAATCCTATGCTTATATGCCCAATATGAATTGAATCAATCCATCATTTTAAGAGTTAATGACTTGAACCAATGGTTCCTACAAATGGATACACAGATGAACTGACATTGGTAACACTTTATGACCCCGTGCATAATAAAATTACAGCAAAGACAAAATATACGTAATTCAGGGGAGGTAACCCAAATTTGTGAATTCCAACACAAGATGTAAGAATGTTTCACATTTGTATTTGTTAATACACATGTCAGTAACGTACAGGTACAACGAAATGCAGAAAACCATCTAACAGGAACATATCGAGGGGCTAGAGCCAGAATCTACCATCTCCTTAATAAATGTATATGGATATAGCTGGTTCTGGCACCAACACCTCGAATTATCATGATCATTGTCGCACATTACATGATCATTGTCGCACATTACATGATTTTAAACACGCGTCTTGCTTTACAAAAGCTGCTTGCAGTAACATGTCAACTTTATACATACAAAAAAACTTAATTTCTGGATAAAAATGTACTAATTTGGAAAGTCTATATTGATTGATCATGGCAAAGACACACATACTAGAGTGTTTGAACATCAGACAACTTAAATCAAACTAATCGTTGTCAATAATTACTGTTGCTTTGAAGTATTGTACAGCAAGATGGATTTGAATAACAAATGTGCCCTACTTCTTCCAGAAACTCAACAATGGTAAGAAAAGGTTCTTTTTGCCAAATGATTTTATCTTAGAAAGAAATATTTCAATATAGGGGTATCCATTCTGGTGATATAGATGTCTACAATTATTTGGAAAACAGATTGATCAGTTCCCTCTGCTTTTATAAAAAATATTTTATTTAAATACATCAAGATTATAAGTTGTAACCATCAATTTCCCCATATTTCAAAACACTTTCTTGCTATGACAAACTTTATTGTGACTAATCAATTATTGTCACTCAAATCTCAAATTGTGCATCTCTTGTATTTCAGTATCAGATATCATGTAATGTGGAAAGAAATCTAAACAGATTAGTAAGAATTTCAAAATAAAGTACAATTTAATAATTACCGAATACTTAATAGTGTAGACAGCAATCACAGTTATCTTTCATTATCAATCATGAAAGTATTTCTAAAATAAAAACAAGAAAATTCCTTTTGCAAGTTATCTTTGTCAATGAAAGAACATTTCATACAATATTTTCAATATTTACACAGCCATCATTTATCCTTTAAAATATCTTCAATCGTAATATAATTTCATATAAGCTAATTTTCTGTTGTATTTCTGCTCCTCTTTCGTACTGTACAACTGAAAATATTGTAAAATAGATATAAGTACCAGACACAATATCAATACAATAAGTACCAGACACAATATCAATACAATAAGTACCAGACACAATATCAATACAATAAGTACCAGAGACAATAACAATACAATAAGTACCAGAGACGATATCAATACAATTAGTACCAGACACAATATCAATACAATAAGTACCAGACACAATATCAATACAATAAGTACCAGACACAATATCAATACAATAAGTACCAGACACAATATCAATACAATAAGTACCAGACACAATATCAATACAATAAGTACCAGACACAATATCAATACAATAAGTACCAGACACAATATCAATACAATAAGTACCAGACACAATATCAATACAATAAGTACCAGACACAATATCAATTCAATAAGTACCAGACACAATATCAATACAATAAGTACCAGACACAATATCAATTCAATAAGTACCAGACACAATATCAATACAATAAGTACCAGACACAATATCAATACAATAAGTACCAGACACAATATCAATACAATAAGTACCAGACACAATATCAATACAATAAGTACCAGACACAATATCAATACAATAAGTACCAGACACAATATCAATACAATAAGTACCAGACACAATATCAATTCAATAAGTACCAGACACAATATCAATACAATAAGTACCAGACACAATATCAATACAATAAGTACCAGACACAATATCAATACAATAAGTACCAGACACAATATCAATACAATAAGTACCAGACACAATATCAATACAAAACACAATTCAGTGTTCAGTCTCATTCTACTGCAAATATACTGCAAATAAAAATCCAGCAATTTCATTGTTTATGAACTCGCATATAACCTGTTTGGGACTCATATAACTCTCTGTTAACTCCTCGGGTTATATGGCACACAGACAGGTTATATTCCCCCAGATACCCTGCCAACAACCTGTATAACTAATAATATATAGCATATAAATGAGACTGAACTCGAAATGAAAACACATATTTTTTATCATATTATTTTTATACTACAAGTGTCATTTTGTACGCATGTAATTGCAAACAATTCATATTTACTACAATTTTTCTTCAAATGATAAAATCTATTGAACTCTAGGACTATTCAATCAGTTGTATTTATGTACATGATGGTAAATGAAAGACAGTGTAACTATGACAACCAAAACTACCTTTTCTGTATTTCTATCTATAATACTGCGGACTTGTATATCTGGCATCATAACGGGGGCACCTCCAAACGACTGATGCCATTGTACTTGTCGATTTCTCTTTATCTCGTGTTCATAAGCTCCAGCTCTGAAAACAGGGGAAGTAACTGATGAAATCTAATGTAACAGTATTATGGCACAACTGGAAAACAGTTTATAACACAACACACAGTGCTGAGTGGTAATAACACCCATGTATTATTTTCGATAATTCACTAGTAATATAACAACTCACATGCGTGCGACATCACAACAAAACACGCATGATGTAGGCGCGTGCGCTCAAATGTATTGACATTGTTAAATATTTATTTTGTACAAAGTATAAGACCGAACTTTGCTTGCATATAGGGCCCGGTTAAGGTAATGTTTTGACAAAAATAAGCCATTTCTGCAATGATCATTCATGTCATAAATAGAATCTAATAATTGTGTTCATTTTTTATTGAATTTATCATACTCGTCAAATCCTAGTTTTTATCGTTTTAGAAGACTCATTTAATAAATTCAATAAATAATGACCACTTATATAATATCCTCTTATTTATGCTCTTTAGTTTACCCTTTGTCAGTGGTTGGTATCATTGTGTGACATTAGACAACAACACAAAACTGGCCACATTATGTAATTACACGCTTGCTCATGTAATTTGTGAATTGTAATAACTATGAAAATGACAGAATTATGAAAATATCAAAACATTTTCACAAAAATTTCTTGGTGTGGAATTTATCTATCAGAAAATTATTCACGATACACTGAAGTTGAGGCTTTTTCTCTTTTGTAAAGACTACATAATGGCAGAAGAAATTAATTAAATATTTAGTGTGTGAATAATTGAAAGAATGTTGAAATGTTTATTTACCCGGGTAAAACTTCATTCAGGTCTCGTCTATACACAGGAAATCTGTCTGCGCCAACTAAGAATGGTTTCTTTGACAAATCAAATGTTTGCAGATCTGTGCATGTTGTCTGATAAGCAGTAGGGCTGGGCGTCTGATACTGATAGAAAACAAATAAATCACATTTAAGCAAATACTTTGCACATCATTAACCAAACACTTTACACTTGGAAATATTTTTTAATTGATTTCTTGTCATTCATGAACTACCAAAACCCTGTAAAAGAAAATGTCTCAATATCATTTTACAAAACAGCTAGACTGATAAGAAAGCAACACATGGATTTAGTAGAATTTATGGTGAAACATCACAATTATAACGAGATTACAGTTACATGTGAAAGTCCATCTTATTTAATGGGCAAGAATACACTTTGTCTTCATACTTAGAAGTATAAATTGTGCTTTAAACCAAATTGTGCATAATACCCTTTCCAATAACTGCCTACATGAATTATATACTCTATCTATATCATACACAAGTTTAAATCAAAGGACTGAAGGTCCTGCGCAGCGCTTCCAAGGCAAGACTGCACGTTTTCCATATTATAGTATTAGGAATTAAAACGCGGCAATTCGGGTAAACTCATTCACCAAAAATCACACGAATAATCCAGAAATGTTGCTTATTATCAAGACACCCACCATTCTACAATTGATATATCCCTGTCAAATCAGCCATTATACTCATCAAATCTATAATACAATCACAGGACTTTACATGTACTATTTTCTTTAGATAATGAATATGGCGGTACTTCGAGTAGACCATCTGGTTGACGATGATAGCAATGAGAATCTAAAGTGCCTAAAAACCAAATGCATTTCATTCTGATTATACAAAAATGCAATAATTGGGCGAGATTCCAAAATCATTTTATTTCTGAACTACAAATCTGAAATATTTATTTTTTGATAACTGACTGACATATAGCTAGATAATAGTGCACAATATCTGATGTATTTAAAATTGTTAAGTAACAGTGTTGACAATCTAATTTGATTAGGTAAGATAAAAATAATAGAAAACATTGAGTAAGTTACACCGTGCACACACATAAGTTTGAAAGCATGTCATGACTTTCATAGAACCATAAACCACAAACACTAAAAGAACCAACAACAACCCAGCAGTGGATAAATACATTTTCAGTATTTCAGCAGTAAAGAAGATATTTGCATTTTACCAAGTTTAATTCAAATGTGTTCAGTATTGTTAAATGTTTGAGAGGGTTTTTGGTCAAACTTCAACAGTGTTTCCATCACGTAGGGCAGTAAGTGGACCTAATCAATGCTCCAGGTTTATCAACCAGTACTAACCTTGTCTACCATAAATAACAAGAGATGTTTGTAAAACAATATGCTCCCCCTGTGACCTTGACCTTTTACCCAGTGAACCCAAAATCAATAGGGTTCCTCTGCTGCCCAAGATGAATGTGTGGAACAAGTTTGAGGATGATAGGTCGAAGGGTTCTTGAGTTATTGATCAGAAAGCGAAAAGGTTACGGACAGACGGACGTACCGATCGACCGACATGTGCAAACCAATATGCACTCTCTTCTTCGAAGGGAGCATTATAAACTGCAGTTACCTATCAGACAAAAATGTGATGGGAAATGTACAATTTGTCAACGGGCTCAAACTAATAAACCCCAGAGTACGAGTCGAGTGCTTCACTCGGCAAACGGGCTCAAACTAATAAACCCCAGAGTAGGAGTCGAGTGCTTCACTCAGCAAACGGGCTCAAACTAATAAACCCCAGAGTAGGAGTCGAGTGCTTCACTCGGCAAAATGACACATTGTGCACACATCCACCCAGTGCGTATGGTACCTTCTCTAATGTATTTTGCCTAGCTAACATGACTATATTAGTGTCAGAATCCATGAAATCAAGTTTTGTATTCATTTTCACTAATGTTCCCTGTGAAGACAAAGGTTGGAGTTAAATAAAAAACTATATAAAAGTTAATATCAACATTTAGTACATTATACAAACCTTTATAAACCTTCTTGTTTTAAGTTGAATAATAGGAAATTCTGATATAAGTACAAGCCCTTTTTTTGGCAAATTTGGGGCCCATACTGGGGCCAATTATACAAAGAAAAAAGGATAAATTTGTCCACTACTTAGAAAGAAAATTCCACTTCAGTAAAATTATTTAAAATTTTAGCCTTATAAATACCCAAATTTGGTGATTCATGATGCAAATTTCCCCCCATCAAAAAGGACCCGCCATACTTCCCCAAAAACTGAAATAAATGGCTGTGTTCAGACTTGTGTAAATGATGAGACATTATGGTACACAGGCAAACTTATAGAACTGATTCCTAGCTTGAAACTTTCAGACCAATAAGACAACAGTCATCAATGGACACCACAAGACACAACAAGCACACAGTTACACATAAAATCTGCTATCTTTCATTGTGATTCAAATAGACAACTGTTTTTCAAGTTTCATGGGTGGCCTCTGTTGTTGATTCGTTATTGTTGCTGACTTCAAATCACTTGCCCCTCACCACTGGGGGTTTGAATCCCACCTTGGATAATATAGTGTTTGTGAGGAAGCTATCAAGCTGGCTATGGCGGGGATGGTTCTACCAGTCTACCCACCTTGTCTTTCTCCACCATAGAAGCTGGTATTTAAGTCATTACATAACCCTGGCTTTTTATGTGACTTAAAACCGCATTACAAAAAAAAGTTTTAAGGCAGCACTCTGAGTAAAATGTCATGATTACAACATGCACTTGTTTGGTTCAATAAAGCCTAAAAAAATAGGGTAGGTAGGAAAAGGTTTTTTGGATTTTTTTTATTTTCAAACAAAGCAAATTAAACATAGATTTAAATGAATTTTAACATGGATAAATGTTTAATCAAGGTGAATATAACGCTCTACAGCTGAAATACTCATAAAGCGTCTAATAACTCATGGGTAGAAATATGATCCTAAAGAAAAATTCACAGAAACTTTTTCTTCCAAAAAGAAGAAATTTTACCGAAACGAAAATAAATGTTAACATGCCAACAAATATTCTAGGGTCAGGGCAAAAAATAGGGAAGGTCTGGAAACCTGAAACAAACACATTTTTGTTACACCTAACATAAACATAAAATAATAAAAACATTAAATGAGACGGGCAATACTTACAACATTTTCTCTGTAGAATCTAGGTCCAGTTCTAGCTCCTAATGTGTAACCTTTTGTTGAATTTATTTTGTGTTCAATATCATACCAGAAGTTTGTTTTCTGTAAATAGCAAAAAAAGGATATTATTAGAGCTGCAATATTTATTGTGATAATACATGTGTATACTTAACGCCATTAAAAACGCAACTATTTCACTTAGCCTCCAAATATTTACGATTTTTATTACAAACGTGTAAATCTTTCATCAAAAAGAAATCTAACTATGGCCCTTGTATTCATATTTCATAATTGGTTAAGTTTAGGAAATTATGTTTGAGAATTAAAATGACACAGACATTATTAAGTTGTGTTATTAATGGTGTGGTGTATATGTCGTGAATGGAATCTATATAATTATCCTTTAGAGAGTTATTGATCAGAAACCAATTTTCCGCAAGGAGGGACGCACAGACGGATGCACGGACAGACATGCAGGGTTAACACTTTACGCCCCTTTCGCCATTCTTTGAATTGTGGTACATAATAAAGAATAAGGCAGCCTGATGTTTCTCTTTCACTCGTTTTACATGATCTCAATAAATTGACAGCTATTTATAGTTTACCTCTTCATTTTCATAACAACCAGGGCCCCGATGTGGTGCTCCTCGTAGGGGACAGATTTCGTTGCCGAATCGATTCTGGGGCATCTTTGTAGGGAACAGCTCCCTGTCTAAGGTTGTCATAAATGACACCTTGGGTCCCTTGTCCACTGTGAGAAGTCAAGTAAAATACATGAATAACTTCCAAGATGATCAACCAAATCAGTGCAATCTAACAGATGAAATATTGTGTACTCTATAAATTATATTGCAAATAACCTTTTTTTTCAAATAAAAATTGAAAAAATAGCTACATTTTTATTAGATTTAATGCATGTCTGTATGCATTAACATTGTTAAAGTGTTGGACAATTTATGTCATTGGGGGTCTTCAGAATAACAATAGTTAATTTTGATGATGTCTTATTCATAAGGCCAAATAAAAAGTATGCATGGTGTAGCATCCAGGATTATAGCAGAGACTTACACTCAGCACTCCGATCACAAAATTCATACGAGTCCGAAAGTGACTCATATTATTGTGAAAATGTAAAATTATGTAAAATGAGTGCTGAATATTTATTGTGGCTCATATTTTCTTGGAGGCTTCTTAGTCCAGCCACGAACATCACATCTCTATAAAGTCGGAGTACAGAGACACGTATGCGTGGCTAGCGTATACTATATGTGATGAGGGAGTAATTGTTAAGTCTGAGTGTGGTCCAGTATATGGCACTAAAATCTAATAAAATCTCCCATATCACAAAATCACACTAAATTTTCAAAGAAAATGGACAAAAGGAATAATCATGGCGCAGCACTCATTTAACATTTTCATGCATTTTCCACACTCAAATATCCACTATCAGACTAATGGGAGAAAATATTGTGATTTGAGACTTGAAAGCAGATATAACTCTCCATTAGAACGTTTATCCCTTCAAGAGTTGTCTCCCTTTATCCCTTTATATTTAGTATTTACAAGGGAGATTATTCTAGATGGGATAAAGGGATCGAACTTGTGACAATCACCTCAGGAATAATGGAACATGCAAATGGCAAGATAGTAACAGTTAAGCTAGTGATCAACAAATCATATAATATAACAAGAGGACAGTGATCGTTCCACCTATCACCCACTGACTGTAATACTGAAGTGATGAGGACAGTGATCGTTCCACCTATCACCCACTGACTGTAATACTGAAGTGATGAGGACAGTGATTGTTCCACCTATCACCCACTGACTGTAATACTGAAGTGACGAGGACAGTGATCGTTCCACCTATCACTCACTGACTGTAATACTGAAGTGATGAGGACAGTGATCGTTCCACCTATCACCCACTGACTGTAATACTGAAGTGATGAGGACAGTGATTGTTCCACCTATCACCCACTGACTGTAATACTGAAGTGATGAGGACAGTGATCGTTCCACCTATCACCCACTGACTGTAATACTGAAGTGATGAGGACAGTGATCATTCCACCTATCACCCACTGACTGTAATACTGAAGTGATGAGGACAGTGATCGTTCCACCTATCACCCACTGACTGTAATACTGAAGTGATGAGGACAGAGATTGTTCCACCTATCACCCACTGACTGTAATACTGAAGTGATGAGGACAGTGATTGTTCCACCTATCACCCACTGACTGTAATACTGAAGTGATGAGGACAGTGATCGTTCCACCTATCACCTACTGACTGTAATACTGAAGTGATGAGGACAGTGATCATTCCACCTATCACCCACTGACTGTAATACTGAAGTGATGAGGACAGTGATCGTTCCACCTATCACCCACTGACTGTAATACTGAAGTGATGAGGACAGAGATTGTTCCACCTATCACCCACTGACTGTAATACTGAAGTGATGAGGACAGAGATTGTTCCACCTATCACCCACTGACTGTAATACTGAAGTGATGAGGACAGTGATCGTTCCACCTATCACCCACTGACTGTAATACTGAAGTGATGAGGACAGTGATCGTTCCACCTATCACCCACTGACTGTAATACTGAAGTGATGAGGACAGAGATTGTTCCACCTATCACCCACTGACTGTAATACTGAAGTGATGAGGACAGAGATTGTTCCACCTATCACCCACTGACTGTAATACTGAAGTGATGAGGACAGTGATTGTTCCACCTATCACCCACTGACTGTAATACTGAAGTGATGCTAATCTTGCAATGTAAGCTTCAACAGTACATGTTTTTGATCATGTTTTATTCATGAATTGTACAACGGTTTTTGTATACATCTTTACATGTTACCTTCTATAAATAAATATATTATTATTATTAATTGTCACATTATTAAAAATTCTGACCACTAGCTTAAGAAAACAAGATTTGCCATGTGTCCTACAGTACCAGTCTGGCCCCTGGCAGCCATATCTTTTTTTCATTGACATCCTTTACTGGTAAATCTTGGTGGAGTCACCCAAGGATCATTTCAGTCGGAATATTATAACTTTCAAACATTGGTGTCAGTGAGAGAATTTGCTTGTTACAGTCAATCATTTGGTTGCCACAGCAACCATATTTTAACATATAATTAATTTTAGCAAGTTTGGTAATATTTAGTACTATGTCAGTATCATATCAGTGGCGAAAGATTGGTCCCTTTGTTTCAGTAAAGATACTGCGTTTAAAGCCAATGTTGATGGCAAGAAAGTATGACTGATGACAAGCAAAGACTGATCACAACAACTTGCAATAGCCACTGAAGTAAATCTGGTTCTAATATAACAAGAGATGTTTATAAAACATAATGCCCCCCTGTGACCTTGCCCTTTGACCCCAAAATCAATAGGGTTCCTCTGCTTCCCAAGATGAATGTGAGGACCAAGTTTAAGGATGATAGGTCAAGGGGTTCTCGAGTTATTGATTGGAAACAAAAAGGTTACAGACATACCTACAGACGGACACACCGACCAAACGACATGGGGGGCATAATAATGTTACAAAGCATGAGAAACCAAACTATCAGTGGCGTACCTGCCGTTACGCACAATACGGCCCCTACGTACAATTCATCATCAGAATAAAAATATATTAGAGGCAAATAATTAAATAAAAACTGAGGGGTAATGGGGGTAAGGCAATCTCATTTAAATCAGCCCCCAACTTTAGCTCCATTACTTTCCGCTGTTAGGCCTGTTAGCGTATAGTATAGGAGCGTGCGACTGGAGCTGATTTTAATGAGATTGGGGGGTAAGGCGTCTGAGCTACGCGCTTGACTATAACCAACTAGAAATATGGATCTAGAGATGCGTGTTACAAATACTTTACAGAAAATATTAATCAATGAAATTTTAAACAAGTTACTCACTAAATACATTTAAATAATCACTTTTTTAAATGCATCAAGCAGTTTCAATAATACATTGTACATCCTATATATAGAAATCTAAGTGATAAAAAACTGTTATAAATATCATAATGCAATATGACAGTAGCAAAGGGAAGTAACTCCAGATACCATATTTACAGCAACTTGTAATAGATTACCTTTTTCTTTAGCATGATCAGATCTAGAAATGGCACTAAATGCTCTAGGTGTGTGAGGGTAGCTACTGGCTACAGAATAAGCATCTACTACAACACAACAAACAAACACAACACAAAGTGTTAGTATAAACAAGAAGAAATTATTTAGACAAAAATCTTGACTGCAATGTTTGCTTCAAGTGATATTGTCAGCCACTGGTGGCCAGATGAATACAGGCCATTATATTTGACAATATATTAGGTTGACAATTATGTATCAGGTATCAATATGGTTTCAAATATCTCTGCATACCAACGTGTCATTACATCTGTCCAGCCCTAATCTATTCCAGACAATGTATAAGCACACATAATTTACAGGATATATAAACAACAATTTTGGCAATATCACTTGAAACAAACATTACAGACACAAAACCAAACCAAACTGTTACAGTAAAACCTCACCTAAAAACCATCTCAATAATAAAACCATCTCAAAATTAGGATCACTATTTTCAAGTCCATTATTATTGTTTTGCTATTTATTCAACCTCAATAAGAAGACCAGTTTTCAAGGCTCCCAAAGGTGGTCTTATTATTGAGGTTTACTGTATAAGAATAATACACAGGACAATTAGTTTAGACAAAGATGTGTCCATCTTTAAGTATACAAACATGTAAGCTTAATGAAACTTAGACCTAGTTAATAATATGCAAAGGACATATCTATGATACATCTTAACTGAAATAATTAAAGACATAAATCAGAGAAAATAATTAAAAAGATAAAGGAATAGGTGTTCAATTGCATTAGATTTCTGGTAACTATCTAAATAATGAAAGCAGATATAAACTAAATATTTAAGCAATGCCACCATTAATTAAGCAATAAACTGTCAAATATCAAAACTTGTAATCATATCATTGTAAAAGTCTTATTAATTGCATTGAGAGCTATTTTCATTAAAATTGAAGCTCAATTTAAATGAAAGGACCTGTGTCCTTAAAGCTAATATTTTTCACAATCTCAATTCCTTTATTTGTATTTGTAAAATGAATCATCTTCAAACCTGTGTCAGTACAATGATTCATTATAAAACCTTACTCCTGTTGCCCAAGACAGACAGCTATTCAAATTCCCATGGTAGTTTTCATTGGATGTGGACAGTTTACAACACAAACACGACTTGCCCGTTTGGGCAGACAAAATGTATTTTTTACTCGTCCGAAGAAAATTTGACTTATACCGGACTTCGAGCAAGTGGGTTATCGTGCAGACTGCTTACACCTAAAAGTCGACAGTTACCGTTACAGAAGGATGGCATTAAGTGAGGTAAAGTAGAATAAAGCGTGCAGAAAATTGTACAGAATCCTGAAAAAATGTGCAGGGGAAGATAACGGTGCTAAAATAATTACCAAATGCTTCAACTGAAGTTGCAAATATATAACGACACATTTTATTATAAAGCTCATAAGATCACTGTAAATGTTGCTTCCTATCGCTAACGAGGCTGGGGATTCAACCACATGGCCATAATGACACATAACTGAAGCATACTATATCAAATAAAACGTACAGTTTGTTACAATAAAGTCAAAAGATATACCATACTAGAGACGGGATTACATATTACTGTCACAACACAAGTGTATAATATATCAAAATTATAATGACAACAGATGATCTCAAACTGAAGAAGCAGATGTACACGCAATTGTTTTTGTTGACAACATCATTCTACCTTGTTCTTGTTTATCATGTCTGGATAAAATGCTGACATTGTCTGCAGGTTCTGCTAGATCTAACAGAACGTCGTCTGACAGCAAAGTGCAAAATAAACAAATCAGTTCTTTTTATGGCGACATTATTTTACTGCTGTTATAGTACATCACATACCCGGTTATATTTTAGCTATGGCTGACATTGCTACTGTAACTGTATAGTGATCTGGTTAGGGGGTCGACTATGTGTGCCCCGCGTCATGTTTAGAATTTGACTCATTTTTGTACTTTAAACAAAATTTCTGTTTAATATTTAAGATGTAATTGTTAATTAGTTATCTTCTTACGTATTAAAACATCACAAACATTTGCCTTATATCAGAAAGAAATACAGCCCTGCGTTCAGTTACGGCTATCAGTGGCAAACGTTTTGTACTTTATCCCTTGCCCACCATAGCCCATTGGCTGCACACGGGAACCAAATTGCAAAACGTTACGAAACGATAGGGCTGATAGCCGTAACTGAACGCAGGGCAGATACACATTTTGTTATCCGAATTGTAAACAACTCTAAAATGCTGTTAAACTTAAAAACAAGAAAACCACACATTTTTTGCTAAGCATGAAGTTTACTTACCTTCCATAGTTTGATTATACTGTCAACACAACTATTTCGAATTCAAATTGAAAAAACAAACATAAAGAAACCAGTAAAATCGCTTATATACAATTTAAAAACCAATTATCGCCTTATTTACATTTGTTGCTAGGCACGCAGTCATTGGAGTTGTCTACCTTGGTTACGTCTAAAGGTAAAATGTACGGTACATATTAATCCGGACCAATTCTGTGGCTGATTTTCGTAAAGAGCCTCATTTCTATGGGATATATTTGTACATGTCGCTTGACAGTTTCATCTGTTATTCTGTTCTGTGTTGCTTTCGTTTTTGATGCCCCAGAGTGAGATATATAGAGGATCTTACATGAGTGCTTATTTGATATTCTTTTTATGAAACGAGTTGACTGAATATGAATATTCGTTTCAGTCGACGAGTTTCATAAAAACAATATCAAATAAGCACTCATGTAAGATTCTATTTATCACATAACACCATAAATAGATTGTTTTCAATCTTTAAATAGACTTTAAATAGTGCTGTGATTCGGCTATTTATGTAACTAGTTACATATGATATTTGTGTCACTGCTTTATGCCACTCCTGGAGTGCAAGTTATGTGATAAAGTACAATATTGGAAGAAGAGGATGTTATTTACATTTGTCCTGTGATCTTTTCCATTCATTAACCCCCCCCCCCCCTGTTTGATTCTCCTAATTATCCCATATGGTCGGCCAGGCCATTTTTTGCGCCCCTGCTCCCTTACATATTTACCCTGGAGCCTCCTCAAGTGCCTTATGTTTTATGGATTGTTGTTTTCCCAGAAGTCTGTGTGTGGAGGCACTGTCTTTTGTATGTTCCCTGTACCCGGAGGTCTGTGTGGGGAGGCCCTGTCTTTTGTATGTGGCGTTCCCTGTACCCGGAGGTCTGTGTGGGGAGGCCCTGTCTTTTGTATGTGGCGTTCCCTGTAGCTACTTATGTTCTCTCTTCTAAGTTCATTAAGTTATAAACAATGACTAGCAGTCGGTGTATCCTGCCATATTTATGGTTTGGCTTGGAAACTGTTGTGATTGGTAAATAAATAGGTTTTTATGCTTATACATGTGTACAGTAAAACCTCACTTAAAGACCACCTCAATTACAGGACCACCTCAATTACAGGACTACCTCAATTACAGGACCACCTCAATTACAGGACCACCTCAATTACAGGACCCCCTCAATTACAGGACCCCCTCAATTACAGGACCACCTCAATTACAGGACCACCTCAATTACAGGACCACTTCAATTACAGGACCACCTCAATTACAGGACCACCTCAATTACAGGACTACCTCAATTACAGGACTACCTCAATTACAGGACCACCTCAATTACAGGACTACCTCAATTACAGGACCACCTCAATTACAGGACCACCTCAATTACAAGACCACCTCAATTACAGGACTACCTCAATTACAGGACTACCTCAATTACAGGACCACCTCAATTACAGGACCACCTCAATTACAAGACCACCTCAATTACAGGACTACCTCAATTACAGGACCACCTCAATTACAGGACTACCTCAATTACAGGACTACCTCAATTACAGGACCACCTCAATTACAGGACTACCTCAATTACAGGACCACCTCAAAATTAAGAACAAAATGTTCAAGTCCATTTTCACTGAACATCTCTCTGTCTGTGATATTTACACAAGTACTGGTTGTTACAGTGTGTGGTATACTATTACATACTACATGTACAACAAGCTGTTTCTACTGTTTTGCCAAGATTTTGATTAGTATGTTACTGTTTTATAAGTCGCTGGATGGAAAAGCCAGTTTCCAGGTTTAATATCCCTGCAGTGTTTTACCACTGACCTGCACAAGGCAGTACCCTTATCTTCCCCAACATTTATGTTTGTGCATTTAGTCCCTTTTGCCATTTGATCCTTACACATGTATGTATATAATTCAGGGGTTCCACTAGGTGCTGAAACTCGAGGGACATTTTGTCAATTTTTTACCAGATTTTACCAAATTATAGCGAAAATACCAATAATTTCGAGAAAATGTCCCTTTTGCCAGAATCCTGAGGGTCAATTTGTGGCCTTTTGGAAATTCCAGGGATCAAAGGGACAATTTCAGGGTCAAATGGAACCCCTGTTATTCCATGTCTCTTCCTGTGTTTGAGGTGTTCGAGTGCTTTGTATGTGTGACATTTTGTATGTGTGACATTTTGTACGTGACATTTCCTGCCAGACTCCTGTATTCCATTTCCTTTCAAATGTACTACATGTAGTAGGATTGTATTTTTTCCACAATCCTTGTAAACTTTCCATACTTGATCCGAGTTGGTCAGCATGAATCATAAGAAAACAATGTGTAAAGAAAATTTTTAATAGGAAGAGAAGAAACAGAGAAAACATGCTGAATACAAATCTTGAAGTTTTCACAAATTATTAATTTATAATAAGAAATACCTACAATAACTGACATAATGAAGCTTGAATGAATTACTGTATAAACCTGATTTTTTGTAAGAAAAATTAACAAAGATTCAATGGTAAAAACAATGGTAAAAACTAGGCCAAAATACTACTAAAAATTTATTTAAACATTATTTTATATAAAAATAAATCAGGTTTAAGGTTTCAGACAGAAGAGAGTATAAAAAGACAGAGGAGCTGATGTTTATATAACAAGTACGGAGACTGTATGAATCTATCAATGCTTTGTCTCACATGTTTATGTAACAAGTACGGAGACTGTATGAATCTATCAATGCTTTGTCTCACATGTTTATGTAACAAGTACGGAGACTGTATGAATCTATCAATGCTTTGTCTCACATGTTTATGTAACAAGTACGGAGACTGTATGAATCTATCAATGCTTTGTCTCACATGTTTATGTAACAAGTACGGAGACTGTATGAATCTATCAATGCTTTGTCTCACATGTTTATGTAACAAGTACGGAGACTGTATGAATCTATCAATGCTTTGTCTCACATGTTTATGTAACAAGTACGGAGACTGTATGAATCTATCAATGCTTTGTCTCACATGTTTATGTAACAAGTACGGAGACTGTATGAATCTATCAATGCTTTGTCTCACATGTTTATGTAACAAGTACGGAGACTGTATGAATCTATCAATGCTTTGTCTCACATGTTTATGTAACAAGTACGGAGACTGTATGAATCTATCAATGCTTTGTCTCACATGTTTATGTAACAAGTACGGAGACTGTATGAATCTATCAATGCTTTGTCTCACATGTTTATGTAACAAGTACGGAGACTGTATGAATCTATCAATGCTTTGTCTCACATGTTTATGTAACAAGTACGGAGACTGTATGAATCTATCAATGCTTTGTCTCACATGTTTATGTAACAAGTACGGAGACTGTATGAATCTATCAATGCTTTGTCTCACATGTTTATGTAACAAGTACGGAGACTGTATGAATCTATCAATGCTTTGTCTCACATGTTTATGTAACAAGTATGGAGACTGTATGAAGCTTTGTCTCACACCTTCACTATCACGTCACAAGACATTTCTATAGATTACACTGTCTAACCGGCTTTACACGCTCGATAGTCCATTTTTTGTTGTATTGTACATATTTGTACATACCAGTCAAACTTTCAATAGATTCACACTGATGATAAAGTCATTATTCAAAAATAGCATTTTCTAGTTGGTTGAATCACCCATGCAAGCGCAATGAATACAAATGTTGGTCTGGAAGTTATGTATGTTCTATATGCCTTCTCATGTATGCATGTGTACATCTGCCTTCTCATGTATGGATGTGTACATCTATTTCCTGCCGTATTTCTCAGAAAACCTGAAAAGACAAACAGGATTCATTATTTTACAATTACATCAATGTCAAACGCTTCCTTCTTCACTTTTGCTTTCATGTTTTCATAAATAAATACAAACAAGTGATTAGAATATTGTCTTACAAAACATGTCCGCTACCAGACCAGAGACTGTGCAAGTCAAGGTTGCCACACAAACTGTACTCCAGTATTTCCCCACCTTTTCCTTCATGAGAATATACATTTTACTGAAGACTCGACTCAACAGTTTTAAACAAGATTTTAGAAGTTCCCACTACATACATACATGGAAAAGTGATCACGCCCCACCCCAATACACTTTGGGACTAATACTCACAGTCACAAATTAAGGAATTTTGAGTCATATAAAAAGGGGATAATGAGCCAACCTTATATAGTCAAATGTTTACTTTCTATAACGCATACTACACATATGAATTAACATGTTTAAAGACATATTTATCAACTCTAGATAATATAAAAGCAATTGATTTATTTTTGTGAGGGGACTTTTAAATGCAAATATTGGGAAAAGTCGTACTGTTTTAGAAGGGGAATGTACCCATAAATGGTTAGACTAGTGCCCCAATTAAGACCAATGAACAATGAACAGGTTCCATCAGCATTTATTCATCATCATCTCACATAACTTACAGATAATTTGTTGTTGTAGTGTGTCCAAAATACACAGTCCACCTGTTGGTATTGGTACAACCATACCATGTCCAGCCATTCTGAAAATACAGGACAATTCAAGAGTCCAGTGAAATGTTATCACTAGATTACAATTTCCATAAATATGGATACATGTTTAAATCATGCTTAGTGGAAGAATCATCCAGGGATGAAGTCTTTTGACTTCACAAACTCAGTTATTATAGAGCTGTTAGATTGACCGCGAGAAGGTGCATGAACTTTCAGCACCAATCCATGCCAATATAGGTAAGGAAATGTTCTTGTGCGTAAAGCTATAACTAGCATTTTGATTACTTTTCTATCAAAACACAACCACAGCTTTTTCTCTGTCAAACTTTCGAAAAAACATGAACATTTCAATACACCTATTTTGAAATGTAATGGTCCAGGTAATATACATTGTATTCATACATTCGCAGTTAAAAAAATCGCACTATATGTGTACGCAAAAAGTTCATATAAACTAACACACTGATGATCCATATTGTCAGGGATATAAACGCAATAGTTTTACGTGCCCATGTACACAAAGAATTGACAATGTTTTATTTGCAATATATCATTGAAGAAAATAATCATAGGGCCTTGTTCACTAAAACTTTAAGACTGAAATTCAAACTTAAGACTTCAAATTTGCAAAAGTTATACTTACCAGCCTTTTGTTTCATTACATCTAAACAAATTTTTGTCTGAATAGTTGTTAATGCCCACTCTGGACTATAGAATATATATTGTAATAATAACACACACACAGCAAAAAGAACACTTAACTTTTCGCAGTCTAAGTCTGAGTTTCAGTTTTAAAATGTTTGTGAATAAGAGCCCTAGCACTTTGTCAAAACAGTGAAACTATCAAATCTGACAATGTCACTGCTTTGGAACAGCAAAATATCAATTTATATTTCACTGATAAATCTCAGTATTTCATTGGAAAGCATAAAACAATTAGGAATACAGTGATTTTTTTTGAAAATAATTTTACTGCCTGTGCCTTTTCAAATTTTTTTTTTTACTTTTTGGGGAAAAAAGGACACTTATTTGCTAGTGAAATCAGCTGAAATTTGGCAGTAAACTTGAACAAAAAAAATCACTGGAATATTATATGGTTCCATGTTCGGTGGATATTTACTTCTGTTGATTTATTTAATGACTCATACCTAGCCAGTAAATCTTGTCCGTGTCTTGCACTGTGTAAGCAACTTGGTACGACACTAGGCTGAAAATGTGTAACATAAAAAATAAAAAAAACATTCAAAGCAACTTGAAAAATGAATAACTAAATGTTCATTAAATGTGTTTAATACATTTTATCAAGACTAACTAATGACTTCCATCATTTCAAGAGTTATTGATCAGAAACGAATTTGTGCACCGACTTACAAACACACAGACAGACAGTGTTAACATTTTATACCCCTCTGCCATACAATGCAGGCGGCATAAAAATGTGAAGATTCTTTAATCAGGGTGGTTGAACATGCAACTTTTTGTTTACTACGCGGCTTGAAAAGCTGGCGGCGGATCACTAAAAGGTACATATTTTTGGCAGTTTTTGTTTGTTAGAAATAGTTTCAATAGACTAAAACCTGGTCATCCAAAATCCGGGTGCATCAATGCCCATATCGACACATAGATCTATGAAGGTTTGGCGGAATGCGTGCCACAAAAAAATTGGAAACATTTCGCCTTAAATTTTGTGGCACGCATTCTGGCAAATCTACAGAGATCTATGTGTCGATATGGGCATAGATTTTGGGTCCAAAATTCGACCCAATTCCTAATGGCAAACATCTTTCATTCCCAAAATTTCAATGAAAATTCCCCATCTGATATATTTGGGGACATGCGAGAGAGATCTGTTAACTTCTAGTCATACATGGACACGTCAGTTACTTCCTTATGAAGCTTATGTTTCACTATCACATTCAAGTCTCAAATTCATTATATTTTTTGTTGTGTTCTATCTGTGGACTAAATTCCCAATTTTAGTAAAAACAATGCATTTTTTCCAATCGGAAATGCCCCGGCCAAATTCCCAAATTGGTGAGAATAAAAACCACAGACTGAAATAAATAATGAAGTTACTTACCAGAGTTTTTAAGGCATTCTGATGAGAAATTATATGATTATCATGTGTGGCACTTTGGTGATTCCTTGCATAACATTGCTGAAGGTGTTCATTCTAAAACACAAAAATATAGGTGACCTAACAATTCAGTAGTAAACAGTTTTATTTTTGACCCAAAGTGAAACACTTTTTTGCATTATATCTTGGCCAAGGCGTATGTCAGTGAATTTTTTTGTTCAATTTTACTTCCGAATTTCGGCTGTTTCCCCAAGCAAAAAAGCCTCCATTTTTCCCAAAAAAGTGTCCTTTTTTCCCCCAAACTGACTTTTTTAACCATCTTGAAAAGATCACTTTGAGATGAAAGAGGGAAAAGTAATAATACATTCACCAAAAGCAGGAAATTAAAACATTTATAAGTAAAATAACGATGCTTTTATTTTCCCAAATTTGGGACTTATTGTGCATGTGTTCAATAATTACAAGCAGTGCAATTACCACACGTCTCCATGGAAATATAAAGATCATCTCATTCAGCATTAACATTTGAGCAAATATTTCAATATTTTTAATTTGGGTTTAATTTACTTTCAACACTCCAGCCAGTCAATATATAAGCCTCAAGAAACAAGTACAATAAATGTCAAAGTGATTTAGAAATAAAATGTGAAAGGTTTACCAGGCATTAGATGGTCGCCTGAAATACTGTAGGACACAGTGTATGTCAGTATACACAAACATTCAGCTTCGGAGTCCGTCTCTCATACAGAACTGAAATAAGAAAATACATGCGAGTTTATCCTCTCCTAAAGACCACCTCAATAATAAGACCACCTCAATAATAAGACCACCTCAACAATAAGACCACCTCAATAATAAGACCACCTCAACAATAAGACCACCTCAATAATAAGACCACCTCAATAATAAGACCACCTCAATAATAAGAACACAATTTTCAAGTTTACATGGGTCCCAAGGGTGGTCGTATTATTAAGGTTTAACTGTATTGCAGTGCAATGTAGCCTGTACCCATAGTATCACTTGAACAGAAACTCCCCGAATAACATTAATCTCGTTGATTAACAGTTTACATATTTGACCATTTTAAACCTGTTTTAATCAAGCACATTAATTATAAAAGGCCATAATTATAACATTGTTTGCAGTCTACCTCCCTACCAGTCATGGGCAAATGAATCAGGATTTGTCAATCACTTAATCAGCATAATCGGACAATCCAGGTATGATTTTGAAGATTTAGGAGTTTGCCTGCAGGAATTCACCTTCACAAACTCAAATGAATTCAAGACGTTGAAATTGTGAACTTATGAAGTTGAAAAATCATGATGTTCCTAGGAGAAAAAATGTAGTTTTAATGTCAACACTGTTGTTTCACAGTTATGCCTGTGTCTGCTTGCTGTAACATAACCTCCTCTTATCTTACCCCCCCCCCCACCACATTTTGTATGGTTCAACGCTCTGAAAGTCAGATCTAGATAGCCAACTACAAACTGGTCCCTATACAAATATACATGTATAAAATACAAGTACATACCTTTACTATAATAATTAAGTAAAACAGTTTTTAAACTGTTTCAGCACTTTAGTACAGTCACAGCAAACAGACCTAGTTTAGGCAGTCTATGCGAAAGACACAGAAATATTACTGGCCCGGAAATTAATAATGACCAAAATCGTCAAATATGCTATTATATTAAGCGGAATTTGGTTAAAGTCTAATTACTAATAACTTGCTATAAACCAATAGAAATCATTGAAGACAGTTATGAGGCACATTGAAATATCCTGTCAAGATATGGCTATTTTAGTTCACTGGCAATCCACCAGCCAGGAGGGCCAGTGTAATTGTAAATTTCATCGGTCCTCTTCAAATTTTACCGGTCAGGTCTGAGGTCCGACAGTCTTTCGCATTGACTGGGTTAGGCCTTGGAGAAAGAAGTATACTTACCTAAATGTGTGTCCTATGGATCTGTTGAGAACACTATTCCTCAATCAATACACAAACAACAGCTCTCTCTTTGGATAAAACAACATTTCTGTTGTTTTATAAGCATACACCAAGTGTATTCAAAACTCATTGATATTCAGTGATTACAATCATCAAACTCAGCTTTTAGTTCAAGCCTACATGGTTGATTGATTTATATACTTCAATACCTCACTATACCATTTTGTCAATGACAAATTACCTGCTTTCAAATTAAAATACAAAACTAATCCATTTTTTTAAATAATGATATCTAGGTCATAGTTAAGAACAAGATGTTTACAATATAATATCAAATTTAATATCTAAATTCTACTAATAGATGTTACATGTATGTAATAATGATAAATACTTCTGATGTAAAAAAAATACAACTTTTTTTGAGAACTGCTACGGTCACATGTAAACCTTGGTTGTGTTATTGACACTCGTCTGTTTTGCAGAGACAAAATAATACAAGAACAGCATGTGAAATACACGTCGTAGATGGTACATTCAATTAAGAGACATTTTCAATTAAATCCCCTCCTGATTCATCCTGGTCTTCCTAATCCATAAATGCTTTCATAGAAATCAGTCTGTATAAAAAATTATGGTCTGCTTACAAAAACTTTGGGGCACTGACTGATTGAAAGTCTAAGTTTGGCTTGTGTAAATCCTGGCACATCAGCATCATAATAAGATAAGATTTATTTAAAGTCAGCAAGATTACGCAATCAACAGATTCAATACAACATTTAAGCTAGTGTGAGCTTTTGCACTGACATAATAAAACTCAGACATACAGCAATTTAAACTATTTAAATTGAAATAATATACCAATCCAGATAATGCACACTTAAAGCAATGAAATAAAATTTTAATGCATATAATATGCATTAAAATTTTAATATTATTAAACAAATCATTAAATACTTTTTTTAACATAATAGATAATTTATTATTACATTTTATTACATTACAAACAATACTAATTATTGATTTTATTCATCAAAACCTTTAAATGTTTGTCTTATTTTGTTAAGAAGTTCCTTAAATGTTCCTCTCATTTTGTTTAAGAATTCCTTATATGGTTAAACTTTTCTGTCAGCAGCAGGTGTACCACCAGCAAACCCAGTTTTTCTTTTTTGGAAGGAGCCATCATGTGAAATACACGTCGTAGATGGTACATTCATTTAAGAAACACTTTCAATTAAATCCCCTCCCGATTCATCCTGGTCTTCCTAATCCATAAATGCTTTCATAGATTTATGGTCTGCTTACAAAAACTTGACTGATTGAAAGTCTAATTTTGGCTTGTGTAAATCCAGGCAGATCAGCAATTTAAATAGTCAAAGACCTAATAAAAATGGTACTTAGGTCTTTAAAACTATTTAAATTGAAATAATATACCAATCCAGATACTCTATTCCTTAACATGTGCACCCATCAACAAATGTTCTTCTTAATTTGTAAAGCCTTTCAGTTAAGTTAAGGTATTCCTTAAATGGTTGAACTCTTTTGCTTGCAGTATCTGAACCACCAGAAAACCCAGTTTTACGTTTCGGAAATGAGCCAGTTGTTACCATGGGATGGAGTCTTATCGCCTTCTTCAAATCATCAACTCTTTCAAAAAAAAAATTCTCCTTTAATAGAAGACTATTCCATTCAATAGCTTGAAAGTTTCTAATTGCCTCTGAGTAAACTAGGGCAAGGCAGAGTTGCATAACTCTCTTATTGTTTAACCCTGGAATGGATTTATCAAACTGACCTCGAGATGCATTTAAAAAAATATTAAAAAAATCACCAGGACTTTCGATACCAACACATAAGTCTTCATATTTAACTGTATCATCAGTATTGAATGGAGAATCAATAGGCATTCCTTCTGCATTATGCCAAGGCCATTGATCAGATAAACTTCCTGCATTGTCACGGTATACTTTTCCTTCAATATTATAGATGTAATAATTATAGAAATCAACCTGAAAAATGAACCCATTGAATGAAATATATCGTAAGAATGTGTCAAGTTTAAGTTTATTTACTTTTCTAAGCCGTATTGAAGCCTCGTCTGATTCTTCTGATGGGCCCATCTGTCCACGTAAATAAATTTCATCTTTGTAACATTCCAAGTTATCAATTTTCAAAACATTCATATTACTTAAATTCAGACTATTGCCCTCACGTACGATGACAGCAGTTTGTTCTGTTTGAGCTCCCATTTCAATTTTACTTTCAATGACAACTTCATAACTAACTCCACCTTTAGTTTTCACGGGCCCAGGAGTAATTGTGCAACCGTCAATTATACGCTGTTCAGTTATTATTCTTCTTTTACTTCTTTTACTTCTGATATTTTTTTTCATTAACAATTTAAAATATTTATCGCAATCAGAAGTTAATTCATAATCATACAGACATTCGTACATTACAGAGGGCGTTGGCAAGCTGAGGGTTTCTGGTGATACAGCTGCATCAAGAGGTTGTTCTATAGTGTGAGGTATTGTGTTAGGTCCGCAGTTATCAGAAAATTGCGGTTCAGAGTCGAATAGAGATTGATCAGGAACAGTACTAGCAGTAGCACTACAATTAGAGGTAGAGGCATGATTCATACTATCTCGTTGGTGAGTAGCAGAGTTGGAATTATTCATGTTACTAGTATTAGGATCTGAAGGATTCTTTTTGAGGAGAATTCTGCCCATTTTACTAAAGTTTTTGTTAATAAACAAGTCCATACATGTACTACTACAAGCTTGACTTTGTCCCGAAGACACAGAAGAGTTACAATTCGTTTCCACTACAAACCCATATTTAGCTAAATCAGGCGTTATTCTAGCTGTATCCTTTTCTTCCGGGGTAATCTCACCCACAGCGAGAAAATACGCCAGTATTGGACGCATTAACTCGTCTAAATATTTCACTTGCTGTTCTCGAAAATAAATTACGTCGTCACTACGTAATTCGGACATTTTGTCTGACGGGATGGTGTAAAAACCGACCCAGGTACCTTCATTCACAGCGCTTGTCTCCCCTAGCGTTACATTAAATCGGTTGTCAGACGTTTCACCCCAAGTCATTTCACCTCCATTTTGGGGGTGAATAGTCTCAGTATTTGTTACATGTGAAGACGTTTCATCCCAACATAATTATTACTACTGAGACTAAACAAATAATAAGAATGAATAGACGTAATGATAATTAGATAAGTTTGCATGCATTTCGAATATGTATAAAGCCACGGACTTATATGGTATATAGGTCCGTGATAAAGCACATTTAATTATTTAAATTAAGTTTAAAATGCATAAAAAGAAGCGTACACAGATATATATGGATACAATTAGTGTTATTGTATAAGTTTTTTTAACATTTATTATAATTTTGCCATTGAATTAATATAACCTATTTACTTTTTAATCATGATAAGGCAGTTATTTTTTAAAATCAGTTATGTTGACATTCACAACTTTTTACTTAGTAAATTGATCAAAGTGAACTGATTAAATCATATATGTTCAAAATTGTTGTATTTGATTACTTTTAAATTGGTTGTTTAAATAGGTCATTAAACATATTTGTATTACAGCTTCTTTTGATTTGAACTTCAAAGGTAATAGTTTGCGTTGTTATTGGAGGTAAGAAAGTATACCTTTAAACTGGGACCAATATATACATGTATAAAAAAGTTGTATAATTCTTATTTCAATATTTTACCAAGCAATAATTCATTGTAAAACATCGTATTTTCCTATATCACCACTCAAGAATTAAAATGATACTTGCAGTAAGAAAATAGGCTTCCAAATTATTAATGATTTTATGTTAATAATATATCAGTATGTTTTTGAATTCCAAATAAAAACTAGAGTGGCAAAATGTCACAAAATACGCCCGTCATAAATCAGAGCTCAGAGTTAAAACATGACAAATTTAAGGTAATTTCTAAAATCAAAGGGTGATAACTCCCGAGTGACTTAAGCGATATGGCTTGTTATCGAACATGGTCGAGATATTATCCCCACTGACATGGGTAATTTGGCCAATTTTGGATAATTCAAGGGCCATAATTCCAAAGTGCCTGGGGCAATGTGGCTGGTTATCGAATTTGGCCGAGATTTTATGCCCACAAACATTTTCACCAAGTTTGTTAAAGATCGAATGAAAACTCTTTGACTTAGAGAGCGGACAAGGGAAATTTGGCCAATTTTAGATAATTCAAGGGCCATAATTCCGAAGTGCCTGGGGCGATGTAGCTGGTTATCATTCATGGCCGAGATATTATGCCTACAAACATTTTCACAAAGTTTGGGAAAGATCGGATGAAAACTCTTTGACTTAGATAGCGGACAAGGGTAATTTGGCAAATTTTGGATTATTCAAGGACCATAATTCTGAAGTGTCTGGTGTGATGTGGCTGGTTATCGAACTTGGCCGAGATATTATGCCCACAAACAGTTTCACAAAGTTTGGTAAAGATCGGATGAAAATTCTTTGACTTAGAGAGCGGACAAGGGTAATTTGGCAAATTTTGGATAATTCAAGGGCCATAATTCCGAAGTGCCTGGTGCGACGTGGCTGGTTATCGAACTTGGTCGAGATATTATGCCCAAAAACATTTTCACCAAGTTTGGTAAAGATCGGATGTAAACTCTTTGACTTAGAGAGCGTTCATGGGTAATTTGGCCAATTTTGGATAATTCAAGGGCCATTATTCCGAAGTGCCTAGGGCGATGTGGCTTGTTATCAAATTTGGCCGAGATTTTATGTTCCCATAATACGACCACGTTCTTCGATCGGGCGTATAATTATAACTTTTTATTTAATGTATGTCAATGCTGTTATGTTAGTTACATTTTAATATGTTATAAGTTATGTGTTAAACAATTAATTCAGATGTAATATACATATGGAAGGAACTCTATAGTGGTGACTATCATTTCCTATACATTATCATAACAAATGTATTTTTGTAAAAATGTATAATAATGTTCACCACTTGTTGTCGGTCACTTAGCTGTGACCTTAAGTAGATGTTGTTCAAACTGTTTTGCCGGTAATATACAGATTTATTCAAATGTAACTTTTACACATGGTCATTGAAACAATGAAAATAACAATTCTGTATTATTTTATTTTACAATGTTCATTAGTGTGTGTATATATGTGTGTGTCATATACAGGTATACACAATCATCCATATTGATTGAGTGGCTTTGTACATTGTCAATTGTTTGTAATCTTAATATGAATTTTAATACATGGAACAAGAACAGAATTATATTGTTTCTAGTTTCTTATCATATGTATATGTTGTGTATCTAATAGATTTTTATGTCTCATGTAACTCTATTTCAGAGTGGCTTTATATTACACATGATAAGAAATTAGAAACAATATACACTAAAATTATGTTCTTGTTCCATGTATTGTCTATAACCCAACCCACGTCCGCTCGGTACTCTTTCTCTCACTTTATTGGATACGTCGGTGAAGGTAATGAGTTTTGGTCAATTTTTGTTACGTGAAGGACACTCACATATGATTTATAGATTGTAACTTGTAATACCCCCCCCCCCCCCCACTTCCCCCACCCACTGAAGTATTTTGGCGTTATATAGTCCATAAACAAAATACTATAAAATACTTCTGATTACTACTCCGACAATAACTCCATCTAATGAACAGTGTAATAGGTCGTTGTCAATTTAATACAAAAAGTACACATCTCGTGTAAATAATTAAAACAATGAAAATATATCACATGTAGCGTATAATCAAACACAAGAGCAACTTCCTGACTGTGACGCGGTGTTCCTATTGCTGGGATAAACACACAAGATACAGAAACAAGAGCAACTTCCTGACTGTGATGCGGTGTTCCTATTGCTGGGATAAACACACAATATAGAGAAACAAGAGCAACTTCATGACTGTGACGCGGTGTTCCTATTGCTGGGATAAACACACAAGATACAGAAACAAGAGCAACTTCATGACTGTGACGCGGTGTTCCTATTGCTGGGATAAACACACAATATAGAGAAACAAGAGCAACTTCATGACTGTGACGCGGTGTTCCTATTGCTGGGATAAACACAAAAGATACAGAAACAAGAGCAACTTCCTGACTGTGACGCGGTGTTCCTATTGCTGGTATAAACACACAAGATAGAGAAACAAGAGCAACTTCCTGACTGTGACGCGGTGTTCGTATTGCTGGGATAAACACACAAGATAGAGAAACAAGAGCAACTTCCTGACTGTGACGCGGTGTTCCTATTGCTGGGATAAACACACAAGATACAGAAACAAGAGCAACTTCCTGACTGTGACGCGGTGTTCCTATTGCTGGGATAAACACACAAGATACAGAAACAAGAGCAACTTCCTGACTGTGACGCGGTGTTCCTATTGCTGGTATAAACACACAAGATAGAGAAACAAGAGCAACTTCCTGACTGTGACGCGGTGTTCGTATTGCTGGGATAAACACACAAGATAGAGAAACAAGAGCAACTTCCTGACTGTGACGCGGTGTTCGTATTGCTGGGATAAACACACAAGATAGAGAAACAAGAGCAACTTCCTGACTGTGACGCGGTGTTCGTATTGCTGGGATAAACACACAAGATAGAGAAACAAGAGCAACTTCCTGACTGTGACGCGGTGTTCCTATTGCTGGGATAAACACACAATATAGAGAAACAAGAGCAACTTCCTGACTGTGACGCGGTGTTCCTATTGCTGGGATAAACACACAAGATGGAGAAACAAGAGCAACTTCCTGACTGTGACGCGGTGTTCCTATTGCTGGGATAAACACACAAGATAGAGAAACAATAGCAACTTCCTGACTGTGACGCGGTGTTCCTATTGCAAGGATAAACACACAAGATAGAGAAACAAGAGCAACTTCCTGACTGTGACGCGGTGTTCCTATTGCTGGGATAAACACACAAGATAGAGAAACAAGAGCAACTTCCTGACTGTGACGCGGTGTTCGTATTGCTGGGATAAACACACAAGATAGAGAAACAAGAGCAACTTCCTGACTGTGACGCGGTGTTCGTATTGCTTGGATAAACACACAAGATAGAGAAACAAGAGCAACTTCCTGACTGTGACGCGGTGTTCCTATTGCTGGGATAAACACACAAGATAGAGAAACAAGAGCAACTTCCTGACTGTGACGCGGTGTTCGTATTGCTGGGATAAACACACAAGATAGAGAAACAAGAGCAACTTCCTGACTGTGACGCGGTGTTCGTATTGCTGGGATAAACACATAAGATAGAGAAACAAGAGCAACTTCCTGACAGTGACGCGGTGTTCCTATTGCTGGGATAAACACACGAGATAGAGAAACAAGAGCAACTTCCTGACTGTGACGCGGTGTTCCTATTGCTGGGATAAACACACGAGATAGAGAAACAAGAGCAACTTCCTGACTGTGACGCGGTGTTCCTATTGCTGGGATAAACACACGAGATAGAGAAACAAGAGCAACTTCCTGACTGTGACGCGGTGTTCCTATTGCTGGGATAAACACACGAGATAGAGAAACAAGAGCAACTTCCTGACTGTGATGCGGTGTTCGTATTGCTGGGATAAACACACAAGATAGAGAAACAAGAGCAACTTCCTGACTGTGACGCGGTGTTCGTATTGCTGGGATAAACACACGAGATAGAGAAACAAGAGCAACTTCCTGACTGTGATGCGGTGTTCGTATTGCTGGGATAAACACACAAGATAGAGAAACAAGAGCAACTTCCTGACTGTGACGCGGTGTTCGTATTGCTGGGATAAACACACGAGATAGAGAAACAAGAGCAACTTCCTGACTGTGACGCGGTGTTCGTATTGCTGGGATAAACACACGAGATAGAGAAATATTCTATATTTATTGAACCTAGTCAATGCTCACTGAAAGGAAACTATTGTAGACACTGTTTATATTCGTTATCAGGTTCATACTTCAGTTTGAAAGCTGGATTTACATGCAAATTTTTACCCACAATGCCTTTTAAATCGGCGTTTAGCTTATCTCTAGAGATTTGGGAACTAATGCAAACTGTCTTGGAAAATCATCTGTGATCATTGACTCGCCACAAACACGCACGTGCTTTCTAGCGAATAGAATATATTATTATTGTATTAGTTTCGTGCGAAAGCATATTTCTCTATCATAAGTAGAGCATTTCTTCATTTCTGTCAGAACATTCTCAACGGTGAATTAGGATTGAGTCTGAGTTGGGTTCCATTTTCCGGGTTGATTATTCAACATAACAGCATCAATAAAATATATCTGGAAACTTGTATGTAGAAAGGTTTTTTTTAAATATTTTTAATTGTTTTTATTTGGTATTATTATAGTTAGAACATCACCGTAATTGAGATAAGAGACCCCCTCCATAAGTCCCTCCCTGAGTAACTCCCTCCCTCCCTGAGTCCCTCCTTCCCTCCCTGAGTCCCTCCCTATCTACATAAGTCCCTACCTATCTGCCTATGTCCCTCCCTCCCTATCTACATAAGTCCCTCCCTGAGTCCCTCCCTCCCTCCCTATCTACATAAGTCCCTCCCAATATGTATATGTCCCTCCCTCCCTCCATGTCTATGTCCCTCCCTCCCTCCCTCTCTATCTGCCTATCCCTCCCTCCCTCCCGCCCTCCCTATATGTCTATGTCACTCCCTCCCTATCTGTCTATGTATTCCCTCCCTCCCTCCCTATCTGCCTATGTGCCTCCCTAACATTCTGTATATGTCCCTCCCTCCCTATCTGCCAATGTCCCTCCCTCCCTATCTACCTATGTCCATCCCTCCCTATCTGCTTATGTCCCTCCCTCCCTATCTACCTATGTCCATCCCTCCATATCTGCCTATGTGCCTCCCTAACAATCTGTATATGTCCCTCCCTCCCTGTCTACCTATGTCCCTTCCTCCCTATATACCTATGTCCCTCCCTCCCTATCTACCTATGTCCCTCCCTCCCTCCATATCTATGTCCCTCCCTCCCTCTCTATCTGCCTATCCCTCCCTCCCTCCCTCCCTCCCTATCTGTCTATGTATTCCCTCCCTATCTGCCTATGTGCCTCCCTAACATTCTGTCTATGTCCCTCCCTCCCTATCTGCCTATGTCCCTCCCTCCCTATCTACCTATGTCCATCCCTCCCTATCTGCCTATGTCCCCCCTCCCTCCCTATCTACCTATGTCCCTCCCTTCCTATCTGCCTCCCTAACAATCTGTCTATGTCCCTCCCTCCCTGTCTACCTATGTCCCTTCCTCCCTATCTACCTATGTCCCTCCCTCCCTCCCTATCTACCTATGTCCCTCCCTCCCTATCTGCCTATGTCCGTCCCTCCCTCCCTTATTCACACAATCCCTACCCTACCTTCCTTATTGCATCCATCCTCCCTATCTCCGTACCTCACTTGTTTCATTCCCTCCCTATCTCCATACCTCCTTTCTTCCTTTTCTCATTCCCACCCTCCAATTATATTCCTCATATTATACACATGCAGTTTGGGGTAAAGCTCTTTTTACTGCAGGGTTTTGCAGACGATGTTTTAGTGCTAAAAATATCAGTGCCATATGTACGAAAGACAGTGCACATATAATTTGAAATGTTCTGTGAATTTCTTCATTAACAATTGAAGGAAATGTGGATCAATTTTCCTTCAGTCGGTCATTCATTAATGCATTGAATATATAAGCCTTCTCATTTGTTTTGATATACAATATATAATAAGGTTTAAAAAGTTCACAACTGAATCTTGATGATTGTGTTGCTGTTTATATACTAGCATCCGTTCACTCATACACACATTGCTGTATTTGTTTGTTCTATGAGATCTTGAAGTTACTTCCAAGTTTATATTTAATCTAGAATCGTGACTAGAAATCCGAGGAGGATTCGGAATATATCAAGTACCTTCATAATAGTTCAAGTACCATGCAACACGTATGTTAGAGACACGTCCAGATGATCATTTGTGACTTAATGAACATAGCTCACTATATTCGTATATAGCAATTAAAGAAATAAACTCTTTAAAACGGGTTGTGTATTGTTAATTATAAGCATAACATAACCATTACATTTACTGACAAACATACGGTCGGATTTCATTTATTACTGAATACATTTTGTACAAATTAGCTAGGGATGTCAACGAATGGCATTTTTTGTATTCGAATATTCGGTCAACCTTCCGAACGAATCATCGAACATTCGACCTTCTTATTTATTAATAATACATAAGTCATGTACATTTGAAATTCGAAGTTTAACATTATGCTTATCATTTTTGTGTTTCAAACTGATCACTCTTGTTGTAAAAATCCCCGCGATTGCTTATAATTTTTAGGGCCCAATTAAGTGTCACCAGAGTGTTATATCTCTATGCCCCAAACATACAACATGCACGCGTATTTTAATGTCATTCAATGCGATAGGCATCATTGAAATTTAATACACTAGCATTCAGCTTTTTTTTTGGAAAAAAATATTTTGTCGAATATTCGAATGCCGAATCAGTATTCGAATATTCGAACGTACAAACAAATCTTCGAATATTCGAATGCCGAATCAGTATTCGAACGTACTAACAAATATTCGAATATTCGAATGCCGAATCAGTATTCGAACGTACAAACAAATATTCGAATATTCGAACGTACAAACAAATCTTCGAATGTCCGAATATTCGTTGACATCCCTACTTATTACTTATTCCTCAGATTTTCACAATTACATGTATTTCTATTATTATTTCAAGATTCGGTTTATTTTCAAAGGTAAATTTGCATGTCATATTTACTTGTCATTTAGTGTATCTGCTCGTTGGTTCTACTATGTACTCGTACACATACAGACATGTACACATACAGACATGAAGCATATTGCTAACAAATGACCTATCTAGCCACAGTATGTAACCTTCAGGAAAAGAAAAGGTTTTGTTATACGAATATTAGTTCCTGGGGTGAATTCTTAGAGCGGGTTATCGGTAGTACGCACCGCTTATCTTGGAAAACAAGTACTGCTTAATTGTTTTAAATTCTAATAAACATTTATTCAATGCTGTGTTGCCAATTTGCTAACGTGATTTACTTCTAAGAGAAAAAAATACGGACACGTGTTTCCGTAATTGTTTAATTTGTATCAAATTAAACAAATGGATCATGAAAAGCTTTATCTAATTGGCAAATTCTCGAACTAAATTCTTGTTACAGTATCGTCTTCTTGTTATATGGCCAGTTTGTTACAGTATCGTCTACTTGTTATATGGCCAGTTTGTTACAGTATCGTCTTCTTGTTATATGGCCAGCTTGTTACAGTATCGTCTTCTTGTTATATGGCCAGCTTGTTACAGTATCGTCCACTTGTTATATGGCCAGTTTGTTACAGTATCGTCTTCTTGTTATATGGCCAGCTTGTTACAGTATCGTCCACTTGTTATATGGCCAGCTTGTAACAGTATCGTCATCTTGTTATATAGCCAGTTTGTAACACTACTGTGAAATCTTTTCAACAGGCAACATCGGGTCTACAGAAAGTCGGTCGTCTTAGCGAAGTCGTCTGATTATTGAGTTACAATGTGGAAGAAACATTGAAAACTGTTCCATGAAAATACGGTGTTATAATGAGGGGGCCTGTTTGTAGGTAGTTGATTACCATTTAATATACATGTATGTTTACAGCTTGTATAAGCAGTAGTTTGAAGGGTTTAATCTGAATTATGTTACATCCGTTGTGCAGCTATGTCTTAGAACTTAATCTACGAGTATAATCACTTCCTGTGTCACTTACTAGTACTCGCAGCAAACTGGGTCACTTACTAGTACTCGCAGCAAACTGGGTCACTTACTAGTACTCGCAGCAAACTGGGTCACTTACTAGTACTCGCAGCAAACTGTGTCACTTACTAGTACTCGCAGCAAACTGGGTCACTTACTAGTACTCGCAGCAAACTGGGTCACTTACTAGTACTCGCAGCAAACTGGGTCACTTACTAGTACTCGCAGCAAACTGGGTCACTTACTAATACTCGCAGCAAACTGGGTCACTTACTAGTACTCGCAGCAAACTGGGTCACTTACTAGTACTCGCAGCAAACTGGGTCACTTACTAGTACTCGCAGCAAACTGGGTCACTTACTAGTACTCGCAGCAAACTGTGTCACTTACTAGTACTCGCAGCAAACTGGGTCACTTACTAGTACTCGCAGCAAACTGGGTCACTTACTAGTACTCGCAGCAAACTGGGTCACTTACTAGTACTCGCAGCAAACTGGGTCACTTACTAGTACTCGCAGCAAACTGGGTCACTTACTAGTACTCGCAGCAAACTGGGTCACTTACTAGTACTCGCAGCAAACTGGGTCACTTACTAGTACTCGCAGCAAACTGGGTCACTTACTAGTACTCGCAGCAAACTGGGTCACTTACTAGTACTCGCAGCAAACTGGGTCACTTACTAGTACTCGCAGCAAACTGGGTCACTACTAGTACTCGCAGCAAACTGGGTCACTTACTAGTACTCGCAAGAAACTGGGTCACTACTAGTACTCGCAGCAAACTGGGTCACTTACTAGTACTCGCAGCAAACTGGGTCACTACTAGTACTCGCAGCAAACTGGGTCACTACTAGTACTCGCAGCAAACTGGGTCACTACTAGTACTCGCAGCAAACTGGGTCACTTACTAGTACTCGCAGCAAACTGGGTCACTTACTAGTACTCGCAGCAAATACTGCACAGGGATTGTGAAGTTTATGATATAACCCCGATCCAAGCGGTTCTCGAACTCCCGAAGTCAGACGCTCTTCACCACCACTGCACCCTGTCATGCCCTCCACCCCCTTGCAAGGAGCATTATAGGCCTAACTGTGGTGCCGCTAGAATTGCTAGGCAGAGGTATAACTGCTGTTACTGTCATTAGTGTGGCGCTTTAGCGTCTCATTGCTATCAACGTCAACCCGATGGTCTACTCGAAGTACCGCCATATTCATCGTCTCAAAAATAGTACATGTAAAGTCCTCTGATTTATAGATTTGATTAGTATGATGTCTGATGGCTGATTTGTCAGGGATATATCAATTGTGGAATTGCGGGGTCTTGATTTAAACGGCTTTTCTGGATTATTTGTGTCATTTTTGGCGAATGAGTTTACTCGAATGTTCGCGTACAAATGTCTAATACGATAAAATGGAAAACGTGCAGTCTTGGCTTGGAAGCGCCTTCCGGGACCTTCAGTCCTTTGATTGATAGCCCTGTTGCTTGTTCACCGATATACAGAACGATCCATGGTTCCATATATTCTTGTGAATATGAACACATTCACATAGTCACGATGATTTCTAATAATGTGAAAAATCAAAACACGTGCGCAACACGCATAATTTTATCATTATAATATTTCTGTCTATCCAGATACAACATATCAGAGTTTTAGTTCGTTATAAAATATATTTCGTTTTTAAAAAATCTACTATTGTTCTATAATGGTGATAGCTACGTATGTTAGTGGTATAGGCCTAAGGCAAGACTAAACACTAGTGATGGCACGATTATCGAAAACAATCGAAAACTCTTCGCTGGACATCCGACCTCGGCGACAATCGAGTATGGCCTACAATAATCGATTATAATCGAAAATTATGACTGAAGGGTTATTTCAATATGATGATGTTATAAATATTCATATTTTAAAGTTATAAATCCGCATATACTTTCAAATTTTAAACCTCGTCAAAACATGTACAAAACATCTAGCCAATAGTTGTCTAATATTTATTGAATGATAAGATGTTCCTAAGATATAAGAGTAATGTAAAACCCCATTGATGTTAAATGTAGTTAAAAAAGAGATAAATAATTTTGTAGAAATGAATTAAACTGTCGGCATTATACTTATACTTAAAAGCTAAATAGTTCGGTTATTTCCGAATCGATTATCGATTATGAGTTTACAAACTGATCCGAAATCGATTATGAAATTTATCCGATTATCCATCACTACTGCACACTGAGGTGGGTGTGTTAAAATAGAAACATTGTAATACCATGACCACGCAGGACTGAATGAAACAATATATTATACACACATTGTATACATAAATAACTGAGGATAATTATAGTAAGTGGAACGCTGCACACCCACTTCTAGAATGGCGGTAGAAATATTTGCCACACGTAACAACCAGGCAGTATATATTACTGCCTTACTATAGGACAAGTGTATTCAGCGGCAGGTTCTCACGGTTTCATGCACTTTAGATTTTTACAAATCAATAAATGTTTGCTTCTTAAAGTACATTCATTGACAGAATCTGACGTTCATCGGACTCACGGATATTCTGACGTTCATCGGACTCACGGATATTATTTCGAGGTATTTCGATTTCCAATATTTAAATTAGTATTTTGTTTATGTTTCTTTCAAGAAAGTAATTACTACTAGTTATAAACAGAAACGAATCCACATTATTAAAACTTTCTCTATATTATAAGAAAGCTGTGGAAGTAAGATGTAATATGATCAATAATGTGGTGTAAACTTTGTATGTGTGTGTGAAAATTACTGAACATTGTTCATCCTCTCTTCGTATTGTATGTGTGCGTTTGTTGTTTTTCTCGAATAATGAATTAAGTATTGAATCAGTACAAGTGTTGTTCTTTCTGTATTGATCTGTATTATAATGTATTGTAGTGTATTGATATGTTTTGTTTTCGAGTAATATGTATGTGTTTTGTGTGTATGTGTTTTGTGTGTATGTGTTTCGTGTGTATGTGTTTCGTGTGTATGTGTTTCGTGTGTATGTGTTTCGTGTGTATGTGTTTCGTGTGTATGTGTTTCGTGTATATGTGTTTCGTGTGTATGTGTTTCGTGTGTATGTGTTTCGTGTGTATGTGTTTCGTGTGTATGTGTTTCGTGTGTATGTGTTTCGTGTGTATGTGTTTCGTGTGTATGTGTTTCGTGTGTATGTGTTTCGTGTGTATGTGTTTCGTGTGTATGTGTTTCGTGTGTATGTGTTTCGTGTGTATGTGTTTCGTGTGTGTGTGTTTCGTGTGTGTGTGTTTCGTGTGTATGTGTTTCGTGTGTATGTGTTTCGTGTGTATGTGTTTCGTGTGTATGTGTTTCGTGTGTATGTGTTTCGTGTGTATGTGTTTCGTGTGTGTGTGTTTCGTGTGTGTGTGTTTCGTGTGTGTGTGTTTCGTGTGTGTGTGTTTCGTGTGTGTGTGTTTCGTGTGTATGTGTTTCGTGTGTATGTGTTTCGTGTGTATGTGTTTCGTGTGTATGTGTTTCGTGTGTATGTGTTTCGTGTGTATGTGTTTCGTGTGTATGTGTTTCGTGTGTATGTGTTTCGTGTGTATGTGTTTCGTGTGTATGTGTTTCGTGTGTATGTGTTTCGTGTGTATGTGTTTCGTGTGTATGTGTTTCGTGTGTATGTGTTTCGTGTGTATGTGTTTCGTGTGTATGTGTTTCGTGTGTATGTGTTTCGTGTGTATGTGTTTCGTGTGTATGTGTTTCGTGTGTATGTGTTTCGTGTGTGATTGCATGCGTGCGTTTTTGTTGCTTTTAGTTGATTTATCTTCTATTGTTCACTATATTCTGGGCCTGGACCAGTATGTTTAAATTATATTGAAGATGTTATATTTGTATTATGATGTACAATGTACACAGCCTTTAACAAAAATACAGTCAGATGTTGGCGTCAACTTGAAAAATCGAAACTTTTAAAATAAATACAAAGAGTTAGAGTAGAAAAATGATTCATATATTAATGAAAGCAGAACAAACCGGCATTATTATAGCTAACATTTTAATGAACAAAGTGTGTCTTATTGGTATGAAAAAGGCGAATAATGTAGAGTGGCGCCATTTTTTTTCACTGGTAATATGTAACATAAAAAGTGTGTCTGCAACATTCAAAAGCGCATAATTCTCGTCTGCTTCAATTATTTTCGTGGGAAACCATACCAACTAACGTAACGTCATTTCCGCTCGACCACATATCAAATATGGAGCGTAATACGGAGAATAGTGAATGAAAATTGAATAAAGCATTGCAGTGTGAAAAGGTAAGATTTCATTTTTTCTATAAGTCGTATCTATTTTTGTTAGAATTTAGTTAGTTATTGATGAAGTTTAATTATATATTTAATACATTCTTGAGGTTCTTATCTTAATCTTGAATGTCCTATATTTTTTAAGCGGATTGGTATCCAAAATAAACGCAAACTATTCTATTATAAATGTCTAGCCACGATGTAACGCACAGAGAAAACGAGATTTTTAGCGTTACTATGGACAATGTATATTGTTTATTAAATTGCTAAATGGTCATTTTGTTTACAAACATTATATTTTGAACCTATTAAGTTCTTGTGTCAATTTTATTTTGTGTGTAATTTTGGGTAATTCTCATCATGTTTTCGGTATTAAACGGGACAGTATCAATGTCTAGCCATTTTGTAACGCTTAACGTTATCCAGAACAATCATTTCAAACTTATAAAATCAAGGAAGGCCATTGTTAACATTTCAGTTGTATGCTACATCATAGAATATAAGATTAATGATGGAGCACTAGTCATTTTAAGGTTAAGATTTGTTGTGCAACGTAAAAATGCCGAGATGTTACGATTGCTGGTTACTCCAGATTCAAAATTATTTTCGGTAAATTTACCGAAATCCAGTGTATTTCAGTAAGGTAACGTACCCTTAATGAAAGGTTTACCAATCCGCGTCAAGGCTACAAATGTTGTTCGGTTGAAGAGAAATTGCTTTGGTGGTTAATTTTGATTGGTTTACACATCACTGATATGCAAATAGCAAAACCATGTTAGTACGGCTGTGCCGAAAAATACGTTCTGTTTTAAACAGATATAAACAGAAAACATTTGAACGTGAAGGAGTATTCTACCAGTTACGATCAGGCAAATTGTTAATTGTTTTAGTTGGCATGAAAACGTGCATCACCTTTGATATCTGTAAGAATATATCCATCGTTATCTCTAATTAACTCTGCTTTCTCGAAATCTGCAGGAACAGAGATGGGATATTTACTGTTGGGTATCTTGTTAAACAAAGTTGGTGTTTAGTATTACTAGACAGCCAAGTGGGTCATGAACGCTACACTGACGTGGTTTGGTGTTTAATATTACAAGACAGCCAAGTGGGTCATGAACGCTACACTGACGTAGTTTGGTGTTTAATATTACTAGACAGCCAAGTGGGTCATGAACGCTACACTGACGTAGTTTGGTATTTAATATTACTAGACAGCCAAGTGGGTCATGAACGCTACACTGACGTAGTTTGGTGTTTAATATTACTAGACAGCCAGATGGGTCATGAACGCTACACTGACGTAGTTTGGTGTTTAATATTACTAGACAGCCAAGTGTGTCATGAACGCTACACTGACGTAGTTTGATGTTTAATATTACTAGACAGCCAACTGGGTCATGAACGCTACACTGACGTAGTTTGATGTTTAATATTACTAGACAGCCAAGTGGGTCATGAACGCTACACTGACGTAGTTTGATGTTTAATATTACTAGACAGCCAGGTGGGTCATGAACGCTACACTGACGTAGTTTGATGTTTAATTACACATTGATGCGTTTGGTTTGCGTACTAAATTATACGTACGTCGTATCATATTAAAATACTGTTATCGTATGTCATTTGGACCTCAGGTATTTATTTCGGATGATACTAAATATTCGGATAGTAGGTTGTCGAATAACCGAGGTCCGAATGTATATACATTGTATATCATTTTGAGAAAACGACAATATTAGAATGTTATGATACAATACAATACTAGAATGTTATGCTATGATTCAAATTCCGGGCAAATATCAGTTACTAGATTTACTGATACGTACGATTCGTGTATTCACTCAAATAATCAAAGCGCTGAAAACACTGCAGTTGTTCGGTATTGAACACTGGTTTTGTATTCAACACTTCCAGATTCACAGAAAGTACGAATCATCATTGTTAAACCATTAAATTTAATGACACAGTTAAGATTACTACCAGTATTGAGTATGTTAAGCAGGTTACGCTCTGATGTGGAACTATTTTAACCGATTACCTTACCTGTTATTCTTGAGCCGCTTCCGGAAAAGTATTTTGTTAGTTAAGCGATAGGACGGTCAAACATTGCCATAGAACTACTTGTTTTACTGAACAACTCAAAATCAGTTAACAGTTAATAGTATATATTTTGTGTAATTGAACGTTTACCGCAACTTTAGTGAAATCTGAATCTCGGGTTTAAGAGTCGTGTAAGCACGTACAGGCTTCTTCTAGTGATTAAGGCTAAAGTCAATGCTTTAAAAATTAGTTTCCCTTAAGTGCTGTAAGTGTTGGGCGTCAATCTATACTTCCTCCGTGTTTACACTTTTTAGAAACACTCTAATGATGGAGATAGGTTTGGGCGGGGTGATGTATGCTACGTTTGGTGGTCGCAGTGAATGTATTTCTCTCATTTTACGATCGAGGGAAGCTTTTAAAGCTATGAGAGTACACTGACTCTCATTGTACGTACATTTGTATACTCAACGCCATTAAAAACGCAACTATAATATCCGCATCAAACACACACGGCGACATTATAAAGAAATAATTATATTTTAATTCTCAAACATAATTTCCTAAACTCAATTATGAAATATGAATTCAAGGACCATAGCTTGATTTCTTTTTGATGAATGATTTACACAATTGTAACAATGAAACGCGTTTAACGTTTTGAACAAAATGAAGGCAATGTGAAATAGTTGCGTTTTTAATGGCGTTAAGTATATTATACCATTAGAGTTGTAATGTGACGCGGGACGCTCCCTGACGGTGAAAAAGAATTCCTGGCAAGTCCATTTGTAAATGTTGCTTTAATTGAATGTAATTAAAAAAACATAATAAAGTGTCGTGATATCAAAATGATTTTCCTCAGTATGCGAACGTACATTCAATTCAGACTAATTTATCAAGATAGGTTCCATATGTATTTACCTGTAAAATGTGTAACCAGTCAAAATTAAGAGATAATTGGAAACCAATGTTATTTGTTTGTGGTTTGTCGATAGAAGTGAACTTTGTGTTTAATAATAATATTATGTTTATGCAACTTCACTTTACTGTCCGGCTAGCTCAGTGGGTTTCGGTTGAGCACTCGACTGTCAATCTAGTGGTCGTAGGTTCGATCTGCAGACGAGGAGTTTGTTTAGCTAAAGGTAATACCTCCACGATTATTTCTCCTTTTATTCCCGTTGAGAAGTTGTCCATTGCTTACGGTAACACTGGTCATTACTTGAAGGTCACCCCTACACACACTAGCCATGTTAGCTGACCAATGTATAAACACAAACCCCTACACACACTAGCCATGTTAGCTGACCAATGTATATACACAAACCCCTACACACACTAGCCATGTTAGCTGACCAATGTATAAACACAAACCCCTACACACACTAGCCATGTTAGCTGACCAATGTATATACACAAACCCCTACACACACTAGCCATGTTAGCTGACCAATGTATATACACAAACCCCTACACACACTAGCCATGTTAGCTGACCAATGTATATACACAAACCCCTACACACACTAGCCATGTTAGCTGACCAATGTATATACACAAACCCCTACACACACTAGCCATGTTAGCTGACCAATGTATAAACACAAACCCCTACACACACTAGCCATGTTAGCTGACCAATGTATAAACACAAACCCCTACACACACTAGCCATGTTAGCTGACCAATGTATAAACACAAACCACTACACACACTAGCCATGTTAGCTGACCAATGTATAAACACAAACCCCTACACACACTAGCCATGTTAGCTGACCAATGTATAAACACAAACCCCTACACACACTAGCCATGTTAGCTGACCAATGTATAAACACAAACCCCTACACACACTAGCCATGTTAGCTGACCAATGTATAAACACAAACCCCTACACACACTAGCCATGTTAGCTGACCAATGTATAAACACAAACCCCTACACACACTAGCCATGTTAGCTGACCAATGTATAAACACAAACCCCTACACACACTAGCCATGTTAGCTGACCAATGTATAAACACAAACCCCTACACACACTAGCCATGTTAGCTGACCAATGTATAAACACAAACCCCTACACACACTAGCCATGTTAGCTGACCAATGTATATACACAAACCCCTACACACACTAGCCATGTTAGCTGACCAATGTATAAACACAAACCGCTACACACACTAGCCATGTTAGCTGACCAATGTATAAACACAAACCCCTACACACACTAGCCATGTTAGCTGACCAATGTATAAACACAAACCGCTGTCTTCACCAACGAGTAGAAAGTATTTGCAGTAGTGGTATCAATTCCCGTATCGTTCGAAAAACGAGTGATCCAAATGTAACGAATGTTGGACTCTTAGTGCAATGTCAATTACTGAAAATCGCGACAGTAAATTTTCGCCCAGAAGTATTTCGCGAAATGATGAATTCTCGTCTTTCTTCCATCGCGAATTAAAGATTGACGGAAACGGTTTGTGTTGTTGTATGAACGAACATCTATTTACAAATCAAATCTTTATACATTCACATCGCTTGTTATAAATAACAGAGTATAATTAATTTCGAGTATGCACCGAATTCCTACATGTATGATTATATTCGCGACAAGCACAATTTTGAATAATTAACGGAAAAAATACGTTGTCGCGAAAATAAAGTGATTTGCAGTAATTTACTTAACATAAGGACTCAACGTGTGTTTAAACTTGAGCAACATAGACCTGCATTATGTATCTCCAGCCATGTAGATATAAATATAAACATTTAGATCTACTTAAATTGTTATAAATCCGAGAATATATACACAAGTATTTCTCATGTTATGGTTCTCGTCAATGAAAACATTGTGTACGTAAGTTGCGTGGCGCGCTTACTGAACGATGTACGTATCAACAAACACTGGAATACAAGAGGCAACTGTTCAAACTATTAAAGAGAACTATTCGATGTAAAAGTTCGGACCCGATGATCGAATGATCGAGGTCCGAATAAATGTTCATATTCTGTGGATGTGATTCGTTTTACTGTGTTTAAGTGTTCTTAATTATATACAGTAAAACCTCAATGATAAAACCACATTTCGAACTCTTGAAAAATGGCCTTCTTATTGAGGTGGTTCTCATATTGAGGTGGTCTATATGTGAGGTTTTATTGTAATTAACTTTCTGAACCCATTGCAGTCTTATTGAACATTTTTGTATCAGAAACAAGTTAAATAATTCCTTACTTTATTCAGATTTACAAGTACGCCTGCTTAAAATTACTCATTGGATAATTAGAAAGGAATGTCAGAAGTTTAAAACAAATTATTTATTTTATTTCCGCTGTAATTGTATGTGGCGTTATGTTGTCTATGGAACAGAAAACAGAATGCAACATCAAAGGGAAGCAACTTTGTTTCATGTATACTCCATTCGGAACACCTCGGCCATTGCAATACGAAAACTTGTACGAGGTGTTCCGAATGATATATACTCGTATAACGGAAACAAGGGACGCAACTGTAAATATATACTTGAAACAAGGGGCGAAACTCTGTTCGATAAATACATAACGGAAACAAGGGACGAAACTCTGTTCGATAAATACATAACGGAAACAAGGGACGAAACTCTGTTCGATAAATATTTAACGGAAACAAGGGACGAAACTCTGTTCGATAAATACATAACGGAAACAAGGGACGAACCTCTGCTCGATAAATACATAACGGAAACAAGGGACGAAACTCTGTTCGATAAATACATAACTGAAACAAGGGACGAAACTCTGTTCGATAAATACATAACTGAAACAAGGGGCGAACCTCTGCTCGATAAATACATAACTGAAACAAGGGACGAACCTCTGCTCGATAAATACATAACTGAAACAGGGGACGAAACTCTGCTCGATAAATACATAACGGAAACAAGGGGCGAACCTCTGCTCGATAAATACATAACTGAAACAAGGGACGAAACTCTGCTCGATAAATACATAACGGAAACAAGGGACGAAACTCTGCTCGATAAATACATAACGGAAACAAGGGACGAAACTCTGTTCGATAAATACATAACGGAAACAAGGGACGAAACTCTGTTCGATAAATACATAACTGAAACAAGGGACGAAACTCTGTTCGATAAATACATAACTGAAACAAGGGAAGTAACCGTAAATATGCCAAACTCTGTTAGATAAATGTATACCTGAAAAAAGGATTTTAAGAAGCAAGATAGTAGACTGGCTAGTGACAACATCAAATTAATACTTATATATCAGTTCTATAAATCGATGGTACTGTATATCTTGTACTTTCCACCAAAGGGAGATAATCATCGACACACTATAAAGGGCGGTAAACGTAAACACAACAGATTGAATAAACCACGAAATTTGACTTCCGGATTGGGTTTAATTGTATAAAAAGAAACTGAAAAGAATCTGATTTAACTGACCGTATATTTGTCGATAGATACACATTGTTATTATCCTACTTTCACTCGGGGGCATAATTATGTTGTTTTATTGTAATCCGTTAATGGTCCAAACAGTCACGGGGTATTTCTTTACAGAGAATTCGTAATTTGATAACTGAATTTCATCCGCTTGATTACCATCGAATTCAACACGAAAAACATCAAATTAGCTTTATGCAAGCAAGTAATACCGTCATAGTTCATTGGTAACTAAACGATGTCTTTCACGTAGGTCAGTGTTTATAAATGTACAATGTTGTGTTGTTAATATAATGTGATAGTGATTTACACGAAATTGAGGAAATATTTGGGCGTTAATGTCGGAAATTGGATAAAGGTCAAATACCCGTAGGTAAGAAAATAAGATTATTTTAGCGGACTACACTTACACTCGATTTATTCTAAGCTTTCACTACACAAGACTATATTACACGTATTGCAGTGTAGTGGACTGGGGTAAGACGGCCGCCCAGTTAGCTCAGTCGGTAGAGAGCTGAGTGAGTACTAGTGTTTAGGGGGTCGTGGGTTCGAGTCCCACATCGGGCACAATGTTTCCCCTTGATATACTTCAACAACAACATTCATTTGGAGGTGCGAATTTGGTCTGTTGTTGCGAGGTTATTGCTCTCCTGAGATTCAACTGGTAGTATTTGTACTCGGGCAGATATTAGTTGAAATGCGTAAATACAGAATCCAATCAGTCAGGTGGACAGGTACAATAGTCGGAGAGTCATGATGAACTACGGAGATACACCTACACCTAGTGATGGTGATGTATGTTGTATAATGTTGTTAATGTTGTTGTGAACTGTACACTCGGTAGGCAAGCGTGACCCACTACTGTCGGTGAATGAACGACTCCGGCCATCTGTGTCCTGTATTACGTAGCATATACTGTATTTATATGATTGTACTCTGTATGCTAGGGGAGACAGGGTTTGGACTCGGACCCAATCTCATTGAAATCATCCCCTAACTTTAGCTCCATTACTTTCCGCTGTTAGGATCTGTAGCTAACGGTCGCGAACGTTTTTCGCTTACACACCAATCAATAGCAAAAACGTTTGCGACTGTTCGCCTTTACTGAACGCAAGGCAGTACTGACTATAATCACTTCTTTCTTGTGACGTGCGTTAAATAGAAAGCTTTAAACATACAACTTCCTGATAAAACCATACGTGTTAAAGGGTCAGATATACTGAGAGAACATGCGCATAAGTTTGTACAAGTGGATGGTATGTTTATAAATGCCAACACCTCGGACATAAACAGATCTCAAACAGACTGACCGTGCGAATCTTCATCTTCTGTACCACGCGCTTCTTATTCAGACTGGTAGATATGCCAGAAATAGAACAGCCCGTGAAGAAAGATATTGTATAATTTGTAATACTGCTGATATTGAAGATGAGTTCCATTTTACTTGTATTTGTCCAAGTTATGCTAATCTTAGAAAAAAATATTTAAAACGTTATTACTACATGCATCTTTCTGAATACAATTGTTTGCAACTATTGAAATCGGATGATAGAATTGAAATGATTAAACTTGCATTGTATGTTAAACGGAAGCTCTATTTGTAAGAAATACTTTATTAACTTTTGAAAGATAAATGCTTAGTTCAACCTCCGACGATTTATTTCAAACTAATTTGTGTAATATATGACTTATTACTATGTATTTTTTTACTGTTGTACAATAACACTTTGTAAGTTACTTACACGCTGACAAAATGTATATAAACATGTACGTGTTGTAGACGATGCACATTGTACAAGTCTTACTACAATGTCTGTTCTGTTCTGTTCTTATTGATAGACATGCTCTAGTTTTGCTTATGGCTGCCGTATTTGACTTATACGCCAATTTTGCAACAGTAAACCAGTTATGCCTGGCTGTCGGTTGATCGAGCCAATATTTGAGAAAATTGACTTTAAAGTATTTTGAATTCGCCATAAAAGACGATAATTTCTAAACATCATATAAAGTATTCATGCTGTTATTTAGTGATATAGCAATACATTGTTATTTAGTTCCAAATGATATTTATTTGCAGTTTTTAAAAAAAAGTATTTTGTGGGATAGTTCATTTTGACTTGCATATTCACATCCAAACTTGGAATAATGCCAACGTGAACTACTGGTTCTTAGTTCAGTCAGGCTTAGTAACGTGGAAGAACCTATAGTAGATGTGGGTTAGTACACCTATTCAAAATCTCCTGCTATAGACGTCTTAGAAAGCTAAGAAAATATACCAAAATAAAAATCCCATTTTGAATAGTAACAAGGAGTAGATAACTCAATCTTCATAAAAATGTGGGTTAGTTCACTTTGGCAGTTCCCACAACAATCAGCTCCTTCCTTCAGTTCCCATAACAATCAGCTCCTTCCTTCAGTTCCATCAACAATCAGCTCCTTCCTTCAGTTCCATCAACAATCAGCTCCTGCCTTCAGTTCCATCAACAATCAGCTCCTTCCTCCAGTTCCCACAACAACCAGCTCCTTCCTTCAGTTCCCACAACAACCAGCTCCTTCCTTCAGTTCCATCAACAATCAGCTCCTTCCTCCAGTTCCCATAACAATCAGCTCCTTCCTCCAGTTCCCATAACAATCAGCTCCTTCCTTCAGTTCCCACAACAACCAGCTCCTTCCTTCAGTTCCCACAACAACCAGCTCCTTCCTTCAGTTCCATCAACAATCAGCTCCTTCCTTCAGTTCCATCAACAACCAGCTCCTTCCTTCAGTTCCCACAACAACCAGCTCCTTCCTTCAGTTCCCACAACAACCAGCTCCTTCCTTCAGTTCCATCAACAATCAGCTCCTTCCTTCAGTTCCATCAACAATTAGCTCCTTCCTTCAGTTCCCACAACAACCAGCTCCTTCCTTCAGTTCCATCAACAATCAGCTCCTTCCTTCAGTTCCATCAACAATTAGCTCCTTCCTTCAGTTCCCACAACAACCAGCTCCTTCCTTCAGTTCCCACAACAACCAGCTCCTTCCTTCAGTTCCCACAACAACCAGCTCCTGCCTTCAGTTCCATCAACAACCAGCTCCTTCCTTCAGTTCCCACAACAACCAGCTCCTTCCTTCAGTTCCATCAACAATCAGCTCCTTTCTTCAGTTCCATCAACAATCAGCTCCTTCCTTCAGTTCCATCAACAATCAGCTCCTTCCTTCAGTTCCATCAACAATCAGCTCCTTCCTTCAGTTCCATCAACAATCAGCTCCTTTCTTCATTTCCATCAACAATCAGCTCCTTCCTTCAGTTCCATCAACAATCAGCTCCTTCCTTCAGTTCCATCAACAATCAGCTCCTTCCTTCAGTTCCATCAACAATCAGCTCCTTCCTTCAGTTCCATCAACAATCAGCTCCTTCCTTCAGTTCCATCAACAATCAGCTCCTTCCTTCAGTTCCCACAACAATCAGCTCCTTCCTTCAGTTCCATCAACAATCAGCTCCTTCCTATAGTTCCATCAACAACCAGCTCCTTCCTTCAGTTCCCACAACAATCAGCTCCTTCCTTCAGTTCCCACAACAATCAGCTCCTTCCTTCAGTTCCATCAACAATCAGCTCCTTCCTTCAGTTCCATCAACAATCAGCTCCTTCCTTCAGTTCCCACAACAACCAGCTCCTTCCTTCAGTTCCCACAACAACCAGCTCCTTCCTTCAGTTCCCACAACAACCAGCTCCTTCCTTCAGTTCCCACAACAACCAGCTCCTTCCTTCAGTTCCCACAACAACCAGCTCCTTCCTTCAGTTCCCACAACAACCAGCTCCTGCCTTCAGTTCCATCAACAACCAGCTCCTTCCTTCAGTTCCCACAACAACCAGCTCCTTCCTTCAGTTCCATCAACAATCAGCTCCTTTCTTCAGTTCCATCAACAATCAGCTCCTTCCTTCAGTTCCATCAACAATCAGCTCCTTCCTTCAGTTCCATCAACAATCAGCTCCTTCCTTCAGTTCCATCAACAATCAGCTCCTTTCTTCATTTCCATCAACAATCAGCTCCTTCCTTCAGTTCCATCAACAATCAGCTCCTTCCTTCAGTTCCATCAACAATCAGCTCCTTCCTTCAGTTCCATCAACAATCAGCTCCTTCCTTCAGTTCCATCAACAATCAGCTCCTTCCTTCAGTTCCATCAACAATCAGCTCCTTCCTTCAGTTCCCACAACAATCAGCTCCTTCCTATAGTTCCATCAACAACCAGCTCCTTCCTTCAGTTCCCACAACAATCAGCTCCTTCCTTCAGTTCCCACAACAATCAGCTCCTTCCTTCAGTTCCATCAACAATCAGCTCCTTCCTTCAGTTCCATCAACAATCAGCTCCTTCCTTCAGTTCCCACAACAACCAGCTCCTTCCTTCAGTTCCCACAACAACCAGCTCCTTCCTTCAGTTCCCACAACAACCAGCTCCTTCCTTCAGTTCCCACAACAACCAGCTCCTTCCTTCAGTTCCATCAACAATCAGCTCCTTCCTTCAGTTCCCACAACAACCAGCTCCTTCCTTCAGTTCCCACAACGACCAGCTCCTTCCTTCAGTTCCCACAACAACCAGCTCCTTCCTTCAGTTCCATCAACAATCAGCTCCTTCCTTCAGTTCCATCAACAATCAGCTCCTTCCTTCAGTTCCATCAACAATCAGCTCCTTCCTTCAGTTCCCACAACAACCAGCTCCTTCCTTCAGTTCCATCAACAATCAGCTCCTTCCTTCAGTTCCCACAACAATCAGCTCCTTCCTTCAGTTCCCACAACAATCAGCTCCTTCCTTCAGTTCCATCAACAATCAGCTCCTTCCTTCAGTTCCCACAACAATCAGCTCCTTCCTTCAGTTCCCACAACAACCAGCTCCTTCCTTCAGTTCCATCAACAATCAGCTCCTTCCTTCAGTTCCATCAACAATCAGCTCCTTCCTTCAGTTCCCACAACAACCAGCTCCTTCCTTCAGTTCCCACAACAACCAGCTCCTTCCTTCAGTTCCCACAACAACCAGCTCCTTCCTTCAGTTCCCACAACAACCAGCTCCTTCCTTCAGTTCCATCAACAATCAGCTCCTTCCTTCAGTTCCCACAACAATCAGCTCCTTCCTTCAGTTCCCACAACAATCAGCTCCTTCCTTCAGTTCCATCAACAATCAGCTCCTTCCTTCAGTTCCCACAACAATCAGCTCCTTCCTTCAGTTCCCACAACAACCAGCTCCTTCCTTCAGTTCCATCAACAATCAGCTCCTTCCTTCAGTTCCCACAACAATCAGCTCCTTCCTTCAGTTCCATCAACAATCAGCTCCTTCCTTCAGTTCCATCAACAATCAGCTCCTTCCTTCAGTTCCATCAACAACCAGCTCCTTCCTTCAGTTCCATCAACAACCAGCTCCTTCCTTCAGTTCCATCAACAACCAGCTCCTTCCTTCAGTTCCATCAACAACCAGCTCCTTCCTTCAGTTCCATCAACAACCAGCTCCTTCCTTCAGTTCCATCAACAATCAGCTCCTTCCTTCAGTTCCATCAACAACCAGCTCCTTCCTTCAGTTCCATCAACAATCAGCTCCTTCCTTCAGTTCCATCAACAATCAACTCCTTCCTTCAGTTCCCACAACAATCAGCTCCTTCCTTCAGTTCCATCAACAATCATCTCCTTCCTTCAGTTCCATCAACAATCATCTCATTCCTTCAGTTCCATCAACAACCAGCTCCTTCCTTCAGTTCCATCAACAACCAGCTCCTTCCTTCAGTTCCATCAACAATCATCTCATTCCTTCAGTTCCATCAACAACCAGCTCCTTCCTTCAGTTCCCACAACAACCAGCTCCTTCCTTCAGTTCCCACAACAACCAGCTCCTTCCTTCAGTTCCCACAACAATCAGCTCCTTCCTTCAGTTCCCACAACAACCAGCTCCTTCCTTCAGTTCCATCAACAATCAGCTCATTTTTGTTTGAATGTAGATTTAAACCAGGAACGAATGTAACGAGTGGCAGTGATTTCGAAAAAATCTCGCATGTTTGACAATAGGCCTACTCTCATTTATATAAACAGATGAAACACTTGGATAAGCTAATCATTGCATTTATAATATAAGTGAATAATGTTTGAAATATGCTGGGAGTTGATAGAGTTAAACTCGGGCAAAATGTGAATCAATGGTTCTGTTTCTCGTGACCTAGATTTCCCAGATAACGTGTCAGTTAGGCGTAAAAGAAAAATATTTTGTTTCAGGTTTCCCGACCTACCCTATTTTTTGCCCCGACCCTAGAACGTTTTGAGGCGTGTTAACTTTTTTTTCTTCTTTGTTAAATTTATTTGAGTGAATTCGTCTTTAGATTCATTTCTGCCCAGTTTTTAGACGCTTTACGAGTATTCCAGCTATATAGCATTATATTCACCTTGAATAAACATTATCCATGTTTAAAAGGGAAAGGGGATTTGCCTTTTAACATATATTCATTTAAATCTATGTTTAATTTGCTTCATTTGAAAATAAAACAAATCTCAAAAAATAAATCCGATCTACCTACCCTATTGTTTTGGGCATGAAACTTGAAACAAACATATGTTTTATTTAGGCCTAATGATATTTCACTTAGAGCCCTTCGTTTGCACGCCACTAATACATGTTCACAAACAGAAAGACCTCTTGTTTTGACAATTTGCCTCCTGTGAGAAAGTGAATGATAGTTTTATAATATAATGTAAATAATCTGGACGATTAACGAGATCTCGTGTATTCACGCCGAGTAAACACACCATTAATTGTGGGTTCAATCACCGAAATAATGTTTCCATATTTCTTGTACAGTGAGTGCTTGTCCTGTAAACTGATAAATACAAGTCCTGGAAGTGAGAATAATATGATATATAACTTGAAGCAGCGTTTTCCCTAGGATTCAGCTAGAGGTCCTTGGAATCTTGTGTTTGACAAATTGGTGGTCTTTAGTAAATTTGTAGGGTCCCAGATATGCAGTTTATACTTGACATAGGTTTGTTTTAGGGGTCCCAGGGATGCACAGTAAGTGGAAAATGGGAGTCCCTAGAAAGAAAATTTAATGAAATCCCTATAAATTGAATCACTCCACTTTGGGGTCGTAGATTCTAGAATGAGCGCGGATGTTATGACAGCATAGAAGTGCATGATAACGATTTTGTACTTTTGTCTGACGTCGAACTGTCAAAAAAAATTACGAAAGTGCTTCATGCATCATTGCCATACGCTAGTGGTGAACCATAATGTTTCCTGGAATTAACACATTATTATTTATTATCAACTTTTATGAGACAACATGTCTGCCGACTATCAACCCTACCTATCCCATCCTATCCCCCAACATCACTCCAACAGTCATAACATTCGTCAGGTACATTTATTGCGCAAGATTCTGTTTTCATTTATCATGGTATGCACTTTTAATGCTACGCTTTTCATACATTTATTTCACAATGGCCACCGTCTACGGAAAGTACGGCATTTACTACATATAGGTATCAACAAACGACTGAAAAAAGCATGATGACCTATTATTTGTATTTTAATTTTTCATTCTGACAGTGATCCTCATATAACAAATCTGTCTGCTTGAAAAAATGTAGTAAAATTGTGTCGATGTTTCTATATATTTATATGAAATATTCACGTTTTAAACTTCATTATCATAAACTCGAGCAAGGTGACCTGGCATTTTGTATTTCATATTTTGGTCAGATACATTACACTGATAAAATATAATATAAAGGTTAAAGGAAATTTCTCCGCTATGAAAACATGGCCTTATTGTAACCAGATTACTATTGAAAATGGCAACTATATAATGCGTTTGTATATATACTTGACGCCATTATAAACGCAACTATTGATAATGGCAACTATATAATGCGTTTGTATATATATACTTGACGCCATTATAAACGCAACTATTGATAATGGCAACTATATAATGCGTTTGTATATATACTTGACGCCATTATAAACGCAACTATTGATAATGGCAACTATATAATGCGTTTGTATATATACTTGACGCCATTATAAACGCAACTATTGATAATGGCAACTATATAATGCGTTTGTATATATACTTGACGCCATTATAAACGCAACTATTGATAATGGCAACTATATAATGCGTTTGTATATATACTTGACGCCATTATAAACGCAACTATTGAAAATGGCAACTATATAATGCGTTTGTATATATATACTTGACGCCATTATAAACGCAACTATTGAAAATGGCAACTATATAATGCGTTTGTATATATACTTGACGCCATTATAAACGCAACTATTGAAAATGGCAACTATATAATGCGTTTGTATATATACTTGACGCCATTATAAACGCAACTATTGATAATGGCAACTATATAATGCGTTTGTATATATACTTGACGCCATTATAAACGCAACTATTGATAATGGCAACTATATAATGCGTTTATATATATACTTGACGCCATTATAAACGCAACTATTGAAAATGGCAACTATATAATGCGTTTGTATATATATACTTGACGCCATTATAAACGCAACTATTGAAAATGGCAACTATATAATGCGTTTGTATATATATACTTGACGCCATTATAAACGCAACTATTGAAAATGGCAACTATATAATGCGTGTGTATATATACTTGACGCTATTATAAACGCAACTATTGAAAATGGCAACTATATAATGCGTTTGTATATATACTTGACGCCATTATAAACGCAACTATTGATAATGGCAACTATATAATGCGTTTGTATATATACTTGACGCCATTATAAACGCAACTATTGATAATGGCAACTATATAATGCGTTTGTATATATACTTGACGCCATTATAAACGCAACTATTTGAACAATGCGTCATTTTGTAGTACCAAATGTCAAGCGTGTTACAGTCATCTGTGTGTTTTTTATTGTTCAAAACTTTATTAAACTCTATATCAATTATTTTTTATTTTATTATTGATTGATTTTATGAAATTATGTTTGAGAAATAAAGAATAGTTTTGCCTTTGTTATGTCGCTTTATCTATATGAAAATATTTTGGTTGCGTTTTTAATGGCGTTAAGCATAATATACTTTTGATTTACGCTTCAGTGTGATATAAGAGTTCTACTGTGTGATGCATTATTTATTGGTTCGATGGGACATCCTCGATGAAATAAATCAAGGTTATGTTTGGAATTTCACCAATACGACACGAAACAACAAGCATCATGATTTCACCAATACGACACGAAACAACAAGCATCATGATTTCACCAATACGACACGAAACAACAAGCATCATGATTACGTTGCTGTATTAATCACATTTCGATGCCGTTATTTATTCCACAGAGATGTGATTATGTTGCTGTATTAATCACATTTCGATGCCGTTATTTATTCCACAGAGATGTGATTACGTTGCTGTATTAATCACATTTCGATGCCGTTATTTATTCCACAGAGATGTGATTACGTTGCTGTATAAATCACATTTCGATGCCGTTATTTATTCCACAGAGATGTGATTACGTTGCTGTATAAATCACATTTCGATGCCGTTATTTATTCCACAGAGATGTGATTACGTTGCTGTATAAATCACATTTCGATGCCGTTATTTATTTCACAGAGATGTGATTACGTTGCTGTATTAATCACATTTCGATGCCGTTATTTATTCCACAGAGATGTGATTACGTTGCTGTATTAATCACATTTCGATGCCGTTATTTATTCCACAGAGATGTGATTACGTTGCTGTATTAATCACATTTCGATGCCGTTATTTATTCCACAGAGATGTGATTACGTTGCTGTATAAATCACATTTCGATGCCGTTATTTATTCCACAGAGATGTGATTCCACCACAATATCTTACTTTTATTTCGTGAAAGGATTAACATTACAAAATTTATACAATTCTCCGTCTGCATTTCATCAGCTGATATGCCTGACAGAAAAATATTAAAACATCGTATAATAGACAGGGGAGTTAATCAATAAAATCAGCCGTGCTTCGAAGAGAATTTATGCGAAATAACTGACATGGCATGTATCAGCTTCGTATTGCCGTGCACTCTGGAGACATTTCTTATTCTATTTCATAATGCCATTGCTTTGAACTGACATCTCGCGCTGTGGTGTGCTGCCAGTTGATTTGATGAAAATTATAGCCGACAGGGTCTTCGATGTTGCTCGTCACCCCTCCGGTATCATCGTTGACAGTTTTTGTTCAGGTTTCGAATTGTTCCGAACTCGAAGAGCGAAACGTCGTGAATTATAATAGATAGTTTATTCAGAAATATTAGGCATACTGCTCATAATTTCACATAAACAATGCAAATTTATATACAAAAATAACGAAATATTACACATTGGTCAATAGTCATTTGACAAGCAATAGTATGATTAACATAATATAAATCTTAATATAGTACTTATTACATTTCCATTGATACAATGTGAACAATAATAGAATGGTGAGGAGAAAATACAATTGAATTACTTATTTCTAATACAACGGTTTTGTTTTTGCGCCATGTGGTATGCTATTCAATAAACCTTTGCCTAGTGTTTGGTGACATATTTAATATCTTGGAGATTTGTACTTGATAAACAATACGTTAGTAACAAGACGTTGTGTGTTCGGTTTAAGTTGACAGTTTGTTGGCATATGGGATCTTCCACAGTCCAAGACATGTAATATCCACGTACACTTATAACGCTTGCTTCTGTACAGTTTATTCCACACAAACGGAAAGAGAGAAATGCTTGTTATTTTCTCTAGTGTATACGCTTAAACAAGGCCGTGTCACGTAGCTAAATCGATCGTTTTATATTTTCTTCCGCAGTTCAATCACAATGATCCTGCATTGTAATAAGTTCGAGATTACTCTACCCTTTTATTGTCTACATTGTTACATCAGTGTGCGTAATGATACGATGCCTCGGATGTCAAGGTGGCTATAACGTTTTTATCGAACTAGAACAATCTATTCATGTCATCATCGGAATATGTGACACCGCGTGTTGTACCGTGACGACAGCATATTGTGCCGTTGGGACAGCTTATTGTGCCGTGACGACAGTGTATTGTGTCGTGACGACAGTGTATTGTGTCGTGACGACAGTGTATTGTGCCGTGACGACAGTGTATTGTGCCGTGACGACAGTGTATTGTGTCGTGACGACAGTGTATTGTGCCGTGACGACAGTGTATTGTGTCGTGACGACAGTGTATTGTGCCGTGACGACAGTGTATTGTGTCGTGACGACAGTGTATTGTGTCGTGACGACAGTGTATTGTGCCGTGACGACAGTGTATTGTGCCGTGACGACAGTGTATTGTGTCGTGACGACAGTGTATTGTGTCGTGACGACAGTGTATTGTGTCGTGATGACAGTGTATTGTGTCATGACGACAGTGTATTGTGTCGTGACGACAGTGTATTGTACCGTGACGATAGCGTTTTGTGCCGTTACGACAGCGTTTTGTGCCGTGACGACAGCGTATTGTGCCGTGATGACAGCGTATTGTGCCGTGACGATAGCGTATTGTTCCGTGACGACAGCGTATTGTGTCGTGACATAGCGTAGTGTGCAGTGACGACAGCGTTTTGTGCCGTGACGACAACGTATTGTGCCGTGACGACAGCGTATTCTGCCGCGACGACAGCGTATTCTGCCGTGACGACAGCGTATTATGCCGTGACGTCAGCGTATTCTGTCGTGACGACAGCGTGATTCCACCGGCAAACTATCGAGACGCGTCCAGAAAAGGTCCAGAGATGCCGTGCATCATGTGACCTGCCCATGTAGAATTTGTCTGGGATAATATTACATCCCTTAGAGGGCAATATGAAATAGAGTCATAACAAGAAAATTCGATTTCTGACCAGTTTGCGTTCTCGTTGTGATTACGATATGTTTGATGTTATATAAATGACCACGGAACTGGACTAAGACCAAACAATCTGATCAATAAGCTAGCGATACAAGATATAAGATTGCATTCCGGGGAAAGTAATATAAACATGGTATTGCTCAAAGGCCAAACGTCAGGTATAATTGTGTCAGAAAATGTGTGCACAAAACTCAAAACGAGGCTCACTGGGAACATCCGGGTAAAATTTCATATTGTTTCGCTCAATATCATCTTGTTAAAGAAACTTTGAATCGACAGATTACGTATATAATGTCTGATAATGCAGAATGAGACACGGAATGATTGGACGAGACGTTTTAACCACGTGATATTTCATTCAAGCGCTTGTGCATTCCATGAGGAATCTTAACATCTATGGGAAACTGATAAGCCCAGATGCGGGGAATTAATGAACAGACTACCTCTAGATTTGTATCGATAAACTCTGACCATATCAGCTATGATAGATAGTTTTCTTAGCAGATTCATATCAGATGATACTACAATCAATTTTATTGCTTTTTCTACAATTTTTTCGCGAACTCCGCATTTAATCTTAACGCATGAAAAAAGTACAAGAAATAAAGCACATAACGGATTATAATCCTGTGTTTGTGGAGTATATAAAACAGTTAACTGGTTTACAGAATTCCTGATAGTGTGTACTGTAAGAATTCCTGGAATAGTGTACTGTAAGTATCTTATTTACAGTCAAGTTTGTTTGATTTGAGAAGATGGTTGCAAGCAAGTTGTTGCATAACTGCTTTCGTTATTTGTTAACATTACTGATGATGATTGTTTTGTGTTCAGAGAACGTACTAGTGATGTTTTATTGCCGTTTGACGTCATGTCGACATTATTTATATTTATTGTTTGCATCCTTGTCATTCTCTGCGAGAAATGTTTGCTTACTTCGTGCCTTTGTATACGGTAGCTACAATTCTAAGCCAAAAGACCACGCGAATGCATTCTTATTGGTTCGCACTTTTCTCTTGTACAGATAAAGATTTATATTCTTAATTAACAAAACATTAATCGTCGTTGAAAGAGGAACGTTTGTAATGAAATGTAATCGTTCTTATCCAAAGTAACAAATTCTAAAATTATTGAGCAAATTTCTTGTAACTTTAAACAATGCATTCTTTGGTCTAATTGCTTGTGGAATTTTCTGATCAGATTTTGTCACTATACCGTTCACCGTGACCGAGTGGTTAATGCATCCGCCTTGGGAGCGGGGGGTCGAAGGTTCAAATCTCGGTAGGGATGCGTCCTGATATGACCGGTTGGTGAGCCGCCAGCTAGTTAGATCATTGTTACTGTGTGCCTACCCCTGCCTGGTGCCCGGCACTGTTACTGTTTGCCTACCCCTGCCTGGTGCCCGGCATTGTTACTGTTTGCCTACCCCTGCCTGGTGCCCGGCATTGGTGCCCGGCATTGTTACTGTGTGCCTACCCCTGCCTGGTGCCCGGCACTGTTACTGTTTGCCTACCCCTGCCTGGTGCCCGGCATTGTTACTGTTTGCCTACCCCTGTCTGGTGCCCGGCATTGGTGCCCGGCATTGTTACTGTTTGCCTACCCCTGCCTGGTGCCCGGCATTGGTGCCCGGCATTGTTACTGTGTGCCTACCCCTGCCTGGTGCCCGGCACTGTTACTGTTTGCCTACCCCTGCCTGGTGCCCGGCATTGTTACTGTTTGCCTACCCCTGCCTGGTTCCCGGCATTGGTGCCCGGCATTGTTACTGTGTGCCTACCCCTGTCTGGTGCCCGGCATTGGTGCCCGGCATTGTTACTGTGTGCCTACCCCTGCCTGGTGCCCGGCATTGTTACTGTTTGCCTACCCCTGCCTGGTGCCCGGCATTGTTACTGTTTGCCTACCCCTGCCTGGTGCCTGGCATTGTTACTGTTTGCCTACCCCTGCCTGGTGCCCGGCATTGTTACTGTTTGCCTACCCCTGCCTGGTGCCCGGCATTTTTAATGTGTGCCTACCAAGAGCAAAGAACACAATATTTCACAATATCAAGTTTGTATGTCTACTGATCAAATGCAAAACAAGTGTTGACGTCATGACGGCATTAAACGTACTCAACATGATGTCAAAACTATGTTTTATATATTAATATTGTGTTATAGTGTGTTCTTTGCTCTTGATAAAGGCCCAGTGTGGCCGAAATATTGAGCTTGAGTGATTTTTACACCAGACATTACATTGATTCCCTTTTTGGGATATTTCAACAACTGGTTTTGTATTCAACACTTCCAGATTCACAGAAAGTACGAATCAATCATTTTTGTCCATTGTTGAACCATTAAATTTTATTGCACAGTAACTATTACTACCAGCATTGAGTATGTTATGCAGCTTACACTCAGATGTTGAACTATTTTTTGACCGATTCACTTACACGTTATTCTTGCGCCACTTTCGCAAAAAGTAGTTTTCGTATTGAGGCGATCCAACTGTCGAAAATTGCCATAGAACTAACATTCTACCGAACAACTAAAAATGAGTGAAAAAAATTTGCATACAGACATCTCCGTGCAATCTCCGTGCAATCTCCTGCAATCTCCGTGCAATCTCCGTGCAATCTCCGTGCAATCTCCGTGCAAGCGTTCAGTGAATAAAAATCATAATATTTGCCGCACAAATGATAAAATATTTCCAAAGTAGAGTTTAGTAGATCACATTTTGATGAGTCGTAAAGTTGTTTATATACTTGACGCCATTAAAAACGCAACTATTTGAACTAGGCGGTATGGTGTAGTTATACAGTTACAGTTATCTATGTGTTTATTCTTGTTCAAAACTTTATAAAACACTAGATCAATTAATTTTTATTTTATTATTGATTGGTTTTATGAAATTATGTTTTCGAAACGAAGACTATTTTTGTCTTTGTAATGTCACGGTATCTATATGCACAATTTTTGGATGCGTGTTTAATGGCGTTAAGTATATAAACATTACGCCTATATGAATATGTGCATCATTTAAGGCGGAACGTTTTACTGAAACTTATGGAAATTGCTGAAATATGCTTCCAATAACGTGATTAAGGTCTTGGGTCGGATTCCCCGCACTATACATGTATTAGATTTAGTGACCTCGTTTTGAAAATTATAATTGGTATAAACTGTTAACTATGAACGAAAACACGTTCCGTATCATTCGGAACACCTCGTACAGTTCTACGAATATAGCATTCGGAAATCCTCCGCCTCGGATGTTCGTAAGGCACTACTTTCGGAAATACCATTCGGATATCATATTAACAATATGGCGGTGTGAACGCTGCAGTGTTGATGAAACGGGATAAGAATCACATATTTAAGCTATATGAAGACTGAAATATGTGAGTTTTTAACTAGAAATGACAACTATTATTTGAAGTTAAATCCGTTTTACGAGAACTATAATTTGACCGCACAAAATGTTGAATTGTGCCACATAGTGCTCTGCCTGACATACACTGTAGGATGTTCGTAGAGTAACGAAGTGGTACGGAAATATCCGAGAGCTGTCGAGAATGCGAATATAGTTGTTCCGTATGAATGGCCGAGGTGCTTTTCATTATATTATGTACTAAGCAGGACTGGACGCAAAAATTCTAGAATGGGGGGGGCAAACATGAGGATAAATGCCTCGCACTTGAGGCTCAGTGGGGGTAGGTACGGGAGGGTGTATCCATCTCCCTTAAGTGGGTCCGGGGGATCTTCCCCCGGCTAATTTTTACAATATACATGTAGATAGATATTTATTTGCATATTGAACACTGAAAAGTATTTTTTACAAAGTAGCAATAATCATTTTTACATTAATAAGCAGCGTGACAAATGGCGAGAAAACATGTAATTTGGGCTTGTGAATTTTAGAAGTTTCATTATATCGAGATATAAATTATGTTTTTTGTTTATTTGTTTTCTAAATAGTCAAACAAGCATCATAAAAACCAAGCATGGACAACAGAGACTTAACTCGTGAGACCCAATTAACCTTACACGGGTTTAGTTCAAAATCACTTTTGAGTAAAATATAACATTGTTTAATGTTTTCTATCTGGGGCAAAGCATATTTTTAGCCAGTATTTAATAATGTTGTACATTCTAGTAGCTTCCATATCATACCTGCCTAGTTCTCAACACACAATGTCATTTTGAGTCGTCAGTTTAACTCCCATAGACGTTTACAGAAATGTTACAGAAATGTAAGAGCGTGTTTTCGATTTCGGTCGCCTGTTAGAACCCCCATACTTCGGATGAGTAATTTCGTATAGGTGTGATTAATTTATCGAATAGTTCAAGTGTTTGTTTTGGCGCTAAATCTGTAAACTTATACAATATAGGTATGAAATGGTGGCTTCTGGTGCATTTCGGGGTCTAAATTTTAAGGACTCATTCATGAGAATTGCACTAGTATTATCTTGTTAAAAATACAGAACGACCAATTCATACAAATACCAACATGTTAACAAGTTTCCAGAGGACAGCCCCTCCTGTACCTACCCAAGTCAGCTTTAAGCAAAAAAAGAACCTTGTCACAAGTGAATAAGAAGCCATTTCGTCATAAACTCTGTTGATTATGTTTCAATGAAATAGAGTATACATGTATATATAAACTTTCATGCTGATTGGGCAGAAGTTGACTATATCTTAATGTCCAAAACGACCATGATCAGGTAGCACACTTATAAACTGTATTAACTGTTAACAGCCTACATACTTAAACTAAAAGCAGGTTTAGGGAAGCACCCTGAAATAATTAAATGTGTTGATCTTCTCCAATATAAAATAATTGTCAACGACAATAACTGACGTGGTAGAGCATCGGCCTTCAGAACAGGAGGTCACGGTTCGAGCCACCTCTTTTGCATGCGAGAAAGTTGGTCGAGTAGTATTTAATAAGAAGAATATGCTAGTACAGGTTAGTAACCCGGGAAATGTACGCTCGACATATGGGTTTCCGGTGGCAAAGTAAAATAAGCCTGAAGTGACTAGCATGGAAATAGTTTTATAGTTTATTAAATCTATTTCTTTTGTAATATCGGATAACAAAACATTTACATATCATAAACACGTCAATTTAGTTAGAGAATAAACTTTTGTTAGCAGTTACTTTACAGACTAGAGTTAAGCCCCACATTTGCCAAGAATTACTAGAAATAAGCGAGGTGTTTATCCAATTAGTTGCTCTGCATGAGTTTGTAATTCTAACCCTGGTGTGACCCTTAATAGCCCCTATTTCTTCATGGTATGTTACCGATATCTCTCTTATCAGATTAGAAACAATAATGTTTAGTTACCATCATCACATGGGATTTATCCGTAAAGTGTATGCACATTCGTCTAATGTCACGTGATCATTTATTGTAGCTTTAATATAAGCATTGTTTTTTGAACAACTTATAAGGAAAATGTGCAAATACGAAAGTAGGCTTGTTCAGGAAAATCAAAAAATATATATATATACATACATATGAATAATTGTCCTTATCATGTATATATATCAGTGGAAATAATTTTATATTAGGTATAGAAAAAGGTCACTCCACAGCCGACTGGGGGGGGGGGGGCAATGCACCATTGGCTCCCCGGTGGAACCGTGCCTGCCAAGTTATTTACATGTTGTGGAAATATATTAAAATCTGTGCGTATATCGTTTTATGTTGTGTTAGGGATAGTGATGTCTGATGACTACAAAAGGCTGTGCCGGCGTTCCATACATTTCTATAACATATGACATCTAAAGCACATTTGAATTCCGTCATTAATGCGTATAATTCAACACAAATGTGTGATCTTTGTATATTTGAACCGTGACATTTAAATGTTAATCTCAATTTGTTGCTAGAATTGTTCTGCCTTACACGCTTCGACGGCTTCGTGATTAGAATTTAGCTAAATGTCATCTCTGATGTTACATAATTCACTGAATGTTTTACGAATTACTCCATATTTTGATTACTGTATTACTCGGATGGTAAATGTCATTGGTGTTACCATAGAAACAATTCTGAAAAAACAACACAGGAAATGATATTTAGAAGATACTTACTCCAGTATCATTGTTATTACAGTAAAACCTCACTTTTGGGACACTTGAAAAGTGGTCTTCTTATTGAGTTGGTCTTAATATTCAGGTTAAATACTGAGCGAGCAGTGAACATTGACTTGAGAATTGTGTTCTTAATTTTGAGGTGGTCTTATTAGTGAGGTGTTCTTGAAATGAGGTTTTACAGTATATACAATTTTCAACGCATTGCCTAAAAAGTACGGCCCGTGGGCACACATGTTCGTTCTCTGTGGTACGAGTATCTCTGACAATAAAACGTCTTATTTCGTTTATTTTAACTTTACCCCTTCTATAGAATATGACAAGTTTGACATGTTTGGCCAGTTTATAATGTTTTCATCACGATAGACCACAGGAGAGTGAAAATGAGTTATTTCCCTTTATACCATCAAGAGTTCTTTCCCGTTGCTCCTTCTATAGAATATGTATATATACTATATATGGAATAAAGGGAAAGAACTCTTGACAATCTCCTGAGCGATTGATGTGAAATAATTGTGTACATGTAAGCGGACCATTTTATACACAATATATGATTGTACATGTATATCAAAGTATGGTAAAAAGAATAAATTATATCTAGATATTCGGTCTTCTTCTGTCAGAGTATATACAGTAAAACATCACTCTAAGACCACCACAATAATAAGACCACCTTAATTAAGTCCACACTTTTCAAGTCCATTTTCACTGTTTCGCTCTTTATTCAAGCTCAATATTAAGACCACCTCGATGAGAAGACCAGTTTTCAAGGGTCCCAAGGATGGTCTTGTTATTGGGGTTTTACTGTATTTTGGTCATTGTGTTTCTGTCTAAGTCAGGGTAAAGTCACATGAACGCCGGCTGTTTTAATTCTCTCCACACAAGGAACTCGAAAGTGTTAGTTTAAATCAACAAAATTCCGACTATAGCAAATTTCTTATTGATTCGCCTTCAGAAATTCCTCAAAGCATTTGATAAGCTGAGGTTCATAGATCATACTTATTGTTCTAGTAACAGAATACTCCCGACATACAAATGAAATATCTACATTTACCATTACCATCGAATTCTATTACATGTATATTACTTACTTCCATTGATACCGAATAGGGTTATAATTACCTAATGCTATCTGCGGTCGCTTCAAAACTGATGTAGATTCTGAAATCAAACCAATCCCTCTGGTAAACTGTAACATCTTACAGATATTAATGTAGTTATACATACATGTATATACATTCTTATGCTTATTTCATTAAAATAATTAAATATCACAACTGCAGCGCTCTGTCTATATTGGAATGTTTATTTGACCATTCGAGAGCTGTGTAGGTAAGCTATACTCCCGTATAATATATTGTAATTATTTTGATGAACGAAGCATAATATCATGATGACGATACAATACAAAATACATCGTAACATTCCTGTCAATCAATTTAATATCAACTTCCTCCACATCTAGCGTTCTACTAAATGAGCTAGTCGGGCGGGATAAACATTTATGAACGAGACATGATTCAGTCTGGAACAAACAAAAATCACAAAACTTACTGTATGAATTCTGCATTGGAGTTTGTCCAATGTCTCAACAAACTTTACGACAAAGCCGGGTTTTGTTTAAAAAAAAACTTTCTTACGAAGTCAATATGCGGTTCTTGTAAATTTTGAAAATCATGAACATGTTACATGTAATGTATAGATATTCAATATTAGCTGAGACTTTGTTATCGAGCACACTATTGGTCAATATTTTCCAAAACATGTTCATTGGCTGAACACCTCGCAGGTTGTTATCGAGCACACTATTGGTCAATATTTTCCAAAACATGTTCATTGGCTGAACACCTCGCAGGTTGTTATCGAGCACACTATTGGTCAATATTTTCCAAAACATGTTCATTGGCTGAACACCTCGCAGGTTGTTATCGAGCACACTATTGGTCAATATTTTCCAAAACATGTTCATTGGCTGAACACCTCGCAGTTTGTTTACAATCGTTCTTCTCAAGGATATAAAAAGATCTACATAAAATTCTCAAACGAGTTTCGTGCCTCGAAGATTAATACTCGTAAACGTTGGTTTTCTCATGAAAAGAGGTATCGAACGATATGGGAGAAGCCGGCTACAATATCAAGTTAATTGAAAATAATGAAATCAGAAACCGTCTTCAACGTTTCGGTATCTGTGTGCAGCAAGCAAACTGTGTCAGTGTCAGAAATACTAGGCAGATATTTGAGTGATTTATTGCATTGCTACCGATACCGGTAGAACCCTGCTGGATCTCACGTGATAAACTTGGCGCAATCCGACTGTGCTTTCATTGGAAAAGTTCGGGAAAAGTATTAATATTATCTTGAAGTTTATTGTACTATTATATGTATCATGTCACTGAGCTGATACGAGAATTTATATTTTTGCCAACAAAATGTTACATTCTATATTCCTTGGGAGATCTTTGTACACAAACTGTTTGTGGTATACATACATGTACATGTATAGCTGCGTAAATCTCAAACCAAGCTTTATTATTAAGACGATATTGAGTGATGATGATGCAATTGAGTGATGGTGGTAAGATTGAGTGATTGTGGTATGATTGAGTGATGATGATGTGATTGAGTGATGATGGTATGATTGAGTGATGATGGTGTGATTGAGCGATGATGGTGTGATTGAGTGATGGTGGTATGATTGAGTGATGGTGGTATGATTGAGTGATGATGATGTGATTGAGTGATGATGGTATGATTGAGTGATGATGGTATGATTAAGTGATGATGTGATCGAGTGATGATGGTATGATTGAGTGATGATGGTATGATTGAGTGATGATGGTATGATTGAGTGATGATGGTATGGTTGAGTGATGATGGTATGATTGAGTGATGATGGTATGATTGAGTGATGATGGTATGATTGAGTGATGATGGTATGATTGAGTGATGGTATGATTGAGTGATGATGGTATGATTGAGTGATGATGGTATGATTGATTGATGATGGTATGATTGATGCATGCAGTCCTGCGATTGTGGCAGATACTTCTACATATTCTTCAAACAGTCGAGAAATCCGACGGATAGATCAGATAATAATTAAATAACACTTTGTCTCGAATGAGCGGAGGAAGTTTGGTGATTACAGAGCAAAATCTTATAACAACGAGAAACTTTAATGACCTAGCGCACGTACTGGCTACATACGGGTATGTTAGATAATTTCATTACAAATAAACAAGTCTTCTGAACATATTCCATCGTTTGTGTTTAAAACATCTGCATTAAATGCTGTTAATGCCGTACGTTTTCCGTAGACGGTGGTCACGCTGAATACCGTTATGTACGTAATCGGTAATACGAAACGGTCCTAAGGCCGAACTTGTATGGGTAAAAACATTAACTATACATTTGATCACGTGGGGTAATTTTTGCAACACAAAAACTCGTACGTTTGAATATTGAAAGTTGCGAATGTTGAACGAATGATAGACGACAACTGTGGGTACATCGTTGAGTTGGTTCATTGTAGTACTTATCACTTCATCACTACAGAAATATGTCGGGTAATATTCTAAGTAATAAGTATTCTTGAAACAGAGACGAGATTTACAGCTTGTGACTACAAGATGCTTCAGGGAATACAATATAACATAAGATAAAACTCTTGTTCTACAATAAACATCCATGTTTTCTGAAGAAAGTAATAGTTCTGAGGGAAATTAGCAATTACATTTAATTATGATGTAAGTATGTATCTGCTATGAGGATGAGTGTAATGATTGATCAAATCTGATGCAATGAAATACAATGTATGTCAATATGAACTAACAGACTTTTTGAATGAACCAGAAATACGAACACAGTCGAAAACGAAAGTGCAATCACAGAAATTAGTCATGTACTTGACATATCAGTATATGAGCTGACTTGACTTATGTTTAACGTTCGGGAACGTTCGGCAATGTTCGTAATAGAACGATATGTTTAATTATAAAGTGTCTATTAATTTGGTTGTTAGTGTGGCGAACGTGATTCGCTACCGTAAACCCCTCACTGAACACAGGACCGACAGGGTGCGTCACGTTTATGTTACGTCATTAAGTTTGGCTTAAAATGTAAAGAATTCGTAAGTATGAAAGAAAAAAAATCAAATTGGTGAGAGTTTGGATTACATTATCTAACTTCATTGAAATATTCCAGGCACGTTGTAGTCTACGTGAAATTTACACAACACATCTGCACACGTGGTTTATGTTAGAAGACGTGAATTATATTAATTTACCCAGTAAATTTAAAACGCTCGGTTTTAGACCTCTAAATTGTTTGTAAAGCGTCATTTTATTGCATTCTGAAGCTTATTTTATATTAAAATACCCAATTTGCGATGAATGATATTGTATATGTTACATAAACGTGAAATAACACATTGTACAGTCCTTTTCTGGTATCCCTATGCACGTCAAAAAACTTGAGAAAATATTGTTGGTGCGTTATTAAATGTGCTTATAGTATATCGATGATTGGCTAATGGAAATTATTTTGTCTGCACGTTTCCTAAACGAATTAGATAACGCTAAATATTATTGGTCAGATTGTGTTCAGTTAAGCAGACAGCATCGCGCTTTATACAGGTAGCTTATCTTTCTGAAATTTCGGTACATAACTACAAGACTTTGAATTCTAGATGTATGTAATTTTTTAATGATTTTTTTATCTAAATATTCGGTTTACATTTTCGCAAGTCTGATTAAAATGATGAGTTGGTATATGACTCACATTTTCTGTTATTTTTTATTTGTAACCGAATCCATCGAAAATAACTGCTATCTATGTATTCGAAATTCACACTGACTGGTTGTCTAACAACTGTGTAATTATAAACTGGCGGTGACAATATATGTAAAATACATCTAAATACATTCGCCTACCACTTTTGAATCATGTTGGGAAGTTGTTTGTTGCTTGCTGAAGAATTAGACTAATTAGTACTGGTTGATTACCCATAAACACTGATCAGTGTAACCGTGCGTGTTACGATACTCCGACATAAACACTGATCAGGGTAACCGTGCGTGTTACAAACACTGATCAGTGTAACCGTGCGTGTTACGATACTCCGACACAAACACTGGTCAGTGTAACCGTGCGTGTTACGATACTCCGACATAAACACTGATCAGGGTAACCGTGCGTGTTACGATACTCCGACACAAACACTGATCAGTGTAACCGTGCGTGTTACGATACTCCGACATAAACACTGATCAGGGTAACCGTGCGTGTTACGATACTCCGACACAAACACTGGTCAGTGTAACCGTGCGTGTTACGATACTCCGACATAAACACTGATCAGTGTAACCGTGCGTGTTACGATACTCCGACACAAACACTGATCAGTGTAACCGTGCGTGTTACGATACTCCGACACAAACACTGATCAGTGTAACCGTGCGTGTTACGATACTCCGACACAAACACTGATCAGTGTAACCGTGCGTGTTACGATACTCCGACATAAACACCGATCAGGGTAACCGTGCGTGTTACGATACTCCGACATAAACACTGATCAGTGTAACCGTGCGTGTTACGATACTCCGACACAAACACTGATCAGGGTAACCGTGCGTGTTACGATACTCCGACACAAACACTGATCAGTGTAACCGTGCGTGTTACGATACTCCGACACAAACACTGATCAGTGTAACCGTGCGTGTTACGATACTCCGACACAAACACTGATCAGTGTAACCGTGCGTGTTACGATACTCCGACACAAACACTGATCAGTGTAACCGTGCGTGTTACGATACTCCGACACAAACACTGATCAGGGTAACCGTGCGTGTTACGATACTCCGACATAAACACTGATCAGTGTAACCGTGCGTGTTACGATACTCCGACACAAACACTGATCAGGGTAACCGTGCGTGTTACGATACTCCGACATAAACACTGATCAGGGTAACCGTGCGTGTTACAAACACTGATCAGGGTAACCGTGCGTGTTACGATACTCCGACATAAACACTGATCAGTGTAACCGTGCGTGTTACGATACTCCGACACAAACACTGATCAGGGTAACCGTGCGTGTTACGATACTCCGACACAAACACTGATCAGTGTAACCGTGCGTGTTACGATACTCCGACACAAACACTGATCAGTGTAACCGTGCGTGTTACGATACTCCGACACAAACACTGATCAGTGTAACCGTGCGTGTTACGATACTCCGACACAAACACTGATCAGGGTAACCGTGCGTGTTACGATACTCCGACATAAACACTGATCAGTGTAACCGTGCGTGTTACGATACTCCGACACAAACACTGATCAGGGTAACCGTGCGTGTTACGATACTCCGACATAAACACTGATCAGGGTAACCGTGCGTGTTACAAACACTGATCAGGGTAACCGTGCGTGTTACGATACTCCGACATAAACACTGATCAGTGTAACCGTGCGTGTTACGATACTCCGACACAAACACTGATCAGGGTAACCGTGCGTGTTACGATACTCCGACACAAACACTGATCAGTGTAACCGTGCGTGTTACGATACTCCGACACAAACACTGATCAGTGTAACCGTGCGTGTTACGATACTCCGACACAAACACTGATCAGTGTAACCGTGCGTGTTACGATACTCCGACATAAACACTGATCAGTGTAACCGTGCGTGTTACGATACTCCGACACAAACACTGATCAGTGTAACCGTGCGTGTTACGATACTCCGACACAAACACTGATCAGTGTAACCGTGCGTGTTACGATACTCCGACACAAACACTGATCAGGGTAACCGTGCGTGTTACGATACTCCGACATAAACACTGATCAGTGTAACCGTGCGTGTTACGATACTCCGACACAAACACTGATCAGGGTAACCGTGCGTGTTACGATACTCCGACATAAACACTGATCAGGGTAACCGTGCGTGTTACAAACACTGATCAGGGTAACCGTGCGTGTTACGATACTCCGACATAAACACTGATCAGTGTAACCGTGCGTGTTACGATACTCCGACACAAACACTGATCAGGGTAACCGTGCGTGTTACGATACTCCGACACAAACACTGATCAGGGTAACCGTGCGTGTTACGATACTCCGACACAAACACTGATCATGGTAACCGTGCGTGTTACGATACTCCGACACAAACACTGATCAGGGTAACCGTGCGTGTTACGATACTCCGACACAAACACTGATCAGTGTAACCGTGCGTGTTACGATACTCCGACACAAACACTGATCAGTGTAACCGTGCGTGTTACGATACTCCGACACAAACACTGATCAGGGTAACCGTGCGTGTTACGATACTCCGACACAAACATTAAATTATGTTTAATATTTTGATTAATCAAACAAGCGTGTAACGATTATTTCTGAACTTTGTTTACTGATGTACCATGTGATTATCATATATTTTTGGCGGGAGAACACATTGTGATGATTCTTTCTGAACCCAATTCTGAGAACAAACTCGGCGCAGCATCGATAACCCAGTAGTTAACATGAGATAAATGTCACGTGATAAATCTTCTATGATTTTTGTGAATGAACGGATGTTTGTTTGCTGCTGTGCCATGTGAATATCATTTACTTTTGGCGGGAGAACAGGTGCATCGTAACGCTGCAATGGTGTTTTGCCAACAATAAACGACTGAATATCTTGTTGTTTGTTTAAACATTCAGGAACTGGTATATGAATATATTCAACTGTTTCCTTAAATCAATCCCAATTGTTCAGATATCTTTCATGACCCTGTCTGTGTTCGTGTTACTTGTGTATTCGTGTCGTGTGTGTTGTATACGTGTTACTTGTGTATCGCGTCGTGTGTGTTGTATACGTGTTACTTGTGTATCGCGTCGTGTGTGTTGTATACGTGTTACTTGTGTATTCGTGTATTCGTGTAGTGTGTGTTGTATACGTGTTACTTGTGTATTCGTGTATTCGTGTAGTGTGTGTTGTATACGTGTTACTTGTGTATTCGTGTCGTGTGTGTTGTATACGTGTTACTTGTGTATTCGTGTCGTGTGTGTTGTATACGTGTTACTTGTGTATTCGTGTATTCGTGTGTGTTGTATACGTGTTACTTGTGTATTCGCGTCGTGTGTGTTGTATACGTGTTACTTGTGTATTCGTGTCGTGTGTGTTGTATACGTGTTACTTGTGTATTCGCGTCGTGTGTGTTGTATACGTGTTACTTGTGTATTCGTGTATTCGTGTAGTGTGTGTTGTATACGTGTTACTTGTGTATTCGTGTATTCGTGTCGTGTGTGTTATATACGTGTTACTTGTGTATTCGTGCCTCTTGTATTCATGTTGTGCTACTTGTGTATCTTGTCCTGTCTATGGTCGATGTTTATTGTATTTCTTTATAGTTTCAGTCTGAGAATCGTACGTTCATATTTCATTGCGAAAGTCGTAGTAAATGGAAATGTCTGAAGAGAAGAAAAATGACGCTGAGAGGATTCCGGAGGGCGACGAGTATGTAGTTTTATGATACTATGTCATGTATTATAGACATTGATACCTGGAATGAATCGTAGTGGTTCCATTGTTTGTGTTGTAATGAATACAATCATAACAGTCCATACTGATATAGACAGACAACTGCTCCAAGTTAAAATACTTGGATTTTATATATTGTTTCCATTGTGCATGATAGCTGTGTTGATTTAAATAAAAGATAAAAAGAATCAACAAAGCATGCAATGATATTTTGTCGAATATTAATGTGTACTTCGCATATATAATGTTTTCCAATACAATAACGGTTACAAGTGTTTTCAGTACTGTATAGTTCTAGGTAATGTTTCTTCCGGCCGGCCATTTGTCCGTCACAAATCAGGACCTCTCCACATCGATTTACCACCTTCAGTCATGATGAGCCGACGTGCAATCCAAACATGTTCAGTCCTGTTAATGCAATGTCAAGGTCGTAAAACGAGAACTGTTCCCAATCAAAGCAATTGATGTTTTTAGATGTTATTTTAAGTTGTTATCTGACAGCTACACGTGTTGTTGTTTCTACAAACAAGGTTGTTGTTTTACGGTCATAACAAAAGTATTGCCTGTGTGGAAGCTATCATTTGTATTTGATAATTCTGTCTAGATGTTCAGATTTGCAGAACATGACACTAAGTGGTAGTATTCCAGGTTGACATGTCAGCATTGACAGTACACATGCTTGGTAGACACATCTGATTCCTATAATCCCAAACATTGCACCGTGTGTGTCTTCGTTCAGATAAAACTACAGAGCATGTTTACTTCATCATCATTGTGTATGAACATACTGTTTTATTTCTACTCGTCCATAATTTACCCACAGAAAATAAATACCTAATATTGAACTTATAAGACGCACAGGAAATACTACATACGTAGTGCAGTGTCCCCTCAGAACCACAAAGAAGCAAACAATTACAGTAAAACCACACTTAAAGACCACCTCAAAGATAAGACCACCTCAGTAGCGGATCCGTAGTCCAGTGGTAACGCGCTCGACTAGTAATCCAGGAATCGCAGGTTCGATTCCCCGCACCATCACTGACAGTACTAACAGACTTTAAAAACCGAGGTCCCGTGTATAATGCTTTACATCGAGCACGTAAAAGAACCAGGGGTGCTTCTGGAACTGAGGCATCTCCTGTATCATGCACTATCCTCCAAAAATCTAAAATGACTAAACATTCTTCCGGAGGCGTCGCCCATATGAGAAACCAGTGGCGATGATAAATTAACGCAAATACAAACAATTAGACCGCCTTAAAATTAAGAACACAATTTTCAAGTTCATTTTCACTGCTCTTTATTCAACCTCAATACGAAGACCAGTTTTCAAGAGTACCAAGGGTGGTCTTATTATCGAGGATTTACTGTACTAGTATATACATAAATAAATACAATGGTAAAAGCTACGCAAGGCACAAACATAGGTGAATGAAATTATCAGTATCGCCTCGGAACGGTCACTGGGCGTTCAAAGGTAAAGAGCCTAATTTATTTAACAGAATATCCTTAGTTATAAATATGAGAAAACCGAAGTTTGAGGAAAAATGCTGGAGACTAACGTTTGAAATACCACCGTGATATTAATACTTCATTGTGTGTCATTATTTTCAGTTTGCTATTCGGTGGACAAGTTAGATCTTACGAGGACAAGAAAAGCTCGAGTGGATGTTGTACATGTACGAAGAAGAAGCTAGTGATTGTAGCCGTGATTACTATCATGTTGTTGCTGTATGGTCTAGGTCTAGCTATCGGTCTAGCTGTTGGTATGAGTAAGAATGGTGCAAATGTACAGAACAATCTTGTTGCTATCGATGCTGTTGTGTCTGACGCCGCTGAGTGTTCGGATATTGGCAGGTAATGTTGAAATGTGTAAAGTCACGGTGAGTACATATACTAGAACGTAAACGTTGGATCTTGCATGCACTATTAAATAATTTGTTTACATTACATTTGAGAATCAACAACATTTTTTACATTGCTTGTTTCTGAAATAGGGGAAATTTTCCATGAATATTATTGTAATGAATAACAATTTATCGTGAATTCAGACAAACTGTCTGTGCATAGAACAATTAGTTCGAACAAAATATAAATATAGTCAAAACAATGACATGCATAGAATACAATAATAGTTTAGATCATGTTGCAAAACCACAGGCCTTTCTGGATCAGAAGAATCTACTCAAATTCTTCCAAACATACAAAATATCTGAACATCATACCGACCTTGCCATATTGTTGTGGAGTTTGTTTCGAACATGTATAGTAAACATATTTTATACATGATATGCGCTGTAATCTTAGAAGTTAATGGTATGTAATCGTATTTGTTTGCAGAGATATATTGGCACGTCATGGAACAGCTGTGGATGCGGCTATTGCTACACTTATATGTAATGGTGTTAAAACCCCGCATAGTATGGGTATAGGAGGTGGTAAGTGTGCTTTATATAGTTATCTCCCTTAGATATTCATTTTCTATGTAATAAATCCACGACAAGTATTCTTCACTTAAGCATGATACATACAACGGTCCGATGTCCGCTTTTTAACAGAATCATGAAACTAGGGAATAGAAGGACACTTTCACAACTCACAACTTTCCTGGACTGATCTACACAATAGAACAGGGAGAAGGCACAAGTGCAATACAGTCAAACCTCACTTAAAGACCAGCACAATAATAAGACCACCTCGAAATTAAGAACACAATTTTCAAGTCCATTTGCACTGTTTTGCTATTTATTCGACCCCAGTAATAAGACCACCTCAATATTAAGACCAGTTTTCAAGGGTCCCAAGGGTGGTCTTTTATTGAGGTTTACTGTAGTTTAAAGTCGTTTAAAGCGGCATTACATTTCTCTCTTCTCAGAAGGTTGAGGTGTACTGTAGTTTATAAATTGTTTAAAGCGGCATTACATTTCTCTCTTCTCAGAAGATTGAGGTGTACTGTAGTTTATAAATTGTTTGAAGCGGCATTATATTTCTCTCTTCTCAGAAGATTGAGGTGTACTGTAGTTTATAAATTGTTTAAAGCGGCATTACATTTCTCTCATCTCAGAAGATTGAGGTGTACTGTAGTTTATAAATTGTTTAAAGCGGCATTACATTTCTCTCATCTCAGAAGATTGAGGTGTACTGTAGTTTATAAATTGTTTGAAGCGGCATTATATTTCTCTCTTCTCAGAAGATTGAGGTGTACTGTAGTTTATAAATTGTTTAAAGCGGCATTACATCTCTCTCTTCTCAGAAGATTGAGGTGTACGGTAGTTTATAAATTGTTTAAAGCGGCATTATATTTCTCTCTTCTCAGAAGATTGAGGTGTACTGTAGTTTATAAATTGTTTAAAGCGGCATTACGTTTCTCTCTTCTCAGAAGATTGAGTTGTACTGTAGTTTATAAGTTGTTTAAAGCGGAATTACATTTCTCTCTTCTCAGAAGATTGAGGTGTACTGTAGTTTATAAATTGTTTAAAGCGGCATTACATTTCTCTCTTCTCAGAAGATTGAGGTGTACTGTAGTTTATAAATTGTTTTAAGCGGCATTATATTTCTCTCTTCTAAGAAGATTGAGGTGTACTGTAGTTTATAAATTGTTTAAAGCGACATTACGTTTCTCTCTTCTCAGAAGATTTTTACTGTAGTTTATAAATTGTTTAAAGCGGCATTATATTTCTCTTCTTAGAAGGATATATGATAGTTTCAAACCACCTACGTTGCATTTCATGTTTCAAATAGAAATCTTGTTCGTTTGATATCGACATGTTTTTAAACCGAAAGTAGCTGATTTTATTTATCTAACCGAACGTATGGGGTTTGACTGGTCGAAGAGAATTTTCTTAATTACCGTTTTAAATACGAACATGGAACGGTAATTGATTTCATTACATCAATGAACGTTCTTCATACGTTTTTCATGCCAGAAATTGTCACATTAAGCAGTTTATTCCTAGAGTTCTTCGGCGACAGCGAAATTTCTTCTAAGAATTTCGGCAGTTAAATGTCTTATTTATTGCAAATTATGTCAAATTCAGAGAAATGTAAAATATTTTCGTCTGCAAGGATGTCTCTCCTGACAATATACGTAATCAAATATTTTCATACATTAATCGCATAAATATGTAATGTCGCCTTAAGAAACTGCATCCAATGTTTTACAATACAACGAGATCAAATAAGATATTACAATATATGAGCGCTGCAATGGGTTTTTACAACTCTTCTGTAAGTGACGTCATTTCCAGAAAACGTCACAAAGTCATGTGTCGTCACCATGTACTGACAGTTAACAATATTTGCACCATATGGCAATATGAAAACGAAGTGACCATATCGAGTAAACATTGTTTCCTGCTTGCGAAAAGTGACATCACATGTTGCGTTTTCTTGAAATGCCGTCACTTACACAAGAGGTTGTAAATCCCATAGCAATGATCATATGGAAAAAACGACGTTATTGACCGCTACACAAACAGTTGCTGAAAGAAATTGTAGGGAAATACAATGGAATGTATCAGTTCTGATAAATAAGTTGTCATATAAAGCTTAACCTAGTTTTGCGTAAGTTACATTTTGCTGAACGTGATCATTGTTTTTCTAAAACTGACATATGTGTTCGTAAATGGCAAAATTATGACACCAATACGATGTCATATGTGTTCGTAAATGGCAAAATTATGACACCAATACAATGTCATATGTGTTCGTAAATGGCAAAATTATGACACCAATACGATGTCATATGTGTCGGTACAAGGAATGTGAGCTCATACTACCTGCAACAATGTAGACATTTTTGAGACAAAACTAAATTAATTTATTATTCAGTTGCTCTAGTTTTAAATTTGATACAATGTTGATAAGACAACGCCATTAATAGGAACAAGACAAAGTGCAGCCTAAGATTTATGCTGCTATGTGTTTGTGGGAATGCACTGCTGTATAAGTCTGGTGACGGTGTATGAAACTGTTTATCTTTCTATCTTTGTTTCTCTAAGGATGTTTCATGGTGATCTATGAATTTATCTTTCTATATTTGTTTCTCTAAGGATGTTTCATGGTGATCTATGATAGATACGAAGGACAAACTATCACTATTAACGGGAGAGAAACTTCGCCAAAGTATATGGTCGCCGAAAAATATGAAAAAGGATATGGTTGGTTAATATCATTGCGCATGCATATGGTGTGTCACGTGACAAGATGTAACCCAGTAACCGCATGGAATGGAATCATAAGCATGTGTGTAGTTGTATTGTTTATGTAACACTAGGGGTGATCAAAAATACACAGAACGTTTGTCATAACATTGTCATGAATCAATATTTAGTGGCAAAAACCTTACACCATCCCTGTACAATTTGATTCACAAAAAACGATGAAAACTGTGAAAAAACAGTTACTTTATAGTTCGGTACATCCGATGATGTCAGTATCATTTAGTTTCTGTCATATCGAATGTTTGCAAATTTTGTTCCAACGCGCTGGGTTTCTGGACTCTCAGTCCTTTGATTTTTAATAATATGTAATAGCAATAAATTCGCATTTAGGCAGTACGAGTATATCAGGTTGTTGCCGACGAAGCAATTTATTTTGCATTAAAATTTGAAAAAGACATGTTATGACAAAAGTGAACGTAATTTTGGATCAAACCTCCTTTGTCTAGATTTAGTTATGTACGATTATTATCTACCCCACCCTTAGCAAATGTATAGCATAGTGAAAGTAATGCTTATACTATTATCTTAAGTTAGAGACTAGTATACTGTATAAATGTGTGTATTTCCACATGTCGTACTGTTGAAGTGTCATCATTTGTGCATATAATCATTTAATATTCACTGTGCAGATATCACTGTGTTAATTCAACGTAATAACTTGTATTTCATGTGACATTTATTTTACAAAATGTCATCGAGATCAACAAGTCAAGACAATCCGAGTTCATGTCATGTTATGATTTTTGAGCATTCATTCGCTGCAGTTAAAAATTATCGAAGCTTTATTTTAATATTGGGAATCTTTACAACCCAATCAGAAACCAACGGTCAGAAAATAAATGATTTTGTGGAAGAAATGGTTATGCTACTTCCGCATGTTTAGCGTTCCAATACATCAGAGCGCTGCTGTACGATTTCCAACCTCTTCTGTAAGTGACTTCATTTCAAGAAAACGCAACATGTGATGTCAATATTTGCAAGAAGGAAACAATATTTACTATGGTCACCTAGTTTTCATATTGCCATATGGGGCAAACATTGCTTACTGTCAGTACATGGTGACGTCACATGTTACGTTTGGGAATCGTACAGCGGCGCTCATTTCGTCCTCGGGGTTATATATACATTTTTTTATAATTTATACGGCGCTTCCGGAGAAGAGGTGTATTTCTAATTCTTAGACCGCATTTCAGTCTCGTGTATCAGAACGATTTTACTCCTCATTGAAAGGCGGGTAATCTTTATCTACAAGATATTATCCAGTTTAATATTCATTGCATTCTAATTAAGCTTCTGTTTCGATATTTATCAAATGTGTGATATCTCACTTATGCGTGCACTTGTACACTATTTGCCACCAGGAAACACAATTTACTCCATATGGTAACTACGTTTTCATACTCACACATGGGGCAAATATTGCTTACTGTCAGTACATGATGACGTCACGTGTGACGTTTTCTGGAAATGACGTCACTTACAGAAGAGGTTGGAAATCGTACAGCGGCGCAATGTTAGTATAATGGTAATAGAGCTATTTCTTAACAAATGATCATGATGACTTTTCATTTTAACCATCTTAACAAGTCAGTCTGTAAATGTGTTTGTTTATCTTCATGTATTTGACATCAACTATGATTCATTTTCACTGTACTATGTATATCTAATAATTATCCTCATGTATTGGTAATTGTTTGAATCACTGAAAGGAGGATTCTAGAGTATAGGGTACGGAAAAAAAACAAATCAGTGACAGGTGTATAAAATAATACAGAAAAGAAGTGGGTGGGTACAGAAAAACAAACTTAGTGACAGGGTATAGACTGATACTAGAGAGGATGGGAAATTGGAACAATACAGGACTACACGACAATTATACACAAAGGCGTTAATCTAAACGAGGGCTTAACATCCTTGCCATTGTTAGTTTAAATGATGGGGTCTTAAACTATACCCAGTACATTTAATAACGTATAATGTGGGATTTCTAAATTTTCATTAAAGTACTTTTAGGATACAAGAAAAGAACTTGACACGATAGTATTGCATATGTACGTAACATGTATGCTAAATTTCACGACAACCGACAAGTATTTTCTTAAAAAATGAGTTTCATAATAATAAAATGAAATTTAATGAAGTATGCTTTGTATAAAACTTGTGCGTTTTTAAATGTACTGGGTAAATATTTTGCTGAAAAGCCATCCCGGTAATCTGTAATTGCCAAAAACTGCAAACATTTTAACACGAAGTGACTGAGCTGGTAGAAACAATTCTAAACGTAAAACACCATACAATACAGAACACAACAAAAATACATAACACTGAGACCAACTAAAGCAACAGTGAACTAAATCATCTATGCTATTTTACTTCGGCATAGTTTTGATACCAAACACCGACATGATGGTGTGTTTTGTATACAGGATTTATAGTCCAAATTTATTTAATTGTGATGCCATTATTCTATGTTTGTTGCATGTGGCAGTGTATTGTGTTGTCGATATATTCTATAGATATTGTTCAGTTTACTTAGTATTCATAATGATATTATAAATAATCTTTATCTATTTTGCAAAAACATCAGAGGTATGATTTCTACTGCTTATATTTTGTGATATGAACTGTGAAAGTAATGTTAGCAATAAGTATTCATCATTATCATCATCATTACTATACTACCAACACGAACGTCATCGATAATCGTCATCTTTAGAACGTCAACTATGATCATCGTCAATGCCTATCGATTATTTTGATAAGTTACATTATTTAGTACAAATCGTATTAATTGTTGATTCTTTATACACCGAACATAAATAGTGCCAGTCTCTGAGATTTTTGGCCAAAATGCCCTGGGCTTCGTTTCTGAGAAAAAGGCAATAAATGTTTTTACATTAATGAAACATTTCAGTAAATATTTATTATTCAGCGGCGACCAGAAGCAAAACAATTTTCGGTAGACATTGAGACGGTCCCATTTATTAAGAAAAGAATAATATATATTTATTTGTAAAAGAGTGTTGTATCTGAAGACATACATGTATTTGCTGTATTAAATTTGTGAAACTCGGACATTTTGTAGATCTAGTCAAAAGTGCTGTAATGCCTTAAATTAATGTCGTATTGCAATATTTTTGTTTTGTAGTGACCAATTATATCCCTGCATTCAGAAAAGTTAATAACCCAATTTCGCACAGATATGTCATTTTGGCCAAAAATCTCAGAGAATGACACAAAATTGTATGATACAACTTGTTGCTTTAATCTTCGTAGATCGTGACAACTTCATCTAGATAACTGATTATCTCCCCTGTTTCCAGGTACCGCCGGACGTATTGCAGTGCCAGGAGAATTGAAGGCATACTTTGAAGCACATCACCGGTATGGAAGATTACCATGGAAAGATCTGTTCGAACCGACGATAAAAATGATTCGTGAAGGTTTCCCTTTATCTACCAGTACTGCTAAGGCTATTCCATACTTGGGATCAAAGCTGAAAAAACGTGGTCAGGATTTTACCAATTATCCAGGATTATGGTATGTTCTGTTGTCATTGCTGGAGTTTAGGCATAAAAGTTCGACACAGTCACTAAACTCCTTAGTAAAGAAACTGTAGTTATATTTGATAGTTTCGGTAACAACGTTGTGAATAGTCAAACTTTCCATTAGAACATTGTGAATAATCGACAGCTTTCGTTAGAAGATCGTGAAAACGCGAAAGTTTTCGTTATAACATAGTGATTACTCGATAGTTGGGAATACGCGATAGTTGGGAGTACTCGATAATTTCCGTTACAACATTGTGAATACTCGATAGTTTCCGTTATAACATTGTGAATACTCGATAGTTTCCGTGACAACTTTGTGAATACTCGATAGTTTCCGTTATAACATTGTGAATACTCGATAGTTTCCGTGACCACTTTGTGAATACTCGATAATTTCCGTTACAACATTGTGAATACTCGATAGTTTCCGTTATAACATTGTGAATACTCGAAAGTTTCCGTTATAACATTGTGAATACTCGATAGTTTCCGTGACAACTTTGTGAATACTCGATAGTTTCCGTTATAACATTGTGAATACTCGATAGTTTCCGTTATAACATTGTGAATACTCGATAGTTTCCGTGACAACTTTGTGAATACTCGATAGTTTCCGTGACAACATTGTGAATACTCGATAGTTTCCGTGATAACACTGGGAATATCGTGCGTATTCACATCCGTAAGACTCTTGAGAGAAGAAGTATTCGTTTGATATGCAAATATGCTTAGGCTGGTGAAAGTATTGACTGGCTCAAAGTTATGAATTACAACCCGTGTAAGCTTCACCACTCATCTGTGATGTGCACTAGCATCAAGGTTACAGTGAACACACTTTTTCCGCACATTACCATAAATCTGTCATGTTTGTACCAAAAATACATACAGTAAAACCTCACTTAAAGACCACCTCAATAATAAGACCACCTAAAATTAAGAATACAATTTTCAAGTCCATTTTTCACTGTTTTGTTCTTTATTCAACTTCAATATTAAGACCACTTCAATATTAAGACCACCTTAATATTAATACCTGTTGTCAATGATCCCAAGTGTGGTCTTATTATCGAGGTTTAACTGTATGTCATGTGTAATGTGAAGAGTACCACGTGTTTTTCAGTGCTATATTTTGTGCCAACACGACAACAGGTAGTATGAAGAGAGCAGGTGACATCATCCACTGGCCCAAGTTAGCGGACACCTTCCAGCATATTGCAGATGGCGGTATCGATTATATATATAACAGTGACATGACGCATACTATAGTAGATGAAATCAGAGAGGAAGGTATATAGCTTTATATTTGTTTATCCTCAACTTGAAGTAATATTGCGTAGTATCCAAAATACTCTAGATGAGATTAGTAAAAGTACCTCGTTTTTTTATCATTGTGTCACCCCTCAGATTATTGGTGTGTCTGTTGAAATGAATTAAGGATTGTTTAACAACTCATTTTTCTGCCTTGTAACAAGCGAAAGTCATGTACGGATCCAGCAATATACTTAGGGGTATCCAGTTCCTGGTAAGGCAGTCCTTCAAATCTTAGTGGTCCCGACCCCGGCCCCCCTCTGGATCCGCGCATGATTGTCCCCCTCTGGATCCGCGCATGATTGTCCCCCTCTGGATCCGCGCATGATTGTACGTGTATTTATGTATACATTTGCAGGCGGGGTGCTGAGCTTAGAAGATTTTACGATGGAATATAAAGCAATCACTGGTGATCCACTTGCTGTACAGTATGGTAACTACACAATATATTCCATGGACGGGGCAACTGGTGGTGCCGTAGTTGGGCTGATATTTAACATTCTCAAAAGTAAGTGTCAGTGACTGGTATAACACAATCACGTGTTTGAGTTAACGACAATTTGGTTTTTTTGTGCACTGTAAATGTCGAGTCATACACTTTAGCGGTACCTTGACGCCGATTGGTAAACCTTTCGATAAAGGGAACGTTACCTTACCGAAATCAATTTTGAATCTGGAGTGACTAGCAATCGTAACATCTCGGCAATGTTTATGTTGCTCAACAAATCTTAACATTCAAATTGCACCGATCATCTTTTTTCAAAGTATTTCTTGCTAAACTTCGATTGTGAAGCAAGTTCTTACAACTAATACTTATCACTTTCGATGATTGCTACCACTGTTTATAACCAGTAATCATGCCAAACAAATACCCGTATCGGACACGTGTATTTGTAGTTTTGGGAAACATGTAAGAATATTGACAATGTAGTGTTGTAGCAAACACCTGTATCGGACACGTGTATTTGTAGTTTTGGGAAACATGCAAGAATAGTGACAATGTAGTGTTGTAGCAAACACCTGTATCGGACACGTGTATTTGTAGTTTTGGGAAACATGCAAGAATAGTGACAATGTAGTGTTGTAGCAAACACCTGTATCGGACACGTGTATTTGTAGTTTTGGGAAACATGCAAGAATAGTGACAATGTAGTGTTGTAGCAAACACCTGTATCGGACACGTGTATTTGTAGTTTTGGGAAACATGCAAGAATAGTGACAATGTAGTGTTGTAGCAAACACCTGTATCGGACACGTGTATTTGTAGTTTTGGGAAACATGCAAGAATAGTGACAATGTAGTGTTGTAGCAAACACCTGTATCGGACACGTGTATTTGTAGTTTTGGGAAACATGTAAGAATAGTGACAATGTAGTGTTGTAGCAAACACCTGTATCGGACACGTGTATTTGTAGTTTTGGGAAACATGTAAGAATAGTGACAATGCAGTGTTGTAGCAAACACCTGTATCGGACACGTGTATTTGTAGTTTTGGGAAACATGCAAGAATAGTGACAATGTAGTGTTGTAGCAAACACCTGTATCGGACACGTGTATTTGTAGTTTTGGGAAACATGCAAGAATAGTGACAATGTAGTGTTGTAGCAAACACCTGTATCGGACACGTGTATTTGTAGTTTTGGGAAACATGCAAGAATAGTGACAATGTAGTGTTGTAGCAAACACCTGTATCGGACACGTGTATTTGTAGTTTTGGGAAACATGCAAGAATAGTGACAATGTAGTGTTGTAGCAAACACCTGTATCGGACACGTGTATTTGTAGTTTTGGGAAACATGCAAGAATAGTGACAATGTAGTGTTGTAGCAAACACCTGTATCGGACACGTGTATTTGTAGTTTTGGGAAACATGTAAGAATAGTGACAATGTAGTGTTGTAGCAAACACCTGTATCGGACACGTGTATTTGTAGTTTTGGGAAACATGTAAGAATAGTGACAATGCAGTGTTGTAGCAAACACCTGTATCGGACACGTGTATTTGTAGTTTTGGGAAACATGTAAGAATAATGACAATGTAGTGTTGTAGCAAACACCTGTATCGGACACGTGTATTTGTAGTTTTGGGAAACATGTAAGAATATTGACAATGTAGTGTTGTAGCAAACACCTGTATCGGACACGTGTATTTGTAGTTTTGGGAAACATGCAAGAATAATGACAATGTAGTGTTGTAGCAAACACCTGTATCGGACACGTGTATTTGTAGTTTTGGGAAACATGTAAGAATAATGACAATGTAGTGTTGTAGCAAACACCTGTATCGGACACGTGTATTTGTAGTTTTGGGAAACATGTAAGAATATTGACAATGTAGTGTTGTAGCAAACACCTGTATCGGACACGTGTATTTGTAGTTTTGGGAAACATGTAAGAATATTGACAATGTAGTGTTGTAGCAAACACCTGTATCGGACACGTGTATTTGTAGTTTTGGGAAACATGTAAGAATATTGACAATGTAGTGTTGTAGCAAACACCTGTATCGGACACGTGTATTTGTAGTTTTGGGAAACATGCAAGAATAATGACAATGTAGTGTTGTAGCAAACACCTGTATCGGACACGTGTATTTGTAGTTTTGGGAAACATGTAAGAATATTGACAATGTAGTGTTGTAGCAAACACCTGTATCGGACACGTGTATTTGTAGTTTTGGGAAACATGTAAGAATATTGACAATGTAGTGTTGTAGCAAACACCTGTATCGGACACGTGTATTTGTAGTTTTGGGAAACATGTAAGAATAATGACAATGTAGTGTTGTAGCAAACACCTGTATCGGACACGTGTATTTGTAGTTTTGGGAAACATGTAAGAATATTGACAATGTAGTGTTGTAGCAAACACCTGTATCGGACACGTGTATTTGTAGTTTTGGGAAACATGCAAGAATAATGACAATGTAGTGTTGTAGCAAACACCTGTATCGGACACGTGTATTTGTAGTTTTGGGAAACATGTAAGAATATTGACAATGTAGTGTTGTAGCAAACACCTGTATCGGACACGTGTATTTGTAGTTTTGGGAAACATGTAAGAATAATGACAATGTAGTGTTGTAGCAAACACCTGTATCGGACACGTGTATTTGTAGTTTTGGGAAACATGTAAGAATATTGACAATGTAGTGTTGTAGCAAACACCTGTATGAAGGCAATTACCGCCGATTTCCCCATATGTTTGACTAAGAATATTTGTTAAGAAATAAGACTATGCACCTTTAAACAAGTCATGTTCTATAGGGTATGAATGGTAGGGATTGTCTAAACAAGTCATGTTTTATAGGGTATGAATGGTTGGGATTGTGTAAACAAGTCATGTTCTATAGGGTATGAATGGTTGGGATTGTCTAAACAAGTCATGTTCTATAGGGTATGAATGGTTGGGATTGTTTAAACAAGTCATGTTATATAGGGTATGAATGGTTGGGATTGTCTAAACAAGTCATGTTCTATAGGGTATGAATGGTTGGGATTGTCTAAACAAGTCATGTTCTATAGGGTATGAATGGTTGGGATTGTTTAAACAAGTCATGTTCTATAGGGTATGAATGGTTGGGATTGTCTCAACAAATCATGTTATATAGGGTATGAATGGTTGGGATTGTTTAAACAAGTCATGTTCTATAGGGTATGAATGGTTGGGATTGTCTAAACAAGTCATGTTCTATAGGGTATGAATGGTTGGGATTGTCTAAACAAGTCATGTTCTATAGGGTATGAATGGTTGGGATTGTCTAAACAAGTCATGTTTTATAGGGTATGAATGGTTGGGATTGTCTAAACAAGTCATGTTATATAGGGTATGAATGGTTGGGATTGTCTAAACAAGTCATGTTCTATAGGGTATGAATGGTTGGGATTGTCTTAACAAGTCATGTTCTATAGGGTATGAATGGTTGGGATTGTCTAAACAAGTCATGTTCTATAGGGTATGAATGGTTGGGATTGTCTAAACAAGTCATGTTCTATAGGGTATGAATGGCTGAGATTGTCTAAACAAGTCATGTTCTATAGGGTATGAATGGCTGGGATTGTCTAAACAAGTCATGTTCTATAGGGTATGAATGGTTGGGATTGTCTAAACAAGTCATGTTCTATAGGGTATGAATGGTTGAGATTGTCTAAACAAATCATGTTCTATAGGGTATGAATGGTTGGGATTGTCTAAACAAGTCATGTTCTATAGGGTATAAATGGTTGGGATTGTCTAAACAAGTCATGTTCTATAGGGTATGAATGGTTGGGATTGTCTAAACAAGTCATGTTCTATAGGGTATGAATGGTTGGGATTGTCTAAACAAGTCATGTTCTATAGGGTATGAATGGTTGGGATTGTTTAAACAAGTCATGTTCTATAGGGTATGAATGGTTGGGATTGTCTCAACAAATCATGTTATATAGGGTATGAATGGTTGGGATTGTTTAAACAAGTCATGTTCTATAGGGTATGAATGGTTGGGATTGTCTAAACAAGTCATGTTCTATAGGGTATGAATGGTTGGGATTGTCTAAACAAATCATGTTCTATAGGGTATGAATGGTTGGGATTGTTTAAACAAGTCATGTTTTATAGGGTATGAATGGTTGGGATTGTCTAAACAAGTCATGTTATATAGGGTATGAATGGTTGGGATTGTCTAAACAAGTCATGTTCTATAGGGTATGAATGGTTGGGATTGTCTTAACAAGTCATGTTCTATAGGGTATGAATGGTTGGGATTGTCTAAACAAGTCATGTTCTATAGGGTATGAATGGTTGGGATTGTCTAAACAAGTCATGTTCTATAGGGTATGAATGGCTGGGATTGTCTAAACAAGTCATGTTCTATAGGGTATGAATGGCTGGGATTGTCTAAACAAGTCATGTTCTATAGGGTATGAATGGTTGGGATTGTCTAAACAAGTCATGTTCTATAGGGTATGAATGGTTGAGATTGTCTAAACAAATCATGTTCTATAGGGTATGAATGGTTGGGATTGTCTAAACAAGTCATGTTCTATAGGGTATAAATGGTTGGGATTGTCTAAACAAATCATGTTCTATAGGGTATGAATGGTTGGGATTGTCTAAACAAATCATGTTCTATAGGGTATGAATGGTTGGGATTGTCTAAACAAGTCATGTTCTATAGGGTATGAATGGTTGGGATTGTCTAAACAAGTCATGTTCTATAGGGTATAAATGGTTGGGATTGTCTAAACAAATCATGTTCTATAGGGTATGAATGGTTGGGATTGTCTAAACAAATCATGTTCTATAGGGTATGAATGGTTGGGATTGTCTAAACAAATCATGTTCTATAGGGTATGAATGGTTGGGATTGTCTAAACAAATCATGTTCTATAGGGTATGAATGGTTGGGAATGTCTAAACAAGTCATGTTCTATAGGGTATGAATGGTTGGGATTGTCTAAACAAATCATGTTATATAGGGTATGAATGGTTTGGATTGTCTAAACAAGTCATGTTCTATAGGGTATGAATGGTTGGGATTGTTTAAACAAGTCATGTTATATAGGGTATGAATGGTTGGGATTGTCTAAACAAGTCATGTTATATAGGGTATGAATGGTTGGGATTGTTTAAACAAGTCATGTTATATAGGGTATGAATGGTTGGGTATGTCTAAACAAGTCATGTTTTATAGGGTATGAATGGTTGGGATTGTCTAAACAAGTCATGTTATATAGGGTATGAATGGTTGGGAATGTCTAAACAAGTCATGTTTTATAGGGTATGAATGGTTGGGAATGTCTAAACAAGTCATGTTTTATAGGGTATGAATGGTTGGGATTGTCTAAACAAGTCATGTTATATAGGGTATGAATGGTTGGGATTGTCTAAACAAATCATGTTCTATAGGGTATGAATGGTTGGGATTGTTTAAACAAGTCATGTTATATAGGGTATGAATGGTTGGGATTGTCTAAACAAGTCATGTTCTATAGGGTATGAATGGTTGGGATTGTCTAAACAAGTCATGTTTTATAGGGTATGAATGGTTGGGATTGTCTAAACAAATCATGTTCTATAGGGTATGAATGGTTGGGATTGTTTAAACAAGTCATGTTTTATAGGGTATGAATGGTTGGGATTGTCTAAACAAATCATGTTCTATAGGGTATGAATGGTTGGGATTGTTTAAACAAGTCATGTTATATAGGGTATGAATGGTTGGGATTGTCTAAACAAGGCATGTTCTATAGGGTATGAATGGTTGGGATTTTCTAAACAAGTCATGTTCTATAGGGTATGAATGGTTGGGATTGTTTAAACAAGTCATGTTATATAGGGTATGAATGGTTGGGATTGTTTAAACAAGTCATGTTATATAGGGTATGAATGGTTGGGATTGTCTAAACAAGTCATGTTCTATAGGGTATGAATGGTTGGGATTGTCTAAACAAGTCATGTTCTATAGGGTATGAATGGTTGGGATTGTTTAAACAAGTCATGTTCTATAGGGTATGAATGGTTGGGATTGTTTAAACAAGTCATGTTCTATAGGGTATGAATGGTTGGGATTGTCTAAACAAGTCATGTTATATAGGGTATGAATGGTTGGGATTGTTTAAACAAATCATGTTCTATAGGGTATGAATGGTTGGGATTGGCTAAACAAATCATGTTCTATAGGGTATGAATGGTTGGGATTGTCTAAACAAGTCATGTTCTATAGGGTATGAATGGTTGGGATTGTTTAAACAAGTCATGTTATATAGGGTATGAATGGTTGGGATTGTCTAAACAAGTCATGTTCTATAGGGTATGAATGGTTGGGATTGTCTAAACAAGTCATGTTCTATAGGGTATGAATGGTTGGGATTGTCTAAACAAGTCATGTTCTATAGGGTATGAATGGTTGGGATTGGCTAAACAAGTCATGTTATATAGGGTATGAATGGTTGGGATTGTTTAAACAAGTCATGTTCTATAGGGTATGAATGGTTGGGATTGTTTAAACAAGTCATGTTCTATAGGGTATGAATGGTTGGGATTGTTTAAACAAGTCATGTTCTATAGGGTATGAATGGTTGGGATTGTCTAAACAAGTCATGTTATATAGGGTATGAATGGTTGGGATTGTTTAAACAAATCATGTTCTATAGGGTATGAATGGTTGGGATTGTCTAAACAAGTCATGTTCTATAGGGTATGAATGGTTGGGATTGTCTAAACAAGTCATGTTCTATAGGGTATGAATGGCTGGGATTGTCTAAACAAATCATGTTCTATAGGGTATGAATGGTTGGGATTGTTTAAACAAATCATGTTATATAGGGTATGAATGGTTGGGATTGTTTAAACAAATCATGTTATATAGGGTATGAATGGTTGGGATTGTCTAAACAAATCATGTTCTATAGGGTATGAATGGTTGGGATTGTCTAAACAAGTCATGTTCTATAGGGTATGAATGGTTGGGATTGTCTAAACAAGTCATGTTATATAGGGTATGAATGGTTGGGATTGTCTAAACAAATCATGTTCTATAGGGTATGAATGGTTGGGATTGTCTAAACAAGTCATGTTCTATAGGGTATGAATGGTTGGGATTGTCTAAACAAATCATGTTCTATAGGGTATGAATGGTTGGGATTGTCTAAACAAGTCATGTTCTATAGGGTATGAATGGTTGGGATTGTTTAAACAAATCATGTTCTATAGGGTATGAATGGTTGGGATTGTCTAAACAAATCATGTTCTATAGGGTATGAATGGTTGGGATTGTTTAAACAAGTCATGTTCTATAGGGTATGAATGGTTGGGATTGTGTAAACAAATCATGTTCTATAGGGTATGAATGGTTGGGATTGTCTAAACAAATCATGTTCTATAGGGTATGAATGGTTGGGATTGTCTAAACAAATCATGTTCTATAGGGTATGAATGGTTGGGATTGTTTAAACAAGTCATGTTATATAGGGTATAAATGGTTGGGATTGTTTAAAGAAGTCATGTTATATAGGGTATGAATGGTTGGGATTGTTTAAACAAGTCATGTTATATAGGGTATGAATGGTTGGGATTGTCTAAACAAATCATGTTCTATAGGGTATGAATGGTTGGGATTGTTTAAACAAGTCATGTTCTATAGGGTATGAATGGTTGGGATTGTCTAAACAAATCATGTTCTATAGGGTATGAATGATTGGGATTGTCTAAACAAGTCATGTTCTATAGGGTATGAATGGTTGGGATTGTCTAAACAAGTCATGTTCTATAGGGTATGAATGATTGGGATTGTCTAAACAAGTCATGTTCTATAGGGTATGAATGGTTGGGATTGTCTAAACAAGTCATGTTCTATAGGGTATGAATGGTTGGGATTGTCTAAACAAGTCATGTTCTATAGGGTATGAATGGTTGGGATTGTTTAAACAAATCATGTTCTATAGGGTATGAATGGTTGGGATTGTGTAAACAAATCATGTTATATAGGGTATGAATGGTTGGGATTGTGTAAACAAGTCATGTTCTATAGGGTATGAATGATTGGGATTGTCTAAACAAATCCTGTTCTATAGGGTATGAATGATTGGGATTGTCTAAACAAATCCTGTTCTATAGGGTATGAATGGTTGGGATTGTCTACCCTGGAAGAAAAGGTGGACTTTTATCATAAACTGTTGGAAGCCATGAAGTTTTCTGATGCTGACAGGATGCGTTTAGGAGACCCAGCATTCGATAATACAACATGGGTAAGATTGCCTTTTATTGTTAACACGTTGTCACCAGATCCCTATCACGTTGTCACCAGATCCCTTTCACGTTGTCACCAGATCCCTATCACGTTGTCACCAGATCCCTATCACGTTGTCACCAGATCCCTATCACGTTGTCACCAGATCCCTATCACGTTGTCACCAGATCCCTATCACGTTGTCACCAGATCCCTATGCTGAATCAAAGTTTCATCCCAACTGTATCAATAAGACTTTCTGTTGTGTTTACTTTTTGTGGTATTACCTTTTCGGCGTAGCTGTAAAACATTGAGTTTGACCTACATTTTTTACAAACCAAATGTTGTCCTCGAAGCGTAAACATTTTCTACAATTGAATATAATTCGTTTCCTGGAATTGGTAATTTTATGATAATGGTTTAATTTAATCCAGGCAACACTAAATATAGTTTCGTCAAATTTAAATCATCGTGTACCACATGGAAGTAGCGATTTTCACCACTTGACCACTTGATGAGATTTGTGATTATGGCCGCAGAGAATGACAAGGATGTATGACTTCCGGTTCAACTACAGGAGATTGTCGCGAGTTCTCTCCCTTTATCCCTTATGGAGTTCTCTCCCTTTATCCTATATATAGTATATGTATATAAAGAACAGTAAAACCTCACCTAGAGAGCACCTCAATAATAAGACAACTCAAAATAAGGACCACAATTTTCAAGTCCATTTTCACTATTTTGGTAATTTTATTCAACCTCAATATTAAGACCACCTCAACAAGAAGAGCAGTTGTCAAGGTTCCAGCAGGTGGTCTTATTATTGAGGTTTTACTGTATATGCATGCATATACGCGTATATTTACTAAAAGAATGGATAAAGGGAGACAACTCGTGACAATCTTCTGTGGGTTCAATGTTGACATGTAATACCGTATGGTGATGTTTTAGTACATCTGAGTATATTTCGAACCCACAGATTCTGGAGAAAATGCGGTCTGAGAAGTATGCAGATATTCTACGAACAAAGATAACAGAGAAAACACACCAATCATCGTACTATACTAATGCCACAGAAAGCTGGGATGACTTTATGGGTACTTCTCATGTTTCCGTACTCAGTAACTGTGGTGACGCAGTGTCTGTGACGTCAACTGTGAATTGGTAGTATGTATCAATTTATTAAAGATTTACTCGATGAACTTTTGAAATATATGCCTACTTTTACTCAGCCGTTAATAAATGAGTTTGATTATTAATAAAAATGGTGAATTTTAGCGTTTACGGTATTGATGTAGATAGTTCGCTCATCTACAATGTTTACCTCCCTTGTTCCCACATCTACAATGTTTACCTCCCTTGTTCCCACATCTACAATATTTACCTCCCTTGTTCCCACATCTACAATGTTTACCTCCCTTGTTCACACATCTACAATGTTTACCTCCCTTGTTTCCACATCTACAATGTTTACCTCTCTTGTTCCCACATCTACAATGTTTACCTCCCTTGTTTCCACATCTACAATATTTACCTCCCTTGTTCACACATCTACAATGTTTACCTCCCTTGTTTCCACATCTACAATGTTTACCTCTCTTGTTCCCACATCTACAATGTTTACCTCCCTTGTTCCCACATCTACAATATTTACCTCCCTTGTTCACACATCTACAATGTTTACCTCCCTTGTTTCCACATCTACAATGTTTACCTCTCTTGTTCCCACATCTACAATGTTTACCTCCCTTGTTCCCACATCTACAATGTTTACCTCTCTTGTTCACACATCTACAATATTTACCTCTCTTGTTCCCACATCTACAATGTTTACCTCCCTTGTTCCCACGTCAACAATGTTTACCTCTCTTGTTCACACATCTACAATGTTTACCTCCCTTGTTCCCACATCTACAATGTTTACCTCCCTTGTTCCCACATCTACAATGTTTACCTCTCTTGTTCCCACATCTACAATGTTTACCTCTCTTGTTCCCACATCTACAATGTTTACCTCCCTTGTTCCCACATCTACAATGTTTACCTCTCTTGTTCCCACATCTACAATGTTTACCTCTCTTGTTCACACATCTACAATATTTACCTATCTTGTTCCCACATCTACAATGTTTACCTCCCTTGTTCACACATCTACAATGTTTACCTCCCTTGTTTCCACATCTACAATGTTTACCTCTCTTGTTCCCACATCTACAATGTTTACCTCCCTTGTTCCCACATCTACAATATTTACCTCTCTTGTTCCCACATCTACAATGTTTACCTCTCTTGTTCCCACATCTACAATGTTTACCTCCCTTGTTCCCACATCTACAATATTTACCTCCCTTGTTCCCACATCTACAATATTCACCTCTCTTGTTCCCACATCTACAATGTTTACCTCCCTTGTTCCCACATCTACAATGTTTACCTCTCTTGTTCCCACATCTACAATGTTTACCTCCCTTGTTCCCACATCTACGATATTTACCTCCCTTGTTCCCACATCTACAATGTTTTCCTCTCTTGTTCCCACATCTACAATGTTTACCTCCCTGGTTCCCACATCTACAATATTTACCTCCCTTGTTCCCACATCTACAATGTTTTCCTCTCTTGTTCCCACATCTACAATATTCACCTCTCTTGTTCCCACATCTACAATGTTTACCTCTCTTGTTCCCACATCTACAATGTTTACCTCCCTTGTTCCCACATCTACAATATTTACCTCCCTTGTTCCCACATCTACAATATTCACCTCTCTTGTTCCCACATCTACAATGTTTACCTCTCTTGTTCCCACATCTACAATGTTTACCTCCCTTGTTCCCACATCTACAATATTTACCTCCCTTGTTCCCACATCTACAATATTTACCTCTCTTGTTCCCACATCTACAATGTTTACCTCTCTTGTTCCCACATCTACAATATTTACCTCCCATGTTCCCACATCTACAATATTTACCTCTCTTGTTCCCACATCTACAATATTTACCTCCCTTGTTCCCACATCTACAATATTTACCTCTCTTGTTCCCACATCTACAATATTTACCGCTCTTGTTCCCACATCTACAATATTTACCTCCCATGTTTCCACATCTACAATGTTTACCTCCCTTGTTCCCACGTCTACAATATTTACCTCCCTTGTTCCCACATCTACAATATTCACCTCTCTTGTTCCCACATCTACAATATTTACCTCCCTTGTTCCACATCTACAATGTTTACATCTCTTGTTCCCACATCTACAATATTCACCTCTCTTGTTCCCACATCTACAATATTTACCTCCCTTGTTCCCACATCTACAATATTTACCTCCCTTGTTCCCACATCTACAATATTTACCTCCCTTGTTCCCACATCTACAATATTCACCTCTCTTGTTCCCACATCTACAATGTTTACCTCCCTTGTTCCCACATCTACAATGTTTACCTCCCTTGTTCCCACATCTACAATATTCACCTCTCTTGTTCCCACATCTACAATGTTTACCTCCCTTGTTTCCACATCTACAATGTTTACCTCTCTTGTTCCCACATCTACAATGTTTACCTCCCTTGTTCCCACATCTACAATATTTACCTCTCTTGTTCCCACATCTACAATGTTTACCTCTCTTGTTCCCACATCTACAATGTTTACCTCCCTTGTTCCCACATCTACAATATTTACCTATCTTGTTCCCACATCTACAATATTCACCTCTCTTGTTCCCACATCTACAATGTTTACCTCCCTTGTTCCCACATCTACAATATTTACCTCCCTTGTTCCCACATCTACAATATTCACCTCTCTTGTTCCCACATCTACAATGTTTACCTCTCTTGTTCCCACATCTACAATATTTACCTCCCATGTTCCCACATCTACAATATTTACCTCCCTTGTTCCCACATCTACAATGTTTACCTCCCTTGTTCCCACATCTACAATATTCACCTCTCTTGTTCCCACATCTACAATGTTTACCTCTCTTGTTCCCACATCTACAATGTTTACCTCCCTTGTTCCCACATCTACAATATTCACCTCTCTTGTTCCCACATCTACAATGTTTACCTCTCTTGTTCCCACATCTACAATATTTACCTCTCTTGTTCCCACATCTACAATGTTTACCTCTCTTGTTCCCACATCTACAATATTTACCTCTCTTGTTCCCACATCTACAATATTTACCTCCCTTGTTCCCACATCTACAATATTCACCTCTCTTGTTCCCACATCTACAATGTTTACCTCTCTTGTTCCCACATCTACAATATTCACCTCTCTTGTTCCCACATCTACAATATTTACCTCTCTTGTTCCCACATCTACAATGTTTACCTCCCTTGTTCCCACATCTACAATATTCACCTCTCTTGTTCCCACATCTACAATGTTTACCTCTCTTGTTCCCACATCTACAATATTTACCTCCCATGTTCCCACATCTACAATATTTACCTCTCTTGTTCCCACATCTACAATATTTACCTCCCTTGTTCCCACATCTACAATATTTACCTCTCTTGTTCCCACATCTACAATATTTACCGCTCTTGTTCCCACATCTACAATATTTACCTCCCATGTTTCCACATCTACAATGTTTACCTCCCTTGTTCCCACATCCACAATGTTTACCTCCCTTGTTCCCACGTCTACAATATTTACCTCCCTTGTTCCCACATCTACAATATTCACCTCTCTTGTTCCCACATCTACAATATTTACCTCCCTTGTTCCACATCTACAATGTTTACATCTCTTGTTCCCACATCTACAATATTCACCTCTCTTGTTCCCACATCTACAATATTTACCTGCCTTGTTCCCACATCTACAATATTTACCTCCCTTGTTCCCACATCTACAATATTTACCTCCCTTGTTCCCACATCTACAATATTCACCTCTCTTGTTCCCACATCTACAATGTTTACCTCCCTTGTTCCCACATCTACAATGTTTACCTCCCTTGTTCCCACATCTACAATATTCACCTCTCTTGTTCCCACATCTACAATGTTTACCTCCCTTGTTTCCACATCTACAATGTTTACCTCTCTTGTTCCCACATCTACAATGTTTACCTCCCTTGTTCCCACATCTACAATATTTACCTCTCTTGTTCCCTCATCTACAATGTTTACCTCTCTTGTTTCCACATCTACAATGTTTACCTCCCTTGTTCCCACATCTACAATATTTACCTCCCTTGTTCCCACATCTACAATATTCACCTCTCTTGTTCCCACATCTACAATGTTTACCTCCCTTGTTCCCACATCTACAATGTTTACCTCTCTTGTTCCCACATCTACAATGTTTACCTCCCTTGTTTCCACATCTACAATGTTTTCCTCTCTTGTTCCCACATCTACAATGTTTATCTCTCTTGTTCCCACATCCACAATGTTTACCTCCCTTGTTCCCACATCTACAATATTCACCTCTCTTGTTCCCACATCTACAATATTCACCTCTCTTGTTCCCACATCTACAATATTTACCTCCCTTGTTCCCACATCCACAATGTTTACCTCCCTTGTTCCCACATCTACAATATTTACCTCCCTTGTTCCCACATCTACAATATTCACCTCTCTTGTTCCCACATCTACAATATTTACCTCCCTTGTTCCACATCTACAATGTTTACATCTCTTGTTCCCACATCTACAATATTCACCTCTCTTGTTCCCACATCTACAATATTTACCTCCCTTGTTCCCACATCTACAATATTTACCTCCCTTGTTCCCACATCTACAATATTTACCTCCCTTGTTCCCACATCTACAATATTCACCTCTCTTGTTCCCACATCTACAATATTTACCTCCCTTGTTCCACATCTACAATGTTTACCTCTCTTGTTCCCACATCTACAATATTTACCTATCTTGTTCCCACATCTACAATATTTACCTTTCTTGTTCACACATCTACAATGTTTACCTCCCTTGTTTCCACATCTACAATGTTTACCTCCCTTGTTCCCACATCTACAATATTTACCTCTCTTGTTCACACATCTACAATGTTTACCTCCCTTGTTTCCACATCTACAATGTTTACCTAACTTGTTTCCACATCTACAATGTTTACCTATCTTGTTTCCACATCTACAATATTTACCTATCTTGTTCCCACATCTACAATGTTTACCTCTCTTGTTCCCACATCTACAATGTTTACCTCCCTTGTTCCCACATCTACAATTTTTACCTCCCTTGTTCCCACATCTACAATATTTACCTCTCTTGTTCCCACATCTACAATATTTATATCTTTTTCTTCAACTGACTGAGTCAAATGCCCTCATGAGCATAATGAATAAGTTATTTTTGTAAGGATATTTGCGTACCAAAATGGCCGACAATTCAGAACAAGGCAGGTAAATATAGTAGATGTGGGAACTATGTTACCTACCATTGTTGTATACTGTTACCTACCATTGTTATATACTGTTACCTACCATTGTTACATGTATATACTGTTAGCAGTTAGAGAAGTTATGCTGCTACTGCTGTTATGAACCTATCTATATTCTGCGCCAGTGGACAGGGCTGACCCAGCGGAATCAATTAATTTGTTTGCTACTAATTTCCAACACTAGAGCCAAGCATTTTGTCTACATCCCCATATTGGGAGAGGCTAATTTCCCACTTCCGAGATCTACTAAAAACCCGGTCAAAGTCTATTTCCCAGGATCCGGAATGATTCTGCGCGTCAAGTACCCATCTGTCAGGAGTCGTCGTCTGTCTAAACCCCTCACGGCAAATAATTGATGAGTGCCCTACTATTACTGCTGCCAACTTCATATGAAGTATTGTTTATATGAGAATGCTAAATTAATATAAAAAATTCTATTATTTTTGTTGAATCATAAAACTTGAAAATGTTGATTGTTGATGTTAGATGTTGACAAGGAGTTGTGTGTTTGATGTTAGATATTGACAAGGAGTTGTGTGTTTGATGTTAGATATTGACAAGGAGTTGTGTGTTTGATGTTAGATATTGACAAGGAGTTGTGTGTTTGATGTTAGATATTGACAAGGAGTTGTATGTTTGATGTTAGATATTGACAAGGAGTTGTATGTTTGATGTTAGATATTGACAAGGAGTTGTGTGTTTGATGTCAGATATTGACAAGGAGTTGTATGTTTGATGTTAGATATTGACAAGGAGTTGTATGCTTGTATTACAGTTTTGGATCAATGTTTGTGTCGAACTCCACTGGTATCATTTGGAATAATGAGATGGATGACTTTGATACTTTTGGGGTAAGTAGAAACAATAGACACAGTAGAGAATAGTTTAAGTTTTAGCGCAGTTAGACCGAGGTCATGGATTAATCCTGCCCTAAGTGTTCGTGAAGCAATCCACATTGTTGAATGGGTTAATTAAAGAAAAATCTTAAAAATATGTAATCTGCTGATTGCTCGAATTCATGTACCCGAGAAGTTCTTGCTTATGACTTTTTTTTTTTTGAAACCCTGGAAGGTTGTTTCGGACAATAAACCACAGAATGTGACTGAAATCGTGTTGTGATGTATACGCTGTTATACCCAAATAGAACTACTGAACCTTTATGTGAATCTTGAAGTAACTGAGTGGTGAAAGTGGTATAACTACTGCTGTGTTACAACCCGTTTTGTAATAAAATTTGAGTCTCAAAATATGGTATTACAGTGCACAACGGGTTCTTTAAAATTATGTCTTTATTGCTCGAGTTTTCCTTTTAAGTCTTGTGAAATAAGACGTTTCTGGCAACTTTGATTGTTTTATTACAAAACGGGTTGTAACACTGCAAAATACTTGTATAATTTAAGGTACATGCAGTGTTGAAGGTACATGCAGTGTTGAAGGAATAGTTCCTTCATGCTCATCGTATTTGATTAATATGTATACATGTTTCAGTCGGTGATAGCGGTAGTGGCATTTCTGCTATAAGAACGAGTTGCACAAGCAGAACTATTGCTGTTACGCTGCTACCACTGCCTGTCCAACTGAAGCGGTAAATGTTGTTTTAGATATAATGTGTATAAAACATTTGTTTCAGGAATCAGACGTTAACCAGATTGAACCTGGTAAGCGACCTCGATCCTCAATGGCCCCAATTATAGTCGTTGATAACAACAACAACGTCAAGTTGGTAACGGGAGGGGCTGGTGGTTCCTACATAGCTACATCTGTTGCCCAGGTAACCAATATACGCATTATTTATATATAAAAACTAATATCTTTGAAACTCAAGTTGAGTGATAGTATTGTTTCTGTCTGTAAGAGCTAATATTGTGTATGGGTGGAGTACTCATAAAATAAGTCTTAATTGGTCATCATAATTATTATGGACGAGTATCTTGTATATTTAGCTGCTTCCAAAATGTTCATAATGAATAACACTTGGACCTTGGTTATTCAACAACCTTCTATCCAAATACTTGATAGCATTATATTGACAATTTACACTTTTGTTACATGTACGAGATAAATGGTCTCACACAAGTTGGGGTAGATGTGTGTCTGCTTCGCTGACGTTACCATAGTTACTGGTATCAGGAAATCAAATGAAACAGCAAGTGAAATTCACATGAATTTCTCCAACTCTGTATCTCTGTATCAATGTACATGCAGTATGTTTGGTTAACTTGAGAATGATTGTAAACAGAGTGTGATGTGTACTGATTATGCTGGCTAGTCAATGAAATCCTGTCTTGCACAATATTGACCATTAGAAAATGGTGTACACAATTCTCAACTAATTTGACTCATCAGTATACCATTGGTACAGTTATGTAGTTATCGATGCATACATAGTTCCCACATCTACAGTATTTACCTCCCTTGTTCTGAATTGTCCGCCATTTTGATAGGCAAATGTCCTTAAAGTTTATGGGGAATATAATGTAAACGATGAAAAAATAATCTGATATAAAAATAACTTATTCATTATGCTCATTTGGGCATTTAGCTCAGTAAGTTGAAGAAAAAGCAGTCATGCAAATTTTCTTGGTATTTTCCTAATTATCATATATTTGGAAATTACTCCTTTAAGGTCTAATCGGTTTTGCCTATCAAAATGGCCGACAGTTAAAAACAAGGGAGGTAAATATTGTATATGTGAGAACTTTGTATTGATATACAAGTATTGAACTATTCATTTCAGGTATTAGCAAAGTTATTGCTCTTCGATATGCCTCTAGAAGAAGCTGTTGACGACAAAAGAGTACATCATAAATTAACGAAAAATAAAATGGTTTTAGAAGACGGATTTCCGGAGGTAAGATTTCTACTTGTAGGGTGGCTGTGTTTCATGATCACCTTCCTCATTCAGTTATTTAACAAAATGGTTTACATTTCATGTGTTTCTAAAATTGTGGTCAGTTTGCGCATTGTATATTTATATTGCTTTTGAATTATTGCTTAACTAGGTAGCTAATGTCTATACAAGAAACATACAAAATCTAAGTCGTCCTGTAGTGATTTACTCCACAAGAATAGAGAAATGTCTATGACAATATTGTCGGAGCAAATTTAGCACTCCAAAACAAGAACACGCCCCCAGCACAGACAGTAACATGTGTCCATTTCATGTAAAACTGACAAAACAGCACTTTCCGCGTGTTTCATTCGACTTCTTCTACTATAAATGAGCGCCGCTGTATGATTTCCAACCTCTTCTTTAAGTGACGTCATTTCCAGAAAACGTCACATGTGACGTCACCATGTACTGACAGTAAGCCATATTTGCCCCATATGGCAATATGAAAACGAAGTGACCATATGGAGTACATATTGTTTCTTGCTTGCTAATAGTGACATAACATATGTTGCGTTTCTTGAAGTGACGTCACTTACAAAAGAGGTTGTAAATCCCATAGCAGCGTTCAAATGCATGTACTGATTGGGTCTCTCCAGGGGAATTGTATTGTCAAAATTGATCATTTCTTGAACCTGTGTGATTGCTTCCTGTTTATCTTCCAGGATATAAAAGATAAACTAGTGAATGAGAGAGGACATGCCTTCATGTATTACCCCGCAGATATAATGTCCGTCATTGAATCTATATATGTAGACGGCACCATGCAGGGATTAGCTGACCCACGTAAGGCATCAGGAAAAGCCAGCTTTATTTATAGACAAGATGATTGATGGAAGTTACTTCTACAATTCTCCAAATGTGATCCAGTTACGCAGCATTTAATATATATATAGTACAACCTCAATATAAAAACCACCACTGGGACCCTTGAACTTTTTTCTAAATATTGAGGTAGTCTTTTAAATAAAACAGTGATAATGGACTCGAAAATTGTGTTCTTAATTTTGAGATTGTCTTGTTATGAGGTGTGGTCCTTGTGGGAAGTTTGACAGTATAGGTGAACTGTCTGGGATAATATGTAGCTGTCACCTATGTATGCATTGGGTTGAAGTGTTGTATAAGAGTAGAGTATGGTATGTTTGAATTCACGATTCTCAACAGTGCTATATGTTATAAGATTTAGTTAGAACATAATTAAGGAACACAGATTTTCGGAGTTAATGGAATTCTTACAGAATACCGGTAGTTCTGGTAAAATGTTTTGTTTTTTGTCTTCGAGTGGTCAATTCATGTAAGTGTGGAGACAGGATGCGGGAACCATTCAACTTAACAGTGCACTATATGAGGCTAATATCAACTCTGTGGTCAGGTTAACACAGCAGAAAACTGAACATAATCATATATGCACAATAGATCACTAAAACATATGTGCACAATATACTACTAAAACATACGTGCACAATATACTACTAAAACATATGTGCACAATATACTACTAAAATATTTGTGCACAATATACTACTAAAACATATGTGCACAATATACTACTAAAACATATGTGCACAATATACTACTAAAATATTTGTGCACAATATACTACTAAAACATATGTGCACAATATACTACTAAAACATATGTGCACAATAGACTACTACAACATATGTGCACAATATACTACTGAAACATGTGCACAATACACTACTACAACATTTATGCACAATAGACTACTACAACATATGTGCACAATATACTACTAAAATGTATGTGCACAATACACTACTACAACATATGTGCACAATAGACTACTACAACATATGTGCACAATAGACTACTACAACATATGCACACAATAGACTACTACAACATATGTGCACAATATACTACTAAAATGTATGTGCACAATAGACTAGTACAACATATGAACACAATATACTACAACATATGTGCACAATATACTACTAAAATGTATGTGCACAATAGACTAGTACAACATATGAACACAATATACTACAACAAATGTGCACAATAGACTAGTACAACATATAAACACAATATACTACAACAAATGTGCACAATAGACTAGTACAACATATAAACACAATATACTACAACATATGTGCACAATAGACAAGTACAACATATAAACACAATATACTACAACATATGTGCACAATAGACTAGTACAACATATAAACACAATATACTACAACATATGTGCACAATATATTACTAAAATGTATGTGCACAATATACTACTACAACATATAAACACAATATACTACTACATGTGTGCACAATAGACTAGTACAACATATGTGCACAATGGACTACCAAACATTTGTGCACAATACACTAGCACAACATATGAATACAGCTAGCCACTAAACCTATGACAAGATAACACACTCTGATATAAGGACCTTCAGAAAAGTCACACAAAATGGACCTATCGACAGGTTTTTGGATTTTACATTATTTTACATCACATTACATGGTGTCATTCAGTGTCTGCTTAATCATACAGAGAAGCAGTGAGTTGTGAAGATATGATTGTATTTATTAAGTTGCCATTTACACCATTGTCATTTGAATACACAGTTCATAACACTCATTGTATGTCTGATCAGTATGAAGCATTCATGTCTGTACATCATCAGTATTGCATCATTACTTCATAATCAAAAAATATATTTACCAAATGTCTTTTGCTTTGTTTTGTATACAGTATCTTTGACACCAAGCCAATGTTCACAGTGAATGCCTCTAATGTTGTAAAACATGCAAGATTTTCCTCTTCTCATAACTGTGGCAATCTTTAGAGTGCATTCCTACAATGTTCTCAAACCTTTTTAGCATGAGAAAAATCATGTTTTACAACAATCCAGGTGGTAAGGTTGCAACACATTCTAGTATGTTTTTATTCGTCGTACTCTTGTCTTGATTAAAATAACATGTTTCAATTACTCATTTTCAAATAAAACAAAGAATACATCATACTGATTTTATCACAAAAAACGTGATTTTATTCAATGAAGTTTTTGGTGTATATATGTATGAACAAACTTTTTACTTGAAGAACATTAGTCTTCTTTTAAATTCATCTCAACGTATCCAAACCCTGCAATGCGATACCAACAAGCGTAGATCAACACTCTGAGCTCTAACCTAATACCTCCAAAATGGAGGTCAAGCTATGAAGATCGAGTTAATGCAGTGAGCTATGGGATCCTTAAGACACTTCACTCCCCTTGTTCCACTGCGAGGGTATGTGACTGTGTAGCAACATTAACTGACCCGCAGTCTAACCATACACATGATGAGTGCATCTCAAAACTGAACACCAAGCATGTTTTCTTTACATGTATTGTTGAAATGGCAGAAACATACCAATAAACATGAAATTGTAAGACAATGGCATATTTCAGAGGACACTTTTACACAGTCATACAAACCTAGGTCGTAAAACAACAAATGCATATAGTCTTGTGTGATTTTATCTATTGACCAAAACACTTACAAAAATATTCACAAATGCTTATGGAGAACACAAAAATGCGCAATGATCATAAAATACAATTACTACTTTAAAATACATTGCATACAATTGAAAGCAATTTTTAGATACGTATATAAACATAAAACATATTCATTATCTTTCCTGTTAAGTAAACATTAAAACCATGTTCATGCTACGACAGATTTTTGAAGATTACATCTTTCTGAAGAGAGAATTATATAAATATACACTAGAGAAACATTCAAGTCTAACATTTCTAATTTGAATGATGATTTGACATAAAAATATCATAAACTTACACATAATTTATAAAAATGTTTGAACAAATACAGATTCTCAGACACTCCAATATCTTCATTCCATTCCTATCTATACAGACTTTATACAAAATCTAACACATTATCCCTTTCAGCTGCCAATCTACATTACCCCTATAAACACTTCTCAATGTGACCCCTTACAACCCCTTCTCCATGATCTTATACTTCATCGCTGGGGACTACTATTTGATGCTTGAGAAACAACCTGATTTGATTGAAATATATTTTCATTTTTTCATTACATATTTGTTGATCATTTCTTCTTAAAACCGAGTTATTTAACAAGTTTTGTCTTCTTGCCGATGGGGTTTGATGCCTGACAACCTAAACCACTTAATAACACAGACCTCAATAAAACTATTTCTTGACTTGCAATATTATGTATTTGTAGAACAGCATATAACATCTCTTGAAATATCATAATAATGAGCGCTGCTAAAGGATTTACAACTTTTTCTGCGAGTGACGTCATTTCAAGAAAACGCAACATGTGACGTCACTATTTGCAAGCATACCGGTAGTTTTCATATTGCCATATACGGCAAATATTTCTTACTGTCGGTACATGGTGACCTCTTCTGGAAATGACGTCACTTAAAGAAGGTTGGAAATCGAACAGCAGCGCTAACATAAAGTAACATTACATGCAAAGCTAATTCAAAATTTTGGCATTTGCTAAGTAATCAAAGACTATCAGTGTCAGCAATGCAAATAAATGGAGTTGGAAAGCAAGAAATGAACAGATGTAAGTACAAGTATATCTCAGCTTAGAAAAACATCAATGTTCACTATCTTTACAAACTACAAGAAAAGTTTATAGACTATAATGGAACAACCTGAATCAATGAAACTACAGTCAGACCTCGGTTTATTTGACAACTGCTTATCCGAATACATGTACTAATATATCATCTAAAATAGATATCAGGACCCGATGTATATTCTTAGGCAGGTCAAATTGAAATGGGCTATTCGAAACGATGTATTATTTGAAATAAAATTTCGGACCCAATGAATTCCAACGAACGAGGTCCGACTGTATTGTCTTCACATAGAGATAGCATACATCAGTTTGCGAGCTGTAAGTCACTGCCTGTTATGGGTCATGGGTTAAACATTTGTCAAGTAACAATGATCAATAACACACGTCACACAGAGATATATACACAGTTTCTATGTCAGATATGATTGATCAGCCCGTCACTTTTTACGAGGCAGTTCGAGCACCAACTGTAGTGACTATGTTTGATGATAAAATTCAGTCTGATCAGGTTACATCTTCGAAATTGGAGGTTTGAATACTATAGAGAGGTGTTCCGAACATTAACCATGGTTCAACCACCAATTCAGCATGGTTGTACTATAGTTGATATTTGGAAGACCTCCCTCAAAATTCAAAGACAGACCAGAGTAACTAGACCATAGATGAACTAGACTGAGTTTATCACCCAACCATAGTCACCATAGTCACCATAGTCACCAGTCAGTGATCAAACTACCTCTATACTAACATATCAAACAAATCGGAAATGAGGAACCTGGAAATTGGCGAACAGAAAAAAAACTTGTACATTAATTCAAAGACTTTTTTATGAGTTAAGTTATATAACATAGTTTGAAAGTCATATTTATACCAGAGTTATAGTCATCCAGAATTTGGCGAGCGTACAAGTAGTCGGAACAAGAGAACAACTTTGTAACGAAACCAGGATAATTTATAAACAATAAATGTGTGAGCATGTCACCAGATGAATATAATGAGCACCAATAAGATGTCAACAGAGAACATTCATACAATCCTAGTATAGCTAATCTTATATACAATGCAACCAATCATGATGTATTTGCACACAACAAACCCCCACCTCTGGACAGGAACATTGAAGAGCGAGATACTGTACACACTTGGTAACTGCGGCAACTGTTATCTATCTTATAAATACAAAAATCTTTTCATTTCCCACAGATATCAAGGAACTTGAAACAATGATCTATCTTAAATAAATTAGTTAAGAATTACTTAAAATACAAAGCAAATTTATGGAAATTGTTACACACATATACAATCACCTTAATGAGAGGAGACAGTAAAACTAATCTATCAGCTTATGAATAAAGAACCGGATAGATTTGTTTTGCTTTCACCGCTTGAAATACATTCAACCTGATTATCATGGACAGTACATACATGAAAACAAAAACGCTGCCAGTTAAATTCATTCAATAGCCGAGTCAAAAGAATAAATTTTGGTCAGTTGATACAACTTAAATTCATATCAGACTTGATCAGGTTCAAATACAAAATACAACATACTAAATAAACATAAATACAACAGAACCTTACTATGGCAATTCAAGCATTCATCTAATTACTTGAGACATTAACAGTGCTCTAGAAATTTTCTTTAGATATAGTTGTACCGGACTAGTGAACATGCTAATTTTTACTTGTCCGACATGGGAAGTTAGTTATACAAGCATAGGATACGAATTAACAGATATAAGTAGGCGTACATAACAGACTTGTCCCAGACTATGTCAAACTCGACTGTTGGGTAGCCCGAATCAGAGATGAGACTTGTGCGGGAAGTCAGGCTGGTACATTTCTAGAGTCCTGCATTATTTGGCACTGATTTCACAAGTGATTTCCAATGTAACAAGTCTTACAATCAAACTTTGATACACTAACACTGGTACTGACAGAATGTATAGCAAAGAGCTGCTTTCAACAGTGAGACATGTTTTTTATATGTTTTTCATAACACAAGAAATTAAATATTTGGGACTCCAGAAAAATCTCAATGTGAGATTTTATGTGAACTCGGTGCCAGTACTCCTCTCTGTCCACGAGGAACGTCATCCAATGAGGATTATTTCTATGTAACATGAATACATAACTAGCCATTTAATACTTTTGATGATTGCCGACACTGAACATAAGCAAAATAACAAAGCATATATAAGCTACCAGACTCTGATCTCCCAAAACATCTCAAATAGAATTCTCAGCTCAAAATTGAGATTTTTGCTCAAATCAGAGCCTGAGTTTGAGACAAATCTCATATAGGCTCTCTTGAATTTGTTTGATTCTTTTTAATAATATCGATTGTGAGTCCGGTCTTGGTATAAGAAAAAACTCAAATGTTTTACAAACAATATTTGAGCTGAGATTTAGCTCAGACTGAGATGCTTCAGGACATCGGGTCCAGAGTTTGAGCTGAGATTTAGCTCAGACTGAGATGCTTCAGGACATCGGGTCCAGAGTTTGAGCTGAGATTTAGCTCAGACTGAGATGCTTCAGGACATCGGGTCCAGAGTTTCAAATAAAAACTTAAGAAGCAGAAAAACCTCAAAATTAAATGTTCATGAATGATATTTCCTTGAAATGAGATGATGTACCAAACAATTCAGTGTCTTGCACCATTCAATCCTCGCATCATGTATAAATTTACATCTAAATTGATTTCATCATAATTACAATCAGTAATCAACAATACAATATCAGTTATATTCCTCTGAAATACATCAATTCAAACATTAATACATCCGTTAACAGATTCATAGATTACAAGAGATGTTTGTAAAACATTATGCCCCCCTGTGACCTTGACCCAAAATCACTAGGGTTCCTCTGCTACTCAAGATGAATGTGTGGACCAAGTTCGAGGATAATAGGTCGAGGGGTTCTCGATTCTTATTGATCGGAAACGAAAAGGCTACGGACCGACCGACATGTGCAAACCAATATGCCCTCTCTTCTTCGAAGGGGGGCATAATAAATCATGACGAGTACGATCTGACCGACAGAAAACATCAACATGTATCAGTAGTCAATAAAAACGTCACTTTGCAGCTCGACATATAGAGCGTCAATCCTTCCTGTGATCCCTACCAAGCGTGTGTACACACGTCACAATTGGTTAACACAATCCAGTCTCCACCCACATCAGGTTTTATACGTATACTACACAATGAAGAGAGTTCCCTCGATGCTAATACTTGTATATCATCATCGTACAGCCTTGGCTTTACCTCGCTCACCATTAGCTTTTACTGCTGGTGAATCCTCCTCCAAGTGTGGTGAGACTTTCGAACGTTTTGCGAACTTTTCTACGTAAGCTTCAACTAGAGACTTTATTTTCATTGGATTAATGTTGCCACTCTTGCTATGACAAATCTGAAAAAGTAAACATCAAAATTAGCAAATGACAAAAAGTAATAATTCTTTAAATTCACCATATACATGTATATAAAGCCGAGTTTGCCAAATGTGTCTAATTGCCTAGTATAAAAGCATTCAGTCAGATAAAAAAATGAAGATTACTAAATAACAAAGAAGGGAATATTTGTTGGATTGGTAAAATGCCTGTTCTATTTGACAAGGGTAAATCTAAGTGCAGAAAAAATGTTTGTCTCTGTGATGTGATTTATAAAAGCTCCTGTATGGCCCAAATCGTTTCTTATTTTACATAAGAGTGAAATAGCTGGGTATACCAATTTATCCTAAAACGAAGATCATAATAGCAAAATAACATGAAGTTTAAACATGAGAAAAAAAAATTCAAGTAAAGTTTTTGCGACATAGATTGCTTTAATTGTAAAATTAAGACAGGCCTCTAGTGATGGAAAAGTGCATAATCAGCAAAAATATGTCAACACAGAATAAAAGTAGGGCTCTACATGCTACACTAAGTATATACAATGCCACCTCTGAACAACTACCCTCTCATGAGCAACACCCTCTCGTAAAAAAACATTATCAACTTTCCAGCAATCAAAAAATTCAAAACCAATTTCAACCTCTCTAGGTCAACAAACGTTCAACATTCAACCATTCCCATCATCACATTTATTGATTTTATCTGTGGATTTATGACATGAAATGAACAAAATATTATGCCAGGTGTCTACGCTATATTTGTTGAAAATTTCAGCATGATCAGATAATATTGACCAAGATTCGGTCATATTTATACATGCACACTGAAAAGTGTTGTTTATTGTAAATATGTATACTAATACATTACCTTAGGCACCGCTTTCCTGAGTATCTCCTTGTATTGATCTTTGTTGATCTTCTTACTAGAATAAAACGGCTTGATCGCCATCTTTACCTCTTCTACCACTCTCTCCTGTAGATGTAGTTTCTGTAGGTACTGTAATAAATCAATTATAGTGGTTAACGAGGTGTTCCATTTGACACTTGAGTTGACCCTTTGACCCAAGGAATTTTCAAAAAGCCACATTTTGACTTTCAAGATTCTGGCTGATGGGTCAAATTATCTCGCTAAATACAAGGATACAAGTAATTTGGCTATAAAATGGTTAAATCTGGTAAAAAATTATCAAAAGGACCCCTGAGATTCAGCAACTAGTCGAACCCCTGGTTAAGTTACTCAACTAGCTGAGGACACTGTCCTTAAATTATCTAAGAGAAACATTGTAGTTTTTATCCCAACACTGTTGAATAAACTAGGAGGCTTTAACTTAAAGGTCAAATGAAGTGTTCCTCAATTCAGCGAGAAAACTTAAAACACATATATAATGAATAGACATAAGTAAAGTACATTAAAATCATATTGAGGGTATCAATACGTCTATATTGAGATACCAAGTGTGCATGTATGCCTGAGGCTACTTTTATTATTATTTGTGTCAAGAGCTATACAGAGGCATTACAAATTATTAAGAAATTCATAATATCTCAGAACTTTAGCAAAGTTTTTGTCACTTATTCACAAAATTGTCCTTCATATGATAATAATTCAGAGAAAATCTATGCATCTCAGGGTTTCAATTTGATGATTTGACCCTTGAGTTGACCCTTTGACCCCTGGAATTTCAAAAAGGCCTCTTTTTGACCCTCAAGATTCTGGCTGAAGTGTCATTTTTTCACTAAATTATAGGTAATAAAATGGTAAAATCCTATAAGAAATTATCAAAATGAGCCTGGAGATTCAGCACCTCTGATCTGAAACCCATTTTTTTCTGGAAAAGTATCTGAAACTTTACACCCACCTTTTCTTTATTGGTCAAATCCACAGCTGATGAGGGAAATTCCTGAGAATCAAGATCAATGTGTGCATCTTTCAATGCTTTCTGTTTCAAGTCTTTTTCGGCATCGGGATGTTTTTTGTGATGATGATGATGTCTACGAGATCTATGACCTGATTTCTCTGGTTTATTTTCTTTCGAACGTTTCTGTTTCTCTTCTTTCGATTTACGAGGAGAATCATTCTTCGAATCTGTCTCCTTTAGCTCATTAATGTCTTTGTTCTTAGCTGGAGTTGAAGCCTTTTCTTTTGACTTCTCTTTAGTAGCACTACCCTCCGTTTTTATTTCTTTTTCAATCAACTTTTGCATCTTTTTGTTGAAGTCTTCTTCTAGGAGATCTTCGGGATTATCAATTAGGTTGTCAAATTGTGGAGACACAGGTAATTCAATATTTCCCTCTTCTATTATTGGAGAACCCATGTCCATATCAATAACTTCGGTAGTTTCCACATCTGTTTTACCGCCTGATTTACCAGCTGGAACAACTGGTATTTTGAATAAGTCCTTTGAGCCAGACATTCCAAATATTCCTCCAGAATCTGTTTTATGCGACTTTTGTTTAAGAAGTTCACCTATTTTCTCTAATTGATTCAATGTACCAGCCACTTTTCCTATTTCACCATTTGTATTCACTGTCTTCTTATTATGATCTCCATTAACAACATTTAATGTTGATGCCGCCTGTAATCCAGGAATCATTGATGATGAACCCGAAACTGCGCCAGCACCCATTCTAGCTAAACCTAATATTGTTGATACAGAATCAGGGGGAGTTCCTGGGTGATTGAAAGACTGTGAAACACAATTACTGATGTTAGGTGGAGGCCTAGAAAGTAAACTGGAATTTGGAGGAGGAATTGATACCATGGCAGATGATGGTGGTAAAAGTGGAATGGGAAGGCGAGGAGGAGGAGCCCTTGGGTCAGGACCAATGTGGATGATTTGTGGGTCTCCGGGTCCAGATTGGCGTGAATGTGATCTGGGCCCCTTGTCAACTTGGATCTGAACCATGCCCGGTGGAGGAGTATCTGTCTTGATGGAAATCATTTGCTGAGGATCTCCAGGGGCAAGTGAATGAGGAGGGAACTGCTGACGACCTGGAGGTAAATTATGAGATGCTTCAGAATGAGATGGTAAACCTTCAAATGGACCATTTACACTAGGATGACCAGGTAGACGTGCTGGTGATGGTATTAAAGTACCAAATTGACTAGGAATAACCTCAGAAGACGTAGTCACTTGCCAACCAAACCTTGTTACATTACCACCAGGTAAACGCTGAACTCGCGGAGGAGCGGGTCTCAAAGGACTGACCATTAACTGTCTCTGAGGAGATATAGTGGGAGGTAATCCTCTATGAAAGCCTGGTGGTAACACATTGATATTGACAGGTAAAGGTATAGCAGGTCTTTGCTGAATGATACCTGGAGGAGGACCAGTCTCAATAGGCGGAGGACCCTGTAGTAATAAAGGTGCCTCACCTAATATACCCTGACCAGGGGCTGGTCCACCTGGAGGTACATGTAATGATGTATGATCCTGAATAATGACACTGCCAGGAGGTGGGCCTTGAGGGGGAGGGCCAGGGGGTGGAGGAGGAAACTGAGCAAAGTCACCAGTTGGGGGTAGAGGAGGGGTTGGGGCCTGCAAAGAATCTGGCAATGGTGGTGCAGCCGGGCTAGCAGTATCTGTTGGATTTGCAGGATCATAGTCACTATTACCTACCCCTAAAGTTATTAGATTTTGACTCATTTGTCTACTCTTATTCTGACCAGTGAATTCTTCCCTGTCCGTGTACTGAAACTGTTCCGTTTCTTCTGGTTCATCATCATACTCGTCCTCTTTTTCTTCATGTTCAACAGTACTACTTTCCCTAGGACCACTACTTTTTACCTCTATTGTAGAAATCTTCTGAACTTCTTCATTCATATGTTCAGGTGTCATTTTGTCAGATTCACTGGAAGATACTTCATCATATTTTTGTTTTTTAGGAGGAGAAGAATCCAAAATTTCAATCACTTCATCAGATCTGAATGGCTTCACCTTTGGTCTTTGAGATATGACTTGCTTGTTTTTGATAATCCCTTTTCTAGTAAAAGGACTTCTTGAGCGACCAAACATATCTACTTTGTCATCAGACTGATCCCTGCTCCTTTTCCTGTCCCTCAACCTCTCTCTGCTCTTATCCCTGCTTCTATTTCGCTCCCTGCCTCTTTCAGAACTCCACTCTTTCTCCCAGCTCCACTCCCTTTCATGACTTTTTTCTCTACTCCACTCCCTGCTAACATCTCTTTCCCTATCTCTACTATGCTTCCTATCCCTCTTCTTTTTCTTACGTGCTCTCTCATAGGACCATTCACGAGATCTCGATCTACTTTTACTTCTTTCGCGACGCTTCTTACGACCTTTATCTCTAGACCTGTCTCTATCCCGAGATCGTGACCGTTTTCTGTCTTTAGAACGAGATCTTCTCCTTTCATGAGATCGACTGCGAGACCTCATTCTTTTTGACTTTCTATCTTTTTTACCATCTAAATCTCTTGATTTATCCTTCCTTTTCTCCTCACGATCTCTCTTTCTTCTCTGTCTTTCTGCCTCTTCCCATACAGTTCTATCCTCATTATTCTGTGACACCTGAATAACTATTCTTCGATCAATTTCAGAATCGTCTTTCTCCTCATTCTCAAAATGTTTATCATTTTTCTTCTTCTTTTTATCCTTTTTCTTTTTATCTTTTATTTTATACTCTTCATCTACTTCACCTTCCTCCTTTTCTTCATATGCATATTTGTAATCTGCAACATCACCCTTCTTCTTTTCGCGGTTTTCCTTCGACTCCCTTCTATATTTTACCGCGTCGCCATCACCATCATCTAAACTAACCTTTCTCTTATTTTTCTTAATTTCTTTACCTTTGTCTTTCTTTTTTGCAAATTCAGCATTACCAAATTCAAGATCAAATTCTTTGTCCAACTTCCTCATTTCATGAATAGGATCTTCCTCATCAAAATTTGTACTTTCCGGAGTTTTACGAGTTTTGTCAATCATTTTAAATCTATCACTAACAGAGAGTTTTGTTGTACCTGAACATTCCATATCATCAGTTTCAATTGGTTTTAACTTTCCAGACTGTTTAGATTTGTCACTTGAATCTTTTGTATGTTTCCCCTTATGTTTCTCTTTATCCACTTTGCCAGTTTCAGTTGGAACTACAGCTTTACCTTTTTCAATGAAAGCTTCACTTTTTGACACAGTTTGTTGTTCCACTGGTTCAATTTTGACAATTGTTAAATCAATTTCTGCATGTGATACAGTTTTGTCCTTGTCAACTACTTTAGGTTCATTAGCACTTTTTGTATCTTTAAATACCTCTTCAATTCTTTTTACACTGAGTTCAAAAGTTTCCGGAAAAGCACCCTCACTGAAATCGACATCCTCTGAAAAGTCAATTTCGCCGCCATACAACCTCCTTTTCTCAAACAAAGTTTTTCTTGATATTTCAAATGGTTTAACACCACTCGGACTCTTTTTGCTTTCTGTTATTTTTACACTAGGTGAAATTTTCAGAGCCGTTTCTCTATTCAAGCCAGGAGACAACTTTTTAGGAGATTTAAGTTTTGCAGCCTGATCGGAGCTATTCACTAACTGACTAGCAGTTGTAGTTTCTGACACATTACTATCTTTATTGGTATCTCGGTCAGCAAATATTGCAGATTTGGCAAGCTGTTTCGATTCAGATCCTTCATTTGTAATACTGGTATCTAATTCTTTCACAGAAGCATTAGATTTCTCAATCATCACTGCATCAGAAGTAAAAGAAGTTTCATTATTAGCAGTATCATCATCCTTCACCTGTATTAGTGCACTAGAACTACCATCAGATTCTTCATCTGATTTATTTATTTCAGTTTTGTCAACAGCAGTGTTCTGAATGTTACTTTCGTCATCTGAACTGACATCATCAGTAGGGTGAGCGGGATCATACACATCTTCAGTTTTGTTACAGTCATCATCTGGATCATCTGTAGGGTGTGCAGGGTCATACTCTTCTTCCATCTCTTCCTCAGGAGAACCACTTTTTTCCTGATCACTTGCTAATGATGACAAAACAGAAGGATTTTTTTCCAGATTTTTATCCACAGCCTGGAATGAGGACTTAAATAAACTGGAAGAGGAAGCGTCTGTTTTCTTTGTCTTTTCTGGAGATGAACCTTTTGTAGTCAAAGAACCTAAATATATAAAAAAATAAACTCTTAATGATGAAGACAAATATAACAGATTAATGGCAGTTTCCTATATATTGTGGAAGCAACATCAGGAGATCCAATAAAGACCTAGGCCTTTTAAAATGAATTCAAAGAATCAAATTTGAAAATAAATTAAGATAATTTTCCACTATATGTAAACTAATCATATCTGTACAGGCAGATGTCATATAAACTATCTAATACAGATATTGGTGGAAATCTTCCAGGCACTTGAACTGAGTAAATAATATATTAAATGAGAGAAACTATTGCTCCTATATTTCATGGTATACAGTAGTTTACCACGGAATAACAGTGATTTATTATCCTATCTTCAAAGTTAAACGATCAAAGTGATAATGATGTCATATATACGACATCACGTCAAATATTAAGGCATTTAACAGGAATATTTGATGTAATTAACAAGTAAAACATAAAAAATACCAGAATGAAGCATGAAATAAATAGAATATTTGTACATGTTGGTGCAAGATGGGAGTTATTTCACCTTGTACATTTTGGTGTAAGATGGGAGTTATTTCATCTTGTACATGTTGGTGTAAGATGGGAGTTATTTCATCTTGTACATGTTGGTGTAAGATGGGAGTTATTTCATCTTGTACATGTTGGTGTAAGATGGGAGTTATTTCATCTTGTACATGTTGGTGTAAGATGGGAGTTATTTCATCTTGTACATGTTGGTGTAAGATGGGAGTTATTTCATCTTGTACATGTTGGTGTAAGATGGGAGTTATTTCATCTTGTACATGTTGGTGTAAGATGGGAGTTATTTCATCTTGTACATGTTGGTGTAAGATGGGAGTTATTTCATCTTGTACATGTTGGTGTAAGATGGGAGTTATTTCATCTTGTACATGTTGGTGTAAGATGGGAGTTATTTCACCTTGTGATGATCTGACTTAAATGTTTACTTGTTGCTACACCACTCTGTGAAAGTATTCCGTCCACTGCTCACCCGGTGAAATAACTTTCGATCTTACACTGGAACACACCATGTCCTCTATATATTGCACACAATACAGTAAAACCTCAAAAATAAGACCACCCTTGGGACCCTTGAAAACTGGTCTTCTTATTGAAGTGGTCTTAATATTGAGGTTGAATAAAGAACAAAACAGTGAACATGAACATGATAATTGTGGTCTTTACATTGAAGTGGTCTTATTAATGAGGTGGTCTTTAAGTGAGGTTTTACTGTAAGTCAAAAGATAACGCACCATCCCTCTGTATTACGACGTGTTTACTGCTCATGGCAAGTCTAGTTTGATCCTGCATGATTGTACCCAGTAGATCCAAGACTCCACCACCGGAACTTTCAGTCGTCTCCGATGATACACTTGTGTTAATTACAATCTTTCTCTTCTGTTTAACAGCTGGACTGTAAAAACACCAAAATACAAACAATAGAATAAGTAACTTCACAAGATCTACACAGGTAAAATACACAGACTAATCAATGTCTAACACAACATATACAGACGGACCTCGTTTATTTGACAACATTTTAACTGAATTTGTGGTATCATCAGAAATAAATATCAGGTCCCGACGTAACTCCTTATACATTGTATATGTCAAATAGAAATGGACTATTCGAAACCATGTATTATTTGAAATAAAATTTCATACCCGAATTCGAATGAACAAGGTCCTACTGTACATTGTAAACACATTAATAATCACATTTCCAGCACAATATCCATTCTTAACTTAATATATTGTGAGGGGTCTATATAGTTACTATTTTAGTAACAGTGGCTGTTTGATAAATCCCTAATTTTTAAAGCAGTACATGTTTACATCTTTGTAAAAATTAAGTGGGATATTCATTGAATGTACATGTATAATTGAATGTACAAACATATACTCATAATACTGATTATAAAAAATTATGAAACATTTTTACTTTGAGATCTTTTTACAAAGTTTTCTGTTAGGAATGCTTTACATTCTCTGTTATAACACTTGCTAAAGACCAAACTATTTGATGTTTCGCATAGTCTGGGAAATGTTAATGGCTAATTTTATTTTCACACACATCAGTAGATACTGAAAGCCTGATCGATAAATCAAACCACAGCTGTCAATGTCCAGAATAACTTGTGAAGCCTATGAAACATAATACCCTTTGATCTTTACTTCAAACTGTTATTGTTTCATGCAAGTTCAAAGAAAATATGATTATAAACTGTCTGAAAATATATAAACAGACAGTTTTCGCATAAACTGACGACCCAATGGTTCTGACAATATCCAAATTTTGAATCCTGGTTAAAAGTAGGAAACCTCTCAACAAAAGTACAAGTATTGAGTGGAGAACTCCAAGCTAGGAGATCCAGAGAACTCTGATTGTTAATGTAACAGTCATAAACAGTTTATTACTATAAAAACAATAAATGCATCTTACACAGACGGTACCCGGCCTATAGGCATGTAAGAAGACATGGCCAGTCTGGAATATTTTCTGGTACCCCCAGCCTGTTCACTACTGGAACCTGCCTCGGCATGCTCACTGCAAAAAATCATTAAGGAAACTATACCATATATTTTACACTACTACAGTACTGTACTGATGTCAAAGCATAATCAATATACACATGGGTAGATACTGCCTGAACCCGACATGGAATGCAGTTCCCAGAACAATCTTGAAACAAGACTACTAAACTTTCCAGTGAAGTCTAGTTGAAACTGGTACAGTGGGATTGAAAGAGAATTTGTATGAAAAAATACATTGACAATCACTACCTAGAAGTATGTGCTGGATCTCAATGGTCATCTTGATGTTTAACCAGATTTTACCATTTTACGACAATTAAGAGAAAAATCGACCCTTCTGCCAGAATCCTTTGCGTCAAAATGTGGCTTTTTGGAAATGCCAGGGGTCAAAGGGTCAAATCATGGGTCAAATGAAACCCCTGTTACCATGGATGACAGACACACAGTGATAACAATTGCTCACATTGACTACCTTGTGATCAGTAGAGCTAAACATGTAATCAAATTTTTGTTCTGGACATGTAAGTTTACTGGGTAACATCAGTTTTACTTCCCTACACGGAAAAATGTTATCCTATGAACTTCTAATGAAATAAAATACAGAAACAAAAGGAAACATTCTAAGATGTATTATTTAGTTGCTAAATAATGTAACTAGGATCTAAGACGTTCTTGCATCTAGTATATGATTAAGTTTACAATTTCTATAAAAAAGAAATGATGTGCCACAAAATATTTAAAATTACTTACTCTTCAAAGTAATTCAGCTGCTCTCTATCACCAAATATAGACAGAGAAGCCCCACCCACTTCAGATCTTTTCGAGTCCATAGACACGTCTTGCTTTGATTTCTGCACAGGTATGGTTCGTCCTGGTGGAGGATTGCTAATTCCGAGAGCATCAGCAATTCGACTCTTCACTGAAGACACAGACGATGTTTTGGCTGTACGAGCTAGTCGCTGAAAATATTTCAAGAATAATATGAAACAAAATCTGTCACTCTGAACTGACATGAAGTGTATTTGTGATGCTGAATAGCAATACTTCTAGGTAAATTACTGCCGTAAACATCACCATGCTAGAACTCCGCTTCCATTAAATTGCACTTCCTCAAAAAAGTCTACTTTTACTTTTATCTTACTTGAAATCTAGCTGAATTACCTTCCACAGACAAAGCAATAGTGGTCCACCAAGGAAATACGACAAAAGAGGAACAAGTAACAAATGTCAATGCTCGAGTTATGGTTCATGTGACCAGAATTCCTTCTCATTACTACCGACCTATCCTACCTATACACAACTTTTGAAGTTCAACCATCACATAGATTAACTAGAATGCGTCCATAGGAATTAGGACACAGACGCCCCCACTTGCAGCCTATGTCACAAAAGCAAATGCTATTATTCTGCTCATAGTTTGTGAATGGATATCAAAATTGCCTACAATTTTAATTTCATTTTAATTTTTACATACAATGGTGACTGAACTTTTATTTCTCTATAAAAACTAGACTTTTTTTCTTTATAGAGATTGTGGGTTGAAAAACTAACAAAAATTATCATTTCGGCACCAAAAAATCAGACAATGATTTTTTCCCAAACCTTGACTTTCTTTCCTTTCCTTTTCCTGGTTTTTCTCTTTCTTTTTGTAGCTTTCTTTGGTGTCTTCTTCCCCGTCGTCTTCTTCCCTGTCGTCGATTTCCCTGTCGTCGATTTTCTCTTCGTTTTCCTTCTCCTATATTTACGTTTAGTTTTTCTCCTTGTAGGAGTCTTTCGTTTCCTTGGCGACCGTTTCACAGTTGATGATGTGCTCGGCGTAGCTGCTGCTGCTGATGATGTTTCCTCAACATCCATTGGTTCATCCTGAAAAATTTAAATTTTCTAATACTGAACACGGCAATGTATGGCCAAAATTAAAAAAGTATTTTTTTGCCCTTTACCGTTCCTAGATTTTAGAGGGGGGTAGGTTATTTTATTTTATTGTGGAAATTTTAATAGAACTTTGTATGGCAGAATTGAAGTCTTTTGACCTCTTTATTATAAATTCTTTATATGATTTAACCCCAAAGTAGCTAAAATATTAAACCAAGGAAAGACACTAGATCGCGATACCAAAAAAATATTCTTGATTCAATAAAATTGTTTGAGTCTGTGGCCATGAATGATAGTTGCAAGTATGTGTTATATCACCTCCTCAGAAGATACGAGTCTAGTAAGGTTTCTAGTTCGTCTAACACGTAACTCCTCTATTGCACTGCGTACACGCTCCATGACCAGGGTGCGAGGAATCTGACGTCGCCAGCGATGTCGGCCACCTGGTATGTCTTCTTCTTCTATTTCTTGTGCGATATCTGTATCAAAACAGAAAGAGTACAGTAAAATATTTCCAATAACGCATATAGAAAGGTAAATTCAAAAAGCAACATGTAGAAGTTTACCTTCTTAAACCAATTTAATTCACACATGTCCATTTTAAACATAAAATTCAAATTATGCATTATAAACAGGCAGCTATCAAAACAGTTCTTGAAAAATGTACACAGACAACTGAATTTTTAACCCAAGTTTTTCAACATTTGAAATATAAACCACTCTATAGTGTTATCCTTTGTGTATAATGTAGTTGACATGGAACAGTATAGCATGCTTGTGTTATATCATGTATGCCGCTGTTTACTGCCATGCTTTATACAGAAATAATTATATTTATCAATTCATCTATACCTTAACACTGTATCTTTACAAAGTTCAAACATTACCAGCCCCCTTTTTATAGCAATGAGGCCGATCTTGGGCCCCATTCCCCAAAGAAAAAAGTATATATTTTTCCCCTACTTGGAAACAAAATTCCCCTCCAGGAAATTATTAAAATTTTAGCCTTATAAATACCCACATTTGACAATTCATGATGCAAATTTCCCTTTTCAAGAGGACCCGCCAGATTTCCCCTATAACTGAAAAAAAGGCTGATCACTATTATGTCTCTGAATATGTCCATTCATCCATAGTAACACAATTACCTTCTCTTATTGCACAAGCTGGACAAAACCATTCCTCTACAGGGACGGTACTCATTGGTGGAGTGAGACACTCCAGATGATAGCCCAGATCACACCCGTCACACAGTAGTAGCCTGTCTTCCCTGTTACATTCATGGCACACTTCACAATATGTCGCCTCCTCTTCTTCTTCTTCTTCCTCTTCTGACATCACACTCTTGTCTTCCACTGAGATCTAAAAACAAAGTACGACTCTTTTATATAACATCAGGCAGTGAATTCGCCTCTAAGTAGGGTGTTTTTTTAAAAGTAGGACAAAAGTTGGAATATCGAAAATGGAAAAATTCCACTGCACTGAAAAGTAGAGTTAGTAGGACTCTTTCAAGAAAAAAGTAGGGGAAAAGTAGGGAGTAAGTAGAAACTTAGGGAAAAGTAGGGAGTAAGTAGAAACTTAGGGAAAAGTAGGGAGTAAGTAGAAACTTTGGGAAAAGTAGGGAGTAAGTAGAAACTTAGGGAAAAGTAGGACCCACTTGACAGCACGTAACATGAAACATTACACGCACACAGGCCTCCTAGCAGACCTCAATGAAAATACAGGTTTTTATAGAGGTTACAATTTAGCCAAAATACAAGTTTTTTAGTGTGATTTCTGTGAACTTAGCACATACAGTCTCACCTCGTTCACTTCAAATTCAACTGGTCCGAAATTTCATTTTGAATAATGCAAAGTTTCGAATAGCCATTTCAATTAGTGCCTAAGAAAATACTTTGGGACCGAATATTTATTTTGGATAATACCAAGTTTTCGGATAGAAGGTTGTCAAATAAACGAGGTCTGACTGTATAGGCTAATTTTGACCATCTTATCTAATACATCAACATGAAAGTTATACAGTGATGAAACTATGATTAAAGCAGGGGTTTCCTTCAGCCAGGGGTTCATGGACCCTCATGTTTGACAAATCGGTGGTCCATAGTAAATTTGAAGGTTCTCAGATATGCAGTTTATACATGACAAAGGTTTATTTTAGGGATCCCATGGATGCACTGTAAGTGGAAAATGGGAGTCCCTAAAAAGAAAAGAGAGTCAGTGACTCACGATTTCTGCATCAGGGAAATCCCTGATTCAAGTCATTTTAGAGAATTTACCTTTTTATAAATTACATCATCCACACTATGTCGACACAAGATGAGTTTGAACACCTGACGATCTGATGGACAAGTGTTCACATTCTGAAATTTTACAATAAATATGTACACAGGTAAATTTGCACACAATATGAATACATACTAGATAAATCAACAAATCCTTCTCAATTATTTCACAAATATTAGAACAGCAACTATAACTGGAAACACTAGAACATAACATAACAATCTTTCCATTTCAATCATTCAGTTTTGTGACTGTTACAATCAACTTTTTTTATAGAAGTACTCCACACAGAATGCAACATATAATTAATTTTCACATCTATAGGACTCTGCATGTAATCAAATACATATTGCCGCTTCAATGACAAAACCTGTATTAGGGACAGAGTTTATGTCGAGATCAAAATGAATTCCGATGGTATTGAATGAAATTGGCAAAATATGTAAAAAACCTGAAAATGGATTTTTTGGTCACTAATACAGGTTTTGTTGTGTAAGAGGTCATAAACTCCAAGCTTACCTTAGCCCACTCCTGGATACATTCCAGACAGAACATATGATCACAGGATTCAGGTGTCCCTACATCTTGATCTTTAAATCTATTCAAACATATCGGACATTTATCAGCATCGTCACCAATGTCACTATCACTAACTTCTAAAACATCATCATCATTTTCATCATCTTCTCCGTTTTCCTCATCATCTACCTCCTCCTCATCTTCATCACTATCATCTGAAAAAATAGAATCCGAATAATTATTCCAATAATATAATTTTCAAACAATGACAGCAAAATGACTTCCACACTTTTGTTTATTACCTTTCTTTGACTTGAGCCCACCAATTTAGCTCAGTTGGTAGAGCACTCGACTTCAATTTAGATCAATGGTTCGAAACCTGAGCTAGAGTCTTCTTCAAGACAAGTTCTCTAAGATAATACATTTCAAGTCATTCAAGAGGGGAATTTGCAAGTTGTTTGAGGAAGAACAGGTTAGTACTGGTTGATTACCTGGAATGCTGGCAAGATCAACATACATAATGTGAAAATGATGTAAAAACATTAATAAAATTAGAAAAATCAATGAAAAATAGGCCTTCTTATGATTATTTACCCTCATTTAGGAATATTAGCAAATTTTAGGGCCGCTGGAAAGCCTGTAACAATTGATTGTAAAGAAATAAACATGCTGTATGATTAACATATTAATTACCATCATCCTCTTCTTCCTCTCCTTCTTCATCATCATTGTCATCATCTTCATCTGTTATGTCTTCTTCTGATTCAGTTTTATCTAGATTTTCATCTTCAATTTTCTTTTCAGACACATCTAACTGAGTATCAGGCAAATCCATTATAATGACCCTCTATCATAAATTATATCTTCTTTAGATTCTGAAAGGTTAAGCAAATTGTTATATATACTAGTAAGTAAGGGGTGTCTCTACTTCTTGAAAGTAGCAGGGAAATGACAAAGAAGTGGACGGGGTCTGAGGTACACTCTCCTTAATTATGATCATTCATACCATAAAGTACCCGGGTATTGATGCTTAAGTTACCAGGTAATTTTACTGGCTCCCGCCTGTTATTGACACCCCTGATAAATAAATAAAAGCTGATATTAGTCAAAGTCCAAACCATCCTGTAGCATAATAGGATAACTACTCCACAATGTGACAGGTTTCTGGCCCTTTGTAGTTTCATTCAAACATTTTCCATCCAATTTGTGCTATCGACACACCCAATGTATTCACACAATATGATGAATAAAGCTGCATAGTAATGGTTTTCTGATAGATTTATATAAGTATGCAGGCTTTGCTTTTGACAAAACAATGCAAATTTGGGAAACAGCCTAATATAAACAGGCCTTTTTCTATAGTTCCCACCCATTCCCAAAACCAAATATACCTTTTTTCCCATTCAGAAAACAAATTCCCAATCAGAAGTACCCATGAAAAATCGTCTATGCCAGCAACACCGCATATTACCACTGAGCCGCGAAATAAACATCGAAAAAATGCATTTGGCATTCTCGGATTTCATCGTTGATTTCAAATAAATAACATGTGACTTCCCAGCTTACGTAGGTGTACGTTCATCGTGAGCGGGAACCATAACAAAAATGTCGCAAAATAGTAAATATTACTGCGTCAAAATAAGAAAGAAAGATTCTGAGGGATAGAAAACGTTCAATTCCATGTTAGAGACAGCGTCGAGTGCCTCTCTGTCAGAACTCTCTCTGTGTGTCTGTTGCTGTGCTGGCGATGCACATCGCACTGATCAAATCCCTTAGTGGAGTGCGCTTTGCAAAGTTTGTTTATATTCCGAATCATGTTGGTTTATTTTACATTTTGAAGACGAACTTTTCTGATATATAGATTGCTGTCAATGATAATTGGCTGCTGAATAGACCTATAAATACGACCCTACAAAACTTATTTTTGCATTTTGACATTTTCCAGTTAATAAGTTACATGCAAAGTGAAAGTAAAATAACAACATAATTATTGGTCATGTAGTGATGTTCACTTCCAATATTTTAGAGTAGCTGTTGGAACGAGTGTATTCATGGTACACCTAATTGCCCACTGCTCATCTTGAAGCTCTTTGAATTATTCTTGCCATTATTGTCCCTTGTGTCGTAAATGTTTGTGAACAGTTTGTGTCTTTTTGACAGTTGATGTAAGAAATGTAGATTAAAATGTTTGTTTTATACAAAACTTAGATAAGAAACCCCGTTCTTTTAACCATGAACATTCCAAAATTTGGAGTTGAAGCGATTACATTTCTTCCCAAATTGGCAAATTTTACCATGCAAATTTTCAAAAATGGACAGAAAAAGGCCTGATAAAGTATTAGTAATACAGGCATAGCATGATAGCTATTGGCATCTTGATTCAATGAATTTGCTACCCGAATTTGAGCAATAACACGAATATGTTACACTGGGAAATGAATGAAAAATATAGGATCTTTATATCAGGGAAATATAATACAAACTATCAAGTTGAAATCATCCAATCAAAAACCTCAATGCAATGAAATTGTAACAACATTTACAAAGACATTGTCAACGATTGGGAAAGAAAATGGAAATACTGTACAGCGATTTTCATCAGTAATCGACGGTTTAAGCTGAGTGTTCAGAGATGTCAGAATCAATATATATTCGAATATATAATCCATCAGGCCACTACATAGTGAGATACTACGCAAACAACACCAACCAGCAGCAAGAACACGAGTAACGCTCAAAACAAACTGCATAAAAACTACAATATCAAGCAAAATATTGAAGAATTGCATAAAAATCTGAAACAAGCATGTGTCCATAGCAACTATGAAAATTGCACGTAAGTATGATTAACAATATATGAAGCAGTTTACAATTTATCGGCAAGTAATCTGCCAATTTAGAATTTTCGGCACCTTGTCCGCCATGTTAGATTTCCGACTTGCCCGGATGATAGCGGTCCGTGCGGAGAAATAACACAAGCGTAGTATTTGCTCATTTCCTTTGAATTAGCGTTCATTAAATTAGAAAAAAATGTTTCGGACGATCGGTCAGTTTTATATTTTATGTTTCTCGTCTCCGAATGAGCAAACCTTAAAAAAATATCAGCCAACATAGAAATCTACGCGGTTGTCGTTTTACTTGATAAAGTCAACAATATTTAATTATCTCAATATTTTTGCCTTTGCCTTAGCGCCAATGAATGAATGATCGAACACTGAATGAGATCAAACTGATAGAACTCTAACTCATGGAACATTTGATAGGGCTGTCACCGATTCAACTTCTGTTTCGAGTTGTTTTCTTTGATTGTGATCGATTCGAACTGTGCAGATCTATTGCTTTTGGCCGTCGTATATAATGTTAGTCGTATAGTTTTCTTTCAAATCATCAATTACATTTAATATTGAATACACGTATTGAAAACAAAAGTAGAATCTAACTGCAAATAAGACACAACACAGTTATCACTGAAACGAGCAAACGTTTATTTAGTTGTGATCAAAGACCTAAATACCATTTCTTTGTTATAAATAAAACTATCAGCTCTCGAAAACAATTTTCTTTTGCTTAAATATATAACTTGACAAACCCAGAATTCATAATTGTGAAGTTGAGTCAAGCTCATAATCTGAAGTGATCTAGTCAAGCTCATAATCTGAAGTGATCTAGTAAAGCTCATAATCTGAAGTGATCTAGTCAAGCTCATAATCTGAAGTGATCTAGTCAAGCTCATAATCTGAAGTGATCTAGGCAAGCTCATAATCTGAAATGATCTAGTCAAGCTCATAATTGTGAAGTTGAGTCAAGCTCATAATCTGAAGTGATCTAGGCATACCCGCCCTACGGCAGTCAGTGTGTGAAATAGACAGTCCTTTTTTATTTTTCACAGAGTGCCGAGTACATGGTAAAACGTAGATTTCGATATAGACACCAAACCGACGACGAAACTCGATTATTGAAGTATAGTACCCACATTGTCATAATTATGTTAGTCCGAGGTTCAACATGACACCTAGGTGAGTGGACGAGGCCGCCGATGTTTAAGTATAGTACCCACATTGTCATAATTATGTTAGTCCGAGGTTCAACATGACACCTAGGTGAGTGGACGAGGCCGCCGATGTTTAAGTATAGTACCCATATTGTCATAATTATGTTAGTCCGAGGTTCAACATGACACCTATGTGAGTGGACGAGGCCGCCGATGTTTAAGTATAGTACCCGCATTGTCATAATTATGTTAGTCCGAGGTTCAACATGACACCTAGGTGAGTGGACGAGGCCGCCGATGTTGGAGTATAGTACCCACACTGTAATAATTATGTTAGTCCGAGGTTCAACATGACACCTAGGTGAGTGGACGAGGCCGCCGATGTTGGAGTATAGTACCCACACTGTAATAATTATGTTAGTCCGAGGTTCAACATGACACCTAGGTGAGTGGACGAGGCCGCCGATGTTGGAGTATAGTACCCACACTGTAATAATTATGTTAGTCCGAGGTTCAACATGACACCTAGGTGAGTAGACGAGGCCGCCGATGTTGGAGTATAGTACCCACATTGTAATAATTATGTTAGTCCGAGGTTCAACATGACACCTAGGTGAGTGGACGAGGCCGACGATGTTGGAGTATAGTACCCACATTGTAATAATTATGTTAGTCCGAGGTTCAACATGACACCTAGGTGAGTGGACGAGGCCGCCGATGTTGGGGTATAGTACCCACATTGTAATAATTATGTTAGTCCAAGGTTCAACATGACACCTAGGTGAGTAGACGAGGCCGCCGATGTTGGAGTATAGTACCCACATTGTAATAATTATGTTAGTCCGAGGTTCAACATGACACCTAGGTGAGTGGACGAGGCCGCCGATGTTGGAGTATAGTACCCACATTGTAATAATTATGTTAGTCCGAGGTTCAACATGACACCTAGGTGAGTGGACGAGGCCGCCGATGTTGGAGTATAGTACCCACATTGTCATAATTATGTTAGTCCGAGGTTCAACATGACACCTAGGTGAGTAGACGAGGCCGCCGATGTTGGAGTATAGTACCCACATTGTCATAATTATGTTAGTCCGAGGTTCAACATGACACCTAGGTGAATGGACGAGGCCGCCGATGTTGGAGTATAGTACCCACATTGTCATAATTATGTTAGTCCGAGGTTCAACATGACACCTAGGTGAGTGGACGAGGCCGCCGATGTTGGAGTATAGTACCCACATTGTCATAATTATGTTAGTCCGAGGTTCAACATGACACCTAGGTGAATGGACGAGGCCGCCGATGTTGGAGTATAGTACCCGCATTGTCATAATTATGTTAGTCCGAGGTTCAACATGACACCTAGGTGAATGGACGAGGCCGCCGATGTTGGAGTATAGTACCCGCATTGTAATAATTATGTTAGTCCGAGGTTCAACATGACACCTAGGTGAGTAGACGAGGCCGCCGATGTTGGAGTATAGTACCCACATTGTCATAATTATGTTAGTCCGAGGTTCAACATGACACCTAGGTGAATGGACGAGGCCGCCGATGTTGGAGTATAGTACCCACATTGTCATAATTATGTTAGTCCGAGGTTCAACATGACACCTAGGTGAATGGACGAGGCCGCCGATGTTGGAGTATAGTACCCACATTGTCATAATTATGTTAGTCCGAGGTTCAACATGACACCTAGGTGAATGGACGAGGCCGCCGATGTTGGAGTATAGTACCCACATTGTCATAATTATGTTAGTCCGAGGTTCAACATGACACCTAGGTGAGTGGACGAGGCCGCCGATGTTGGGGTATAGTACCCACATTGTAATAATTATGTTAGTCCGAGGTTCAACATGACACCTAGGTGAATGGACGAGGCCGCCGATGTTGGAGTATAGTACCCACATTGTCATAATTATGTTAGTCCGAGGTTCAACATGACACCTAGGTGAATGGACGAGGCCGCCGATGTTGGAGTATAGTACCCACATTGTCATAATTATGTTAGTCCGAGGTTCAACATGACACCTAGGTGAATGGACGAGGCCGCCGATGTTGGAGTATAGTACCCACATTGTCATAATTATGTTAGTCCGAGGTTCAACATGACACCTAGGTGAGTGGACGAGGCCGCCGATGTTGGGGTATAGTACCCACACTGTAATAATTATGTTAGTCCGAGGTTCAACATGACACCTAGGTGAGTGGACGAGGCCGCCGATGTTGGAGTATAGTACCCACACTGTAATAATTATGTTAGTCCGAGGTTCAACATGACACCTAGGTGAGTGGACGAGGCCGCCGATGTTGGAGTATAGTACCCACACTGTAATAATTATGTTAGTCCGAGGTTCAACATGACACCTAGGTGAGTAGACGAGGCCGCCGATGTTGGAGTATAGTACCCACATTGTAATAATTATGTTAGTCCGAGGTTCAACATGACACCTAGGTGAGTGGACGAGGCCGACGATGTTGGAGTATAGTACCCACATTGTAATAATTATGTTAGTCCGAGGTTCAACATGACACCTAGGTGAGTGGACGAGGCCGCCGATGTTGGGGTATAGTACCCACATTGTAATAATTATGTTAGTCCAAGGTTCAACATGACACCTAGGTGAGTAGACGAGGCCGCCGATGTTGGAGTATAGTACCCACATTGTAATAATTATGTTAGTCCGAGGTTCAACATGACACCTAGGTGAGTGGACGAGGCCGCCGATGTTGGAGTATAGTACCCACATTGTAATAATTATGTTAGTCCGAGGTTCAACATGACACCTAGGTGAGTGGACGAGGCCGCCGATGTTGGAGTATAGTACCCACATTGTCATAATTATGTTAGTCCGAGGTTCAACATGACACCTAGGTGAGTAGACGAGGCCGCCGATGTTGGAGTATAGTACCCACATTGTCATAATTATGTTAGTCCGAGGTTCAACATGACACCTAGGTGAATGGACGAGGCCGCCGATGTTGGAGTATAGTACCCGCATTGTAATAATTATGTTAGTCCGAGGTTCAACATGACACCTAGGTGAATGGACGAGGCCGCCGATGTTGGGGTATAGTACCCACATTGTCATAATTATGTTAGTCCGAGGTTCAACATGACACCTAGGTGAATGGACGAGGCCGCCGATGTTGGAGTATAGTACCCACATTGTCATAATTATGTTAGTCCGAGGTTCAACATGACACCTAGGTGAATGGACGAGGCCGCCGATGTTGGAGTATAGTACCCACATTGTAATAATTATGTTAGTCCGAGGTTCAACATGACACCTAGGTGAGTGGACGAGGCCGCCGATGTTGGAGTATAGTACCCACATTGTAATAATTATGTTAGTCCGAGGTTCAACATGACACCTAGGTGAGTAGACGAGGCCGCCGATGTTGGAGTATAGTACCCACATTGTAATAATTATGTTAGTCCGAGGTTCAACATGACACCTAGGTGAGTGGACGAGGCCGCCGATGTTGGAGTATAGTACCCACATTGTAATAATTATGTTAGTCCGAGGTTCAACATGACACCTAGGTGAGTGGACGAGGCCGCCGATGTTGGGGTATAGTACCCACATTGTAATAATTATGTTAGTCCGAGGTTCAACATGACACCTAGGTGAGTAGACGAGGCCGCCGATGTTGGAGTATAGTACCCACATTGTAATAATTATGTTAGTCCGAGGTTCAACATGACACCTAGGTGAATGGACGAGGCCGCCGATGTTGGAGTATAGTACCCACATTGTCATAATTATGTTAGTCCGAGGTTCAACATGACACCTAGGTGAGTAGACGAGGCCGCCGATGTTGGGGTATAGTACCCACATTGTAATAATTATGTTAGTCCGAGGTTCAACATGACACCTAGGTGAATGGACGAGGCCGCCGATGTTGGAGTATAGTACCCACATTGTCATAATTATGTTAGTCCGAGGTTCAACATGACACCTAGGTGAATGGACGAGGCCGCCGATGTTGGGGTATAGTACCCACATTGTCATAATTATGTTAGTCCGAGGTTCAACATGACACCTAGGTGAGTAGACGAGGCCGCCGATGTTGGAGTATAGTACCCACATTGTCATAATTATGTTAGTCCGAGGTTCAACATGACACCTAGGTGAGTAGACGAGGCCGCCGATGTTGGAGTATAGTACCCACATTGTCATAATTATGTTAGTCCGAGGTTCAACATGACACCTAGGTGAGTAGACGAGGCCGCCGATGTTGGGGTATAGTACCCACATTGTAATAATTATGTTAGTCCGAGGTTCAACATGACACCTAGGTGAATGGACGAGGCCGCCGATGTTGGAGTATAGTACCCACATTGTCATAATTATGTTAGTCCGAGGTTCAACATGACACCTAGGTGAATGGACGAGGCCGCCGATGTTGGGGTATAGTACCCACATTGTCATAATTATGTTAGTCCGAGGTTCAACATGACACCTAGGTGAGTAGACGAGGCCGCCGATGTTGGAGTATAGTACCCACATTGTCATAATTATGTTAGTCCGAGGTTCAACATGACACCTAGGTGAGTAGACGAGGCCGCCGATGTTGGAGTATAGTACCCACATTGTCATAATTATGTTAGTCCGAGGTTCAACATGACACCTAGGTGAGTGGACGAGGCCGCCGATGTTGGAGTATACACGCCCTGCGAAATTCTCGATCGAGCATGACTGTATTGATGGCTTGTCGTATATACTAACCATCGACAATGGAAAGCAACCGTGTCGTCCCTATGTCCAAGAACGCGAATGATTTATCCCCCTTTGTTACTAGTAAGTGTCATAGAAGTGATCCCCATGTCGATCGATCAATATGGTTATAGTACATGTATATGTATTACTTATTACTTAACTTAATACATATTTAACTTCCGCCCCATTTACATTGTTTGTGCTCCTGTTAGTAAACTTAACAACGCTCCTAGGTTTGAATCGGTTCTAATTTTCCTCGCATCCATATGCTGGAACGGTGCAGGACGGATACCATTACGTGCCTTTACCCCCTTGTAAAATTACACAGATATCATTATTGATAAAATATCTATTTATTTACTGTGGCATATTTAGTGACACAAATTGAGAACCTTCCCGGGTGATCGGACTTTTAGACGAGTCTTGGTTGTTTATCACGTGTTCCATACATTTAGAACAGAACAGAACTTAACATACACTATTTGATAGACACCTAATACTGAACTAATTGGGAAAACTCGAATTTGAGTTGTAATAATTCTAGATACGAGACTATGCGAACCATACACACATAATATGTGCAGTGACCTATGTATTTAGACCGGTATATTTAATTAAGCAAATGTTATACTATAGGTGTTCAGTATAACTTCTGTCTACCTATCATAAACACATGTAAATGTTAAGTCAACAATTTCTGTTTTCTTTATACATTGTATACTTATGACGAAATTGTTTGATACCCATAAATGTTATTTGTCTGTGGTAACATTGTGTGTTGTTACATATGTAACCATGACCAAAATAAAGTATTTTGTATTGTATTGTATTAGATTACACAATATAATCGCGCTAGATCTATGTGTTCCTGTCTTTATCAAATGTTAAAAATAAGAAAATATACAAGTATAGTAAATGTACACTAATTTTGTTCTTACATTTCCCCTTTGAGTCGTACATACAAGGAAACGGTTACCATGGTGATTTTATCGGCTATTCATATGTTTCCCTTTCAGCAACATGCAACGTTTGTAGTACCACATATATAGGCTGTCACGCATATAGTTCGTGGCGAGGCGAACTATATGCGGCGAAACGGCATGGTAATGCCGCATATAGCTATTTTATGTCTTGTCCTATTGAAAGTCATCATCATTACCGTCTGTTCTAATTTAAAGAATGCATGTTTCCTCAAACTGCCATATATACATTAAAAAATAATATATCTTTGTGTCACCTGACATATATTCCCATCATCAGACAGCTTATCTCCTTTTCAAATTTAACTTTTTGTGATATTGTTTTCATATTCAAATACACATTTCAAAAATATATCTTTAAGAGAAGTGAGCTTAATGCAGCGTCGAGGTACATTTCTGCCGCATAAAACTAACGCGAACTACTTGCGGCACAGACTATATGTGGCACTACATACGGTTTATTCACACATGTGTCCACTTTGTTACATTTGGACCATGCTGGGTTTATTCACACATGTGTCCACTTTGTTACATTTGGACCATGCTGGGTTTATTCACACATGTGTCCACTTTGTTACATTTGGACCATGCTGGGTTTATTCACACATGTGTCCACTTTGTTACATTTGGACCATGCTGGGTTTATTCACACATGTGTCCACTTTGTTACATTTGGACCATGCTGGGTTTATTCACACATGTGTCCACTTTGTTACATTTGGACCATGCTGGGTTTATTCACACATGTGTCCACTTTGTTACATTTGGACCATGCTGGGTTTATTCACACATGTGTCCACTTTGTTACATTTGGACCATGCTGGGTTTTTCTTCTTGTCACAAATGTATTCTTTTTTTACATAATGCTTTAATTTGATGTGTGATCCCTAAACACGCGCACCTAATTAATGAGTATATAATTTGGTAGGTGCTAGTATACCTACCTCTGCTGATAGACTTATGGGTAACGATTGGCGTCGTGAAGTTTCTTACGTGCACAGTGGTTCACTAGGTGCTGGATCTCAAGGGTAATTTTGTATCATTTTTACAGAATTTTACCAAATTACCTATAATTTAGAGAAAAAATTACCCTTCAGCCAGAATCCTTAGGGTCAAAATGTGACTTTAGGAAATTTTAGGGGTCAAAGGGTCAACTCCAGGGTCAAATGGAACCCCTGGTACAATAAAATTGGAATCATCGCTAGAACGTATTGGAATTCTGTTAAGGAATGACATTCTCTGTTCGCATATAAATTCCACATGATTTATTGAAGCGATATGTTCATTCTAAACCGTGTTTAGAATACTCTAACATAATTGTATATGTAGAAATCTTTCATGGATTCTTTGTTTAGTTTGATAGAAAAGAACAAACTTTAGGCTTTTAAAACTTTCTCTTAAAACTGTCATAACAATTAGTACAAATTGGCATCTATTGACACAGAGAGTTTTAGTGTACAGTTAATAAATAGACAGCGAATTTAAGATGAGTATTTATTCAATTCCATTCACTACCCAAAGTTTCCATTGACATCGCATTCCTATTCTGTACATTGAATTCATTGAAAATATAAGCATTGATTCTCCTTGCTCGTTCATTGTAGTCAGTATGACAGTTTAATTGTTATGTCGAATATGAAAACACGGTTACACACTTCCAGCGTGGTTACGGGTATTCTCTTTTCTAATTGGCTGACATAAATCAGGGAGTTAAAAGAACTTGCGAACGTTTTCTCATTTAGTGAGATAACCTTTTTCACATCATTTCAAATTTACAGGACAAACTGGCAATCTTTATTTGAAAGATCGACTGTGATAAACCAGTGTTATGTTAACAGTTGAAACAACTCGCTGTATGGACATACGTTAGTATTCTATATATACAACATGCTGAAATAAAAAAGGTTAGTTTATAAATTATAATATCTTAAATTTTGGATGTAAAATGTTCATAAAAGACATAATAATAATATGTATAATTATTCGTAAAATATTCATAAACAAATTGAAATATTCGTAAAATGATATCAATATTCATAAAAAGGAATATTATGTTCATATAATACATTTTACGCATTTTGAGACTTCAAAATAGATATCAATGTAATCTTCGAAATTCATAATTGATTTATCTTAATTAATGGAACTAAATTAAAAAAAAACAGTATAATTACAACAACAAATATTTAGTGTTTAACTTTTTTTACCATAAATATATTAAATCCTCATGATTGAAACACCCGGAAGGAACTAGGTGAAAACAACAGATTTTTTTGAGAATGAAAAATGCGAATTTAGTGTTCAACCAATTAAAATACCAGTATGATTTGTATATCTTTACAATACGGTCAAGGTCTAAATAATAGTCGTATATAATTGCACACGTATCGTTTTCTTATTGAATGATAAATTTTTCATGAACAGAAGGTCTTCAACAGGTTAGATTTACTACTCAGATCGTTAGTCATAGTGGTTCAAGATGTAGAATACGAATTTTGATATATCTATGTACAGTTTTGTAAATAACTGCCCCGTGTAAGGGTTATATTGGTCTAATCGCAGATGACGTCATGGTCAATATTGTCCTGCGATGGCGAACCTTACCCAGCCCTACGTAACCACCATACTCTGACCAGATGTACGTCCATTTCGTTTTGCTTGTTACTAAGTTACCTTCTTGCAAATCAACACCAAACTGCGTTCATTACTGTTCTATTGTTCCTCTAATTATGCATCATATTTTAATTGATGATCCTATATTTTAAATTTAAAAAGCATCGTACAAAATATTGATACATTTAACTTGACTGGTCGGCTTTTTGACACAGATGTAGATGTCGGGAATTTTATAAAATCGTTATTTGTACAAGTTGTATCATGACATTTTGAAATAATACTTATAAATTGTAACACATATTTACTTTGTTACTTAAAATCGACAAGTTAAACGAATACAGTGTGGAATGATGAGTATAGGCTAGTGATATTGTAGTGTGGACCGAGTATAAATACGTTGAATATCTATTGATAAACTTAGCCTATATCTCAGTCCACGTGGGAGTCAACATTCAAACTTGAAACAGAATTAGAGATATTCTCATTTAAATTGAGAAATGAAAGCTTCTCAAATTTCACAAAATTCGTTTTATATTATTATCATTGTTTGAGGCGTATACATATATATACTGCATGACGTATGCACCGTGAAGAGGCGTAGCTTGACATAGCCTATCTCGTAATCTGGGAGTGTTAGAATTTGTCGCCGCTTTTATACAGTATTTCCATAACGTGCAGCGGTCCATTGACCCTGACCGGTGGTTCTGGGTTACCAACCAGTAATATTCTATCCTTCCACGACTGTCAAGTTTCCGGCATGATTATTTCGTTTATTTCAGATTTTTCGGATTTTAAATATCCGAGTATTATTACTATAATGATATTTGAGCTTAAAAGCTCGGACGCCTGTATTAACAGGTTACGTCGCTGTCGTAAATACAAAATATATATCAGAAAAACACATTAATATAATTATTCGTTTTAAACGAATCGAAGTGGCTGAGACATATTTGCCGATTTGAATTGATATGACAAAGCGCTATAGAAAAAAGTACGTAATAGGGTTTTGCAATGTAGGTATTAAATTTTTAATGAGTTTGACTGATTAATTTGACACCGCGTAATGTTCCCGTGTAAATATACTTTAAATAGAAACCATCGTTGTGGGGGAAATAACATAATTTATTCATGTGACATTATTGTAGATCAAATAACAGTGAAAGTTAATTGGATTTCCATTTCACTTTTGTACTCCGATAGCAGAAGTTGTCGAGACGTTAATATTTTAAACACTGTACTTAAAGGGGTAGGTTCGCTTGGCACCAAAATCGGTCCTGTGTCAAATTCTTTTGAATACGTTGTTGTGATAACACCATTTGCTGAATTATACAAAACTAATTATACATAATTAATCGTTATGTGAAAATTTCATAACATTTTGACACAGGGCCGATTTTGGGGTTAAGCGAACCTACCCTTTACAAGCGGCTTTCATCGCAAGATTCATACGAAATTGTTTAAAGTACAAGGTATAGCTGGTTATTAATATTCAAACAAAAGACAAATATAACATTAAATATTGCAAATTTAACACAATCGCAAAAACTCAGTTTGACCTTTGTTATGTTTATTCTGTTTTGAAAAAATATTTTGCACAACATTTGTTCAATTGATTTTATATTTTCTAAAGTACAAGTCAACGAAACAATTACTGCAGAAAATTATATTATATAACAGCACGGAGCTGAATAACAAGTGAATACAGACAGAGTATACCCACTACTGCTGGTGAGTATAGTGTACGGTACAGTAAAACCTCAATAATACGACCATCCTTGGTACCCTTGAACATTGGTCTTCTTATTGAGATGGTCCTAATATTGAGGTTGAATATAGAGCAAAACAGTGAACATGGACTTGAAAAATGTGGTGTTAATATTGAGGTGGTCCTAATATTGAGGTTGAATATAGAGCAAAACAGTGAACATGGACTTGAAAAATGTGGTGTTAATATTGAGGTTGAATAAAGAGCGATAACGGACTTGAAAAATGTGGTCTTAATTTTGAGGTGGTCCTATCATTGAGATGTTCTTTAAGTGAGGTTTACTGTATTTATAAAAAATGATTATTTATTATAGTGTCACTCTTACTTAAAGGCCCATTCCTTTCAGACTTATGAGACACCCTCTTTCAGAGCACATTTTGTTCCCAATTTCATTCCCTTAATGCCAGGCACCTGGCAGGTAGGCACACGGTAACCATTCTGTAATAAGCTGATGGCTCACCAAGCGGCCACTTCATGTTTTGACATAAAGAACAGAATTACTGCGTGTTTTCATCTGACAGTTATCTACCATAGCGAACAATTAAGACATTCAACAACTAATTTCAATTCGATTTTTCGTGACCAGGCATACTCACTTTCTTAATTTGAAAGTAATGACGAACGCCGTAGCTGTTTCCGGTTTCACGGCCCGAAATGATAATATAAAACAGAATGTCGTGTTTACCGGAAGTATGCATTCACGTGTCGTCAGGAGATATGAAGAAATCAATCCTTCAATTGCTAAACATTGATTTCTACTTCAGCAACAAGCTCTGCTCTGGGTCATTAAGCTATTTTTTCTTTCAGAAATAAATATTTCTGCGCAAGATTGAAATGCCAAACACATATACAGCCAGACATATTTAACATTTAGCTTTGAATCAATCATTTGTCATTGCTGTAAATATGTTTGTGTGTGTTTTCAGGCCCCAACAGGGTTACACCATTTATTTATGTTTTTAGACAGGTACATAAATGACCAGGTACAATTGAATATTTTAACATTATACACAGAATATGAATAACATGTCAGAAATACTTCTTATTGTTAATGCTTAGTGCATATTTATTAGTGTAACCTATAAGCTCAGTCATGCAACTTAGAGTTTTGAAACAAAACCTATATAAAATATCAAATAAAAAGGTACAATGTCTCAATTAGAGTAGCATATGTTTTTGTAAAATTAATGTGTAAAGTTTGCAGTAATGGTAGAAACAGGAATGGTATAATAACTTCTCAACAATACGGATGACAGTACTGTCAGTAAATCATCTGTACCCACTGAACAGTCAACATGTTCTACTATGCAGTCATAACCTCATTGTCAATTATTTCCTACAGTTTTCAAGAATTTATAATTAAATAATGTGATCATTTATGTTATACATACAACACGCATTGTTGCTTCATTTACTGTATTTGAGAATTTGAACATTGATACAATTTAGCATATGAGCGCCGCTGTACGATTTCCAACTTATTCTTTAAATGACGTCATTTCCAGAAAACGTCACATGTGACGTCACCATGTACTGACAGTAAGCGAAGTGACATTGTTTCCTACTCGCAAACAGTGACATCACATGTTGCGTCTTCTTGAAATGACGTCACTTACAGAAGAGGTTGGAAATCCTATAGCAGCACTCATACATATAGTACATAGCAGCGCTCATACATATAGTACATAGCAGCGCTCATACATATAGTACATAGCAGCACTCATACATATAGTACATAGCAGCACTGATACATATAGTACATAGCAGCGCTCATACATATAGTACATAGCAGCACTCATACATATAGTACATAGCAGCGCTCATACATATAGTACATAGCAGCACTGATACATATAGTACATAGCAGCGCTCATACATATAGTACATAGCAGCACTCATACATATAGTACATAGCAGCACTGATACATATAGTACATAGCAGCGCTCATACATATAGTACATAGCAGCACTCATACATATAGTACATAGCAGCACTGATACATATAGTACATAGCAGCGCTCATACATATAGTACATAGCAGCGCTCATACATATAGTACATAGCAGCACTCATACATATAGTACATAGCAGCACTGATACATATAGTACATAGCAGCGCTCATACATATAGTACATAGCAGCGCTCATACATATAGTACATAGCAGCACTCATACATATAGTACATAGCAGCACTGATACATATAGTACATAGCAGCGCTCATACATATAGTACATAGCAGCACTCATACATATAGTACATAGCAGCGCTCATACATATAGTACATAGCAGCACTGATACATATAGTACATAGCAGCGCTCATACATATAGTACATAGCAGCACTCATACATATAGTACATAGCAGCACTGATACATATAGTACATAGCAGCGCTCATACATATAGTACATAGCAGCACTCATACATATAGTACATAGCAGCGCTCATACATATAGTACATAGCAGCACTCATACATATAGTACATAGCAGCACTCATACATATAGTACATAGCAGCGCTCATACATATAGTACATAGCAGCACTCATACATATAGTACATAGCAGCACTCATACATATAGTACATAGCAGCGCTCATACATATAGTACATAGCAGCACTCATACATATAGTACATAGCAGCGCTCATACATATAGTACATAGCAGCACTCATACATATAGTACATAGCAGCACTCATACATATAGTACATAGCAGCACTCATACATATAGTACATAGCAGCACTCATACATATAGTACATAGCAGCACTCATACATATAGTACATAGCAGCACTGATACATATAGTACATAGCAGCGCTCATACATATAGTACATAGCAGCACTGATACATATAGTACATAGCAGCACTCATACATATAGTACATAGCAGCACTGATACATATAGTACATAGCAGCACTCATACATATAGTACATAGCAGCACTGATACATATAGTACATAGCAGCGCTCATACATATAGTACATAGCAGCACTGATACATATAGTACATAGCAGCGCTCATACATATAGTATTTGTATAATGTACTTCTCATTTGCTACCATTAGGAATATTAATTAATCCACGATAGTGAAAATAAAATATATACATGTAACTTTAGCAAACCGGTAGATCATATCTTGTATCGATAGTGAATTTCGGTTTCGTTAAAAAAATGATTGTTAAATATAGGAATACCAAATAAAAAAACCTGTCTGTAGAGCTTTGTGCACAACACATTCTATGATGTTATTGACTACATTTGTGTACAGTCAATCAGGGCAAACAGATACAGAACTCTAATTTACATTTTCATTAAACGAAACGTAATTCTAATCTAATAATGCAATTTTAAATCATTATTTTAATTGGATGGGAACGTAAACGATAGGGTTGTCCGTGATATGGGTGAATGTGGACAATTGGTATTTTAGATTGGGTGGATAATTTTATGCTTTGATTAAACGTTTGCAAGAGCTTCAAAGAAATATTGATTGTCAAACTGCCCGAACGAACAAATACCGATAAAGAACAATCTTAGTTTGAAATCGGTCCTCAAAACTCTCTTCAGACATGTTTTAAGTGACTCTTTACATATGTGAACAAATAATATAGTATTCAGTTTGCACATTCAAACGAATAATTTAAATGTTGTCGCCCACTTCATTCAAACACTCGACATTTCTTCATGTTTTATTATAATAAACATTCAAACTACAAATATCAATACTTGCTTCGTACTACTTTTATCCGGATAGTTTAAAAGCCGTTTTGTGACCGGAAAACTTGAAAAGACTGCTTCAACGCGGTCCATATAAATAAATAAAATAAAAATAACTCAAAATTTGTCGTAAGTAAACAGTTTAAATGACTAGTATAGATCTAACATTGTGGTAACATCCGCTCAATCAATATTCCCTATATTAGAGCGCCAATAATCGGTTTGTATAATCAAAATGTTTACACCAAACACCGAAACATATTAAAATTGAAAATTAAACGGTCCTTATCGTGAATTGCTTGTATATTTGACAGCTGAGAGGGAAGTGCAAATGTGATAAGACGCTGATAGATAAATATCCGTCCTTGCATGTAATAACAACTTCAGACATTGTTTGTTCTTCTGATTATTGCTCATGTCGAGTATGTAAACTTTATATCGTGGGGTTTGTGCGAAACTGTTGTAAATGTTTCTTTACCAGAACTGATATACAATAGGTTTGACACAAACTCTCAAAAATAATCAGTTTTTAATATTGCAAACAAACATAGGTAAACATATCGAACGGCGACGTGCGCCCTGAAAACTATTTTTTATTGACAATTCAACCTGTCTGTACAATAAATATTAAGTAAAAAAACTTGTAAACTTGTAAAACTTGTATCTACGACATGTACCTCTACTTTTCATGTTCCCCGAAGATATAGCCGCAGCTCTGTTCGTCCGTCCGTGTGTCCGTCTCACATTCGTGTCCACGCTTATTACTTAACAAGCGCCGACCGGAATTCAATGAAACTTATTTGGAAGTTTCACCACCACGAGGAGATGTGTATGTTGTCGGCATGATCGGTTTCGACGATTTGTACACAAACTTCGGGCAGCCGTGTTCGATTCTACTGATTTCATATTTCAATTGATAAAATACTTGTATATAATTTTATAACATAAAAGTCCTTAGATATACATGTATAATGTTACGTGGGAAACGGCATCAAGTATGTTCAATCCCGAGTGTTTCTTAAAAGACTGTCATCTATAAGAAGAGTATTACAGCTGGTGCTACAAGGAGAGTATTACAGCTGGTGCTACAAGGAGAGTATTACAGCTGGTGCTACAAGGAGAGTATTACAGCTGGTGCTACAAGGAGAGTATTACAGCTGGTGCTACAAGGAGAGTATTACAGCTGGTGCTATCAAGAATATAAATTGCTGACGCTTCATTTTCACGATTTAAAATTATGCAACACTAGAATGACTGATTTCACATGAACATATTATCTGGGGGTCAAGGTCACGGATGTCTCGATTCAATTTCCCGTTTAATCTGTTATCTCGTTATTTGAAGCAGAGATTATCTGTTAGGTCACTGTCAGTATACGGACAGAGTGGATTATGTTATCATCTCCATGTAATACCCCCCACTGTCGTCTGTCGTCTATACCAACAATGAGGTTTGCATTTCTGTCAAATCCGCGTCAGTCTTCGGTCGATAAAACTCTCTAATCATTCAGTTTCAGAAAAGGAAACTTTTTTGAAAAAATCGCTGCCACTCTTGTTATTATAGTGTTAGTTACTTTGACTGACGATGCCGGCTAGCGATCCGTCCGCCCGTCTGTCCGTAAAGAGGTGATTTATTCAGGCACGCTGTAAATAACCCCTGAATTATCCGCCCTTGTACATCGTCTAGCCTCACCTCGAGTTGATGTCACCTTAAATAGTTGTCAGTGTTGACTCAGTGTTAGTTGTGAGGACAACGCTTGTACGCTCTCATAATATTTACGTTGATAATGTTCAAATATTAAAGTTAACATAAACGGAAATCAGCATTTGTATGATCAAATAGCATTTGGTTAAATAAATGAAATCT